>OX453311.1:29115783-29685783 GCA_949710035.1 Crambus lathoniellus
AGTTGCCATTATCGTAGTTATTATGATATAACTATAAAAAAATATAGTTTTCTGTCAGTCTATTGCAATTTATCACTTGCAAAACCGACATTTCTGTTATTTAACAATAAACAAATGCAAACCGTCAGCATCTACCATAAAAGTATGCGGCACAAACTTTTGCTTTCGTACATTATGGTAATGTAGCCATTGACCTGTTGGTCGTGTGCGCGGCGACTACAAACGACCGCCGTAGCTCAGTAGCAGTAGCAGCCCCGAACTGGGCATGCGGGTCACGGGTGACCCCCCGCGGGTGGCCCTTCGAGCCCTGGAAGAAAGAACGGAAGTACTTATAGGGCATCCTTACTGTATACAGGATATTGGGATTGTCGCTTTGACTAAATTGATTTTACTAGGCAAAGTAATTAAAATCATTAACCTGGCTTTTCTTTTTGGCTTGGCTAATAAAGTAACGTGAAGGCCTTTGGATACAATAAACAAACATTTTTTAAATACAATTACGAAGTTCATAAATCTTATTAATGTGAGCTAACTTCAACAAAAATTGCACAACACAAATTCTTATTTTTTCACCGCGATCGTTTCTAAGTTGAAAAATTGAAAATGAAGTATTAGTCAAATTAAAAGTCGACCCGTCTCACAAGTCACAACTAGCTCGATCCCACGACCTTACACTGTCTGTTTTACTTTTCTAATACTTCATTTTCAATTTATCAATAACTAGCTTTCCGCCCCCAGCTTCGCCCGCGTGGACTTCACAACACTTCCACGGGAGTATGATATTTTTCCGGGATAAAAAGTTGCTTATGTTCCTCTCCAGGCTACAAAGTATCTGTGTCTCAAATTTCAGCCAAATCCGTTCAGCCGTTTGGGCGTGATTGAGTAACAAACATACAAACATCCAAACACTTAAACATCTAAACATCCAAACATCCAAACATCCAAAAATCCAAACATCTGAACATCCAAACATCTAAACTTTCACATTTATAATATTAGTAGGATTAGTAGGAAGAAGAATAAAAATTGCATTGTGAATGCAAAAAAAAAACATTTCTTAGTTGCCTTAATGCAGTGTTTAATTTCTTTACCATAGTAATTAGTGTGTTACCTTCACAACAGTACAAGGATAAGAAGCGTCGATTAGTTACAAAGCAAGGATCATAATAGAGTCATCTCAGACAATGGTCCATTAGCCGAAGCGAGGCCGCTGCAGTAGACCTCGCCCAGTTCGGATGCAGCGGTGCAGTTTGCGAAACGAGGTCGAACCACGACTGGACTGGAAATGTCCTTATTCTTTACACATCTTAGTAACGCAATATTAGTCGAATGTAGAAGTGATTCTACTAGATAATGAAGTGGGGGAAAACAAACAGTTATTTAACTAAAACAGTTGTATGTACCTACAGTTTTTTTATACACAACGGGGTAGCATTTAGCCTTCATCATACCTGTGAGCGGCTTTTATCGCGCGATATGATATGGTACGGCAAGTTGACTTGCTTACCCTACTAAGGTGTAAGCAAGCAAGACGGCATGCCGTATCATATCATATCGCGTGTTATAAGCCGCTCATGCTAGGCCGGCTGATGTTATGTGGTGATAAGGCTGAAGGAAGAAGCGCACTACTCCCGGAATCCTCATCACTGAGGCACTGGCTATCTTATCTCTAACTGCCGGAACACAATAATGTTGAAAAATCATTTTTATGAAGCGTCATACTTAGATAATATCGTGGTTGCTAGCAAAGCGGACTAAGAAAAAGTCCTACGACCAACCAAACCGAATACAATATCCCCCCACTGGGAATCGAACCCGGGATCTCCGAGTCTGAGACTGGTGGTGTGAACCACTAGACCACAGAGGTGGTTAAACAGCATATCAGCAAACGCAGTTACAGTATTGTAAGAAACAATACTTAAGCCTTCTACAGTTTTCACAAATACATTGTCGATTTCAACATCCCCAACTCATCAATTAGGAAAAATACGTTGGTATCTTTACCACAGAATAAATAATAGTTTTCATCCCATCGATTCGAAAAGCGATGATTGTTTATCTAATAACAGGGTCCAAAACGATTCATTGTTTTAAAGGGTCAAGAGGGTATTTTTATTTTTTTTTTATTTTTATTTTTATTTTATTTTTATTTTTTTTTTTATTTTTTTTTTTATAAATGAGATTTGAATTTTGAACAGCTTCATAACAGGGTCCAAAACGATGAGATTTGAATTTAGAACATAATTAAAGAAGCATTGGTTGGAGTGTAGCAAAGGGTGTGCAGAACTTGAAAAAAAATCAACTGATTTTGTATGGGGCCGGGAATTTTTTCGGGACCGAGAAATTTTCAAAAACGGAATTTTATAAAATTGAGAATATCTCGTAAACGGTGAGTGGTAGCTAAAATCTAACAAAATTTTCAACCCCCCTACGGCATCCCCGGAGATACTTATAAGGAATCCTGATGATTTTTTTATTTCAAAACTCAATTTTTTTTTCTTGCCCGACTAGCGCTATGATGTATCCGAACGACAAAGAAAGGTAGGTAGTTTGAGTTGTCTTTACTGCTTTTCTTATAGAGGGGGATGAAAAGCAGAGTATATTACTCGGCCGCAAAATTATTTTCAACTCGAGCGGCGTATATTGAATCCCTCGCTGCGTTCAGGATTATACTTTAGAATCCCTCGCTGCGCTCGAGATTCTACTCTAAAATCCTTCACTGCGCTCTGGATTCAAAATAGCGCCGTCGCCGTAAATATATTATTTTGCTCCCTTGTAATACAATCTACTATTGTCTTTACCCCTTTTTACCACACTTTTATTAGCTACTAAGTCACAATGTATGAAAATCTTGGGATTAAATTTTAACCTACTTCTAATTGTCGTATTGATTTGAAACTTTGCAAGTCTATATGAGTCCGATGACAATACAATAATTTGCTACCATCGAGCTGATGTGATGATGAAGTCAAGAGGTGGGCAATAGAACTAGTCAATGGCTGCTAGGAAACCCCTCGAGATTAGGCTCATTTGTTTTGTTCTAATAAGACCTATTTACTACACTTGGTGGTGAGGATCTGATGATGGAGCAGGGAGAAAGCCAGTGGCACTTCTTAATGACCACTAGGAAACCCCTCGAGTTTGGGCTCTGTTGTTTCGTTCTGATGAGACTTATTCGCTACACTTGGTGGTGAGGGTCTGATGATGGAGCAGGGAGGAAGCCAGTGGCACTCCTTAATAACCAATAGGAAACACCTCGAGTTCTGGCTCATTTGTTTCGTTTTGATGAGACCTATTCGCTACACTTGGTCGTGAAGGTCTGATGATGGAGCAGGGAGGAAGCCAGTGGCACTTCTTAATGACCACTAGGAAGTATGGGTTCGGCTTGCGCATCCGGTAACTAATAGACTCCACTTGAATTTGTAAAACTAAATACATACAATCACGGCTTTGAGTTATAATGTTTACGGGGTGGGCAGACACATGAATGGACTGTGAAATCGATTACCATCCATCCATAGCTTACTAAAAAGTAAAAAATAAATATGTAGTTTAAAAAACTAAAAAAAAAACCACTTTTATAGGAACAGACTAAAAAGTACAAAATAACCGTCTATTCAGTAACTGAAATTAAAAAGCGTGGTGCGCCCTTTGCAAAACATGCATTTCAAGTACCTACTTAATATTGACAACACGCACCACGCTTTTTAACTTCAGTTACTGAATAGACGGGTATTTTGTATTTTTTAGTCTGTTCCTATAAATGTGAGTTTTTTAGTTTTTTATACTACATGTTTATTTCTAAGAGACTTTTTTGGTCCATTACCTAATTACTTCGTGTGTTACCTGAGAATCAATATAAGTATATTCAACAAAAACATTATTTGTTAGTCAAACTTGTTTGCACTTTGCATCAGCAGATTAATTAGCAACACGTCGAGCGAGCTCGGCAGCGAGCGGGCAGTTTGGTCGGGTTTTTTGCGTCAACCGGACGAGAACACCCGACCGTCCGCCCGGAGGTCCGGCGGCGCTAACGGGTCGCATCCCACGCACACTGACAGGGACCGGTATAACTTAATATGCAAATACTGTATTCAAAACAATACATACTGATTGTTTAAAGTTGGCAATTTGTACTTGATTCGTAGTCGTAGCTTAATTATCAAAAAATTGCACGTTCTCTTATTGTTCGATTGTTTCACCCTCCACATGAGGCAATTTTCTGTTTCGCTGCAAGTAGTTCGAGATTAATTTTTGGAAAACATTTGCACAAACTAAACGCTCACATATCGTCAAAATATACAAAAGTGTATTTACAGTCATAACAACTTTTAGTATTAAGTTACGTCATGTCTGAACTTTAAGTTCGAAACACGCGGAATACGTCATTAGAATACCTATGTCGTGAAAACCGATGGTGCTACTGACCCTATAGCATAGAGTATAGTCAGCTAGTGAGCGTCGTCATCGTCAGGAACACATTCTTACAAGTGACATGCAACTCAATAACCACGTCCAATTTCGGTGGAATGAGGCGATACGATCATCCGGTGCGTCCGACCGCTAATTACGATAAAGTAATATTATGTATCTTATCGGCCGATAGCGCGGTTGATGCGCAGACCTTTGTGCTTGATTCGCATGTTCTAGAATATACAATTATTATCAAAAACACCTGAAAAATAACAGAAAACCTATGAATTAGCTCTCTACAGGATTGAAATATTATTTGATACCGTCACGGATATTCTTTTTTTTTATTCAACTTGCAGTGTATGTCCGTTCGGGTCACACAAACCTTGCAACCGAAAGACCCACTTCCAATGAGCGATTACGTTGAAATTTTGCACATAAGTTTAGTTTGAATGTCAATAAAATCAGCAAAAAAGCTTATCATAAAAAAATGTTTTTACAAAAAACTTTTCTACCACAACGTCTCAAAAGGAAGCTATGTACGAGTATGTCACTAATTCTACGCAGACTCTAAAAACTTCCGTTTATGTTTACAAAGTAGTGGTAATTTATGTAAACTAGACAAAATAACCAGCATTGTTTAATGTCGTTACTTACATTCACTAAATCACTAGTTATAGAAACCGCATCGTAATTGTGTAACACCACACCGGTATCACTATCGCTTTCAGACTGACAAACTGTGCGCATCCATCATCGGCTTATACAGTTAATCGTCGAAATACATTGAATTACCACACCAATGGATGTGTAGTATTTGTCAAATTACATGCGGTTGTGAAATAGAAAGGTAACATTCAATTAATAAAAAATATGTAAGTACTTACATTCACACGATCACTTTTATAGTTATGTTTCTGACGATATTGTCTGCGCCACGGCCCTCCAGGGACGTGGTCGCCACAGATATGCTGAAATACCCGTCCAGGTAACAGCTGTTTTCAGGCAGTGTTTAGTCGGTAAGAGTCCGACATAACCATTACAGCCGGCTGTAATGGTATCCATGAGGATTCACTGCCTCCTTCCCCCGTAGTACGGAAGGTTGCCGGATGAGCGATTGTTTCAATAGGAAACGGTCGGTCGACGATATTGTGAGCCTCAATGAAGTAAAAATTATGTGACAATAAATATTTCTCGTTTCTTATTAATCACGATGGAATGGCTGAAAGGATTAGGCACGGAGATAGATAGTCTGGAATAGCGCAAAGGCTGCTTTGCATCCTGATATTCTGATAGGAACGGTAACCACACTAGTAAAACGCAGGGAGCGCAGCACAAGTTAATACGAGTGGGCAGAGCTTTATGTTATATGCTTATGGAGCACTCCTGAAAATCAAAGAATTCTCTCAGCTATTATTTTTAAGTTGTGCTTTAAGCACAGAATATATAGTACCTACTAACGTCTTTAAGCCTGGATTTTCTGTCTCGTCTGAACTGGGTGACGTAGGTATGTGGGCAGTGGCTGCGGCCTTCCTCATTCCTGTGCGATGGCCGGCAGCTGCGGAATCGGGCGCGGCATGCGCCTGCGCAGCAGACGAACGAAAAATGCCGAAACCGTTCGCTTTCGAATGCATACAGCATTTCTGAGACAGGGTTACCTATCCATACTTATATTATAAACATGAAAGTGTGTTTGTTTGTTTGCCCGTCTTTCACGTCAAAACGGAGCAACGGAACGACACGAGTTTTGGTATGAGGATAGTTTGGGAGCTAGAGAGTGACTTAGGCTGCTTTTTATCCCGAAAAAATATCATATTCCCGCGGGGTAACGTCTCGTTTAGTCCTCACGGGTAAAGTCGCGGGTGGAAAGCTAGTCCTATTAAGGATAGAATAGGATTAGTAGGAACTAATATTATAAATATGAAAGTTTAGATTTTTGGATGTTTAGATGTTTGTTGCTCAATCACGCCAAAACAGCTGAACGGATTTAGCTGAAATCTAAGACACTGATACTTTTTATCTCGGAAAAATATCAAATTCCCGCGGGGTAAAGTCGTTTAATACACGCTGGCGAAGCCGCGGGCGGAAAGCTACGTTTTTATAAACTCAAAAACGTTTTTAAACCTGTATGAAACACTTAAGCTTTGCTGTGTGTGGCTGTTTTATTTTGATGGTTCTTAAATATTATATATATTTACATATTTTTTTAATAAAATTATATACCTATTATATATATCTAGATAAGTACCTACCTACATTAACTTTATAAGTACATATAAAAAGTTATAAAATTTAAGTGCCAGTTTCACAGTCCACGGTTAACACCAACTTCTCGTTAATTTTGGGAAAGGAAACATAATTTCCTTTACATCATCTTTAAAACTATTCAAAATTAAAAAAATTCAAAATTCAATATCGTTTATTCAATTTAGGTTTGTTTAACAAAACTTATGAACGTCAATGAAGCTACGCCATGGGTTCGCAAATCCTACGGCAGGAGACCTTGTAGCGAGAAGAACCGGCAAGAAACTCGCCAAGGGCTATTTTTTTCTCCCTGTTTTAACTTATACATAGTCGTCAAATTTGAAAAGTGTCCTTCACATAATAGTAAGGTTACTTTCCATCACAATACAGAATACCGCTTAAATTAAGTACAAATTTTGCTTATTACCTAAAACAGTAAACAATTTTCAACTAAACAAGGAATCAAATAGTTTAATGGACACACTAATCTTAATCTTATTCACATTGTATTATAGGATTAATGAAAAGGAAACTGCAAGCTGCGCTGTATATTCAAATTTATAAGTATTAACAAATAAAAGGAATTTTTTAATAAAATGAACAATTATTAGAAAAATTGCTGTTACTGTAAGACACGGATACCAAAATTACTATGAGACACACCAGCTCGCTCATAAATCAATATAATACTATTATAAACCATATCCCGAACACCTTTAACACAAGTAGATATGAGCAGACCCACCCCACTGGCAGCACCCGTTCACGAGCATGACGCATGAGCCAGCCATCGCTTCGCTCAACCATATTTTAGGGAACGTAACGACCCGACTCACACGACACCACCGCAGGAATGTTTAACGAGAGCATGACATACTTAAGCTACCCGTGTTAAATGCCGAATTTAAAAAAAAAACAAATAAATGCGAAATACTAGAATGTAACACAATACAATAAAAATATTAAATTTATTTCAGTATCAATCCTTACTTTTATCCTTACTTATATTATAAATGCGTCTCTGTCTGTCTGTGTGTTACACAATCACAACTTAACTACTGAACCGATTTGAATGAATTTTGGTACAGAGATAGTCTAGATCCTGAGAAGGGACATAGGCTACTTTTTATTCCTGAAAAATATCGCCTTCCCGCGGGATAACGTCGTCGTGTAGTACACGCGGGCGAAGCCGCGGGCGGAAGGCTAGTTGTATTATATTTTCCTCCCCCTGAGCTTGAGACACAGTGATAAGTTCATTAACTTGGAAGTCTTATTTTTTTAGATTGCATAATCATTAAAGCCCCAAGTGGATCTCATGAATATTTCCCAGAACGCCGCCAGCCCTGCCACTGGGAATCCGGCGAAAGGCGTGTATAGGTAGGTAATCAAGCTCCCATACACGGAATAAATCCCTCATTCAGGTAGCCTTGTATGGGCAGAACTTGCGCCCAACCAGATTACATTGACGAGAATTTACGTACTGGTTTTGGAAGCAGGATTAATTAGATTTAGCTTCGAATTAAGAGGCATCATTAGCATAATCAAAATAAAAAAAAATCGGTTCCGTACCCACTTAACGTACCGATTACGTACACCTGGCAAAAATACCACTGTCATTTTTTGCCAGAAATAGATAACTTTATTTTTCTTGAACATGTTGTAGGTAAAGCTAAGTACGTTCTTCTAACCAGTAAAAATAAATTAGGCATTTTGCGCAGCCTATCCTCTTAAAGCTAATAATTCACAAACAGATGCCTCAATCAAAAAACTGTCTTTACGAACCCACAACGTTTTTGAAATTGCTATCCAACGACATCCCACACTATAAGATAGACAAGAAAAAAAAATTACATACCCACTTCACGTGTAGGGGAGGTAACCTAAAAAAAATATTTTTCAAAATTTTATTTTACCACTTTGTTGGCGTGATAAATATGTATATTCATGCCAAATTACAGCTTTCTAGTACTAAGAGTCTATGAGCTAGACTGGGGTCAGACGGACGGACGGACGGACGGACGGAAAGACGGACAAGGCGAAACTATAAGGGTCCCTTGTTGACTACGGAACCCTAAAAATGTAATTAAACTTTGTGAACGAAAGTTTGTGGTCTTAAATTGTCAACATTGACGTAGGTTTTTTTATATCTGTGAATTAATCGTGTCTACTCATTTTTTTTTTTATTTTTTTTTATTTATTAGGAAGCTCATGACAAATCAAGATCACAAGATGTGTAAAGTTCAAGTTTCACTATCAGGACACACTTAAAAGCCGTAAATGGTCATAACTAATGTGTCCAGTTCTTCGTGTCCACCCGGTGAGTAAACCAATTTATTATTTACCTAACAATTAACGCACTATGTTCATCAATCTTAAAACACGAACAAACCAAACTACAACTGATTTAATCTCTTATCAATCAAATCTTAGGGTCTTCGAAACGCAAAATCCGAAACTTCCCTTCCCTCTTACTCTCCAGTCATAACAAAATCGAGTGAAAGGGACTTGGTGTTTCGGAGTACGGCCCCTGGCTCCATCCACCACCAATTCAAAGGTCACGCACAAAGGCAGTATTTCCATTTATCCTGAAACCAGTACTACATCTACCAGTGTCGGCGAGTCCGATACGCTGCGCACACGCTGCCAGATTTAACGGTCCGGCGGGCCGCGACGTGACGTCACCAGACGTCGAAAATACGCGACCACTCGACGCCATTTTACTACTGTAGTATTTCATACAATGTACCTATGTAGGTTATGCCGAGTATTATGAGTAGGTATAAACGCTAAAGCAACAACGCCAGCTATGGAATTGCGTAAAGTCAATCGTATTCATTTGACAGTTCATATCGTATCATATTAAATGTCATTCCATACAAATTGCAGCCGATTGAATACGATATGAACTGTCAAATTAATACGATTACCTTACGCAATTGCACCCCTGATTACAATACGCCACACGCTATAGAAGAGTAACTTGACTATAGGGAGACAGAATTTGTCCATCATTGATCCAGCTATGATAATATGTTTGGCTTAGTTATAAATGTAATATATGGCTACATTTAGAATGCAAAGTAAAAGTGCTCTGGTTGGAATTCAGCTGATCGATCGCCGGCCGCGTGATAACGAGACGCCTACGCATCGCATATCTGTTCCGCTGAGTTACTGAGCACTGACGTAGTATTGCTTTATTTCATTGGGAGTTCGTTATTAAATTAGTATGTAGAAATCCACATAGGTAAATAGTAAACCAAAGAAAGTAATAAGAAGTAGAAAAGTATCTAACTATCGACTGGCGAAGATAAAACCCGCATGATAGCAAAAAATTGGGTAGGAATTATTTCAAATTAGTTACAAGTTTATTTTTAAAACGCAAAAGAAAAAAACTCTTTTCATACAAAGCTCGATTAGTTGTTCGAATATTAGATAGTATTGGCAAGTCGATATTTCTTGGTCTTTTTCGGAAAAGTCGTGGAGCACAGATGTTAGTAATCTACGCCTGTGGAGGTTGTTGGTGTTTTACAGATGGCCCTGTATTGTACTGCATTAATTCTGCAGAAGAGAAGCTTAAAGATAATCAATCCTTTCATATTAAACTGACACCACTTCATAGGAACCGCACTCTTTGTATTCGTACTACATTATAATATTGCAAACTGCCCACGCATTGTACTTATTATGCTGTCACTTGTGGGCGTCAATATGGATCGAGTACAAGAGTGAGGTATTAGGTTTTCGATAGTTCTTTATTATGGTGGCTATTTGAATGTATGTAGGTAATAAAATTTATGAGCGGGCGAGTCCAATGATGTATTCACTTTTATAAAGCCTTTATCACTTAACGCAACAACAGGATCTGCTCGTTCTTAACTTATAAAAACGTTTTTGTCCTGGGGGCCAAGCCTGCTACGTTAAGTCATAATCGTGTCTCAATCGTGTTTCAATTGTAGTTCAATTGTAGTGCTTTTTTACACACTAGTTACAATTACAAGAATTACGACAATATGATGTGATGTAAATGTAGTGTGTGGTGTGACCATCAGTAGTATGGTGAAAAAAGTACACATTTTTTGTAACTATTGTGTAAAAAAACACTACAATTGAACTACAATTGAAACACGATTGGAACACGATTATGACTTAACGTTAGCAGAATTGGCCCACTGTTTGGCACCACCCATATTTTTAGCCCTTTCAGTTGGTTATTTTTTTAATGTCAGTGACTAAATGAAGTTTCCCGAGACAATCAAAACAAAAGAAGTTTGCAAAAATCAAACAATATTCCTCGCAATTTTTTCATTAGGTACCTACATAGATTTATTAAAATACAAATACTTAATACTGAACAATGCGATACAATATAAGTAATCTAGATACGAATTGATAATGGCAATAACTTTATCGACTGATAACGCTGTATGACTCGAACCAACAATTGCTAACAATCTAAATCATTAGTGGGGACACGATAAAGGCTTTACTTTCTTTATTTATTTTTTTGATAAATCATTACAGCAACCTGTAACAATAAAATCAAAATTTTATTTATTTATTCACAACGGGGTAGCACTTAGCCTTCATCACACCTGATGATAAGTGGTGATAAGGCTGAAGGTCCTCAGTAACTGAGGAACTGGCTATCTTATCTCTAACTGCCGGAACACAATAATGCTGAAAACATCATTGTTATGGCGTCAGACTTAGATAAGATGGTGGTAGCTAGCCAGGCGGACTAGAACAAGTCCTACCACCAACCAAACCGAATACAATATGTACGCCCACTGGGAATCGAACCCGGGACCTCTGGGTCTGAAATCGGTGGTATGAACCACTAGACCACAGAGGCGGTTAAATTATTTTCTACGCTTGTTTAATAGTAGATTGTTTAGCAAGGGCTGTATGGCACCCAAAACAGTCGAGTGTTTTGGCGCACGAACGAAGTGAGGGCGCCGATAGTTCGAGACTGTTATGGGTCCATACGCCCGAAGTAAACACTCTACTTTTCATTTTGAATATGAGGAAAGTAAAAATAAACAGAAATAATCTAAAAAATATTTTTCCTATGGCCGCGGAATTTTCGAAAGACTATAACTTTTTTGTTCATTTTCTCTGTTTTAGGGAAGGCATGGGAAACTAAGTCCATACAGTCTTGTTTGGTGTTTGACCCGTACTCTATACAATTCCATGAAATTAATAGCCTGATTTTTTATGTTACAAATAACTTATTTGGTTTAATCTGTTTCTAAAAACGCATTCTTTAAAAAAAACAATGTTTTAGATATTAAAATAATAATTCTACGATATTATTTATTTTATATAATAGCAAAACATGGCTGTATAGGCTTCTGTGCCTTTGCCTGTATACCTTTGGTAAATAAATGTCCAAAGAGATAAGACTCTACACACGTTCCTATCCGACCTCCGATCCGATTCGGTCTGCTCCCAGACCAAATCGGAACGTATGTAGCGCAGATTTGTTCTGGGAGCAGACCAAATCGGCTGTCGGATCGGAACGTGTGTAGATGCTATTACAGATTTTGACATTCCCCTCCAATTCCTTTTTTAAATTTCATAACGGCCCTAGGGCCGCCACATACCACTTTCAACCCCCATTTTAGGCAAGTTAGGAGTTACTTTCAGAATATGAGACATGAAAAACTATTTAAGTGGGTCTTTGATGGTAAACGCTCTGCAAACGAGGCTTTTGCTCAACACATGGGTGGACGACCTCCGTGGCCGAGTGGTGTAAGCGGGTGTAGTTTCAAGGTGCCGCCACTATCTCTAGAGGTACCGGGTTCGATCCCCCGATCGGGTAAATGTTGAAAACGAACTTTTCAATATTTCCTAAGGTCTGGGTGTATATGGTAATGGTAATACCCAAAAAGCTTAGACTACATACTGAGGTAACTGGAGAGTGCAGTACTAACACTTTTTTGTGACCACAAATTACACTGTGGCTGTCTTCCGTCTCACTTACACTTTACACTTTGAAAAAATACGTATGGTCATATGAGACAACTGACAGCCACTACGTACTATATGTCAAATTTGCTGGGCACACTTTTTTATTCAGGGTGAAAACTCCAGTTACCTCAGTATGTAGTCAAAACTTTTTGGTAATACCCGTCGTTGTTACCAATCTGGGGACACGGCAGTGCCCCCGCCAAGTCGAGCGCGAAGCAAACACTGCCGTACCATCCTTTTCTGGAATCATTTCGCCGCATTTTCAGGCCCCTATTCGAGAACCTCTGGATGAGACCAGACCGCAGAAATTTTCGTAATCCAATAAGCTATAATTACATACTTAAAATCCAAAATTTCAAGTCTGAAGGTCATTTAGTTCCGAAGTTAAGCGAAAGCAAAGTTTCGCATTTATGACACTCACTCATGATCATCAAAATAGAACTAGTACTTCCCATAAACTCAGAGAACTGAAATTTGGTACAGAGTTAGGGTTTAATGGCCACACAATTAAAGGGAAAACAATAAAAACTAGGATAATTTCTAGTTACACCAACTGCATAAATAGCTTTGTAATCCTATATACCTATATATAATTGACTTGTGCCCACCAAACTAACCAACATGTAGAATGTTCAACGTCCAAAGTCACATAAAAATAAAACGTAACTATATCAATAAAGAAGTCGCAGAAAGGAACATTAGAGTTGGCTTGACTTTACTGAGATTTCAACGCTTTTTGTGTGTAGGCAATGAACAGATTCTTTGTATGGAGACCCATACATTAATTCCTCAGTCGATGAAACTTTGCTGGGTTATAAAATAGCATGAGCCATAAACTTTTAAATGCTTATCCAAAAAAATACTCAAACGGAAGTTAGGTATTTATACCTAAATATACAAATATGTTTATATATTGAACCGAGTAATTTCTCAACCCAAATTTATTTTACCAAATGAGTTATTTATACTAGTATGTGATACTTGATAAAAATCCAAAACTTTTTTCAAACATGAGTACTGCTTTTGAATGATAATTCCTTTTTTGACTTCCATTTTCATTGAAAAATTGCTCCGTCGTTTTTTTTTACTTATATGACCTTAGAATGTAATTTGACGTTACGAGTAAGAACATCCAAAAAAAAATTATTACCAATATTGATTTATTTTAAACTATGAATAATTCAATATGGAAAATTGCTCAGCATTATTTATCTTTAAAATTATGTTAAAAAGTCACATATACACACAAATCTAAAATATCCAAAAGAAATATCATCCGGAACACCAACATTTTGAAAGCGAAGATAAATCTATCCCCTGTTACGCAATAATGTACCGTCTTTCGTTACCAGTTGGGTGCAGATTAGCGTCCTCGTGCTAATAGTACGACCTTGAACGCGTGACCCTGTGACTGGGGGCACAACTGGGGGGCCGCATTCGTGTCGTCGGTCGCTGTGTGATTCTTTCTTTTTTGTTTTCTTTGTACAGTCAGGGACAAATTCGGTGAACCACTTCCTGCTTATTTTTGTGTAGCTAGTGTGACAAAAAAAAAAGAAGCTCCTCAGTTTGACCATATTTTAGTAACTTATTTTAATTTTTAGTTTTTTGCATTCACAATGCAATTTTTAATAATAATAATAATAATAAAAAAAAAAAAAAAAAAAAAAGTCGTCAACGTGACAGGACATTCTTTTCCCATTTTACTATTTAATATTTTATTCAGAGTTTATAATATTCATTCAGACTGCAAGACCATAATTATTAATTACTCAATATTACCTTTTACAATACCAAAGAGAAAACCTACCTACACTGAAATAGAAATACTGACAAATTCACAATGAATACTCCAATGACATTTGAAAATGTCATTACCATAGTACCAAACCAAACAAATTGAAAAGAATGCAACATAAAATATGTTGACGAGAAGCAGAGCAGCACGCTCAAGACCTCCGGGCTCGTCACCTCGCTCCGCCTCGCAGTTGTCGGCAACTATCTCAGTGCCGTGTGTCCAGCTGACATCTGCAGTTGCGTCGAGCGATAGTGACGAGTACTTCTCTCCGCCGTCGTCGCCACCACCTGTACGCCGGAGGAGGGGCCGGCCACCGAAGGGTTTGGGGCTTCTGGGGCAATCGGCTCCGGTCAGGGCCCCCGCTCCCGGTGGAGTGCAGCGCATGCGATGGACATTATCCATTAATGAAAATGTCATGCGCGTGTTAGATTTTAAAGAGAAAGTATGGAAATATGACTATTCTGATTAAAGCAGTAAACTGTTCAATTAACTAGGAATAAAACCATAAAGCTTATATTTCAATAAGACCAGAATCAAGTAAAACACAAATAAAGATTTAAAAGCATTTTATTGTTTTGATTCGTCCTCAATTTTTTACCTACCACCCGTTAAGGACATCTTTTAGCTGATAAGAAAAACGGGCGAAAAAAACTCACCAGCGTTATCAGAAACAACGACATTTACAAAATAATTATGGCGTTTTTGGACAAAGAACACATTTTATTGTAAATTAACATTTAGAACCACATTACTTTTCATGATAAAAGATTAAACAACATTTACGAATAACATCAAGCATTTGCTATATACTGTTACTTCATATTATTTCCGTACTCACATCATTTATACAAAACCACTATGGACAACATTAATTTAATATTATCAAGTAATAAACAAGTTAACGAATATCCCTTTAACAAAAGAATAACTTCAGCAACATCTACCAGACAATACATTGGCATTGGATAGCAAAGAAAAACAGTATAATAGAGGAATATAAAATTACAGGGGGGTATACTTAACTCAACAGTGCTGACCAGAGATGGGCAAATGCCCGGTTAAAACCCGGCATTTTGAAAATGCCCAGGTTAAAACCCATTTATGCCCATTTCTGCCCGAAAAGTTGGGCGGAAACTGTATAATAAATCAGTAATAAAAGTTAACCAATATTATGAAATTTTACATGATTTACAAACTCATTACTTAAATAATGCTAAGTAATATTAGAGTACGTACATATTTGTTAATTTTAAACCCCCGAGACGCAGCGCAAAGAGGGGTGTTATAAGTTTGAGGCCTATGTCTGTCTCTCTGTACTGTACGTACATTCGTAGTGCCTAAACGGATCAGGCGATTTTATTGCGGTTTTTTTTAATTGAAAGCTATATTAATCGAGAATTCGAGATGGTTATTAGCCACGTTTGAAGAAAATCCATATGCCCATTTATGGAGATGGTCAACTGCCTGCCGAAACGAAAAAGATACAGACATGGTGCTTTAACTTAAATAATGTACACCCTGGGCAAATTTTGGTGCAATAAAAAAAACAAAATGGCGGCCAAAAAAATGGCCGCCAGAAATTAAGTTGCTCGATTTGGCTGAAATTAGCGATTTTCAATGTGGTTTTATTTTTATTTTAAGTGTAATTTAAAAAGGATGATATATAAATAAAATTAAATAAATAAAAACCCCCGACACAAAAAAACCTCAAAGAAAGTCAGAAAATAAATTTTCTCTCGATCGGGGCACAAAATGAGAGAGAGATTATAAACAACTAGCAGTTGTCCGCGGCTTCACCTGCGTGGTCAAAGAGAATTAATAATATCAATGCCTTAAAAAATACATGGCACATGTCTGGTGCAAGGATATAAAAGTAACAATTCAAAAATAAAAATAAAATACCAAGTGGAACTCTCGCTAAGGCTTGCCGTATACAAAGTGTACGTAGGTATACTGACATTATGTTTGGATTTTATATTTAGGTATAGGTAAGTACAATAATTATTGAGTTCAAATCATGTTCAAACCACTGTGGGGAATTGCGCAACGGTTAAAGGAAGACTGATGTTGTCTTCCGGGATAGGTGTTGTTAGCCCGGGGGCAACAGCCACAAATTATATAGACTAGGCAACAGCACTGTCCGCTGGTTTTTATGTCGGAGTTCGTATATAAGCGAACTTGGTGAATGAACTTCGTAAGCGCGGTGTAGGTTCTACACTTTGAAGCTCCGTGCCATGTTGATTATGTGCGCGTCGTCTAGATGTCGCCACAACACATAATTATGTATGAATTGATGCAAATCCGCATTTTAAGTAAGTAGTGTATCATAGTGGAAGGGGGTCTTTCCGAGGTAAAAAGAAACCTGGATCATTCTCCACCTTTCTAACTCCTCAAAAAGTAGCGCAAAAATCCGCAGCACCATTTCCATAGTAAAAGACCAGTCATTACTGGCAAGACACACTGGTCAAAGACTTTCGTCTTGAGACATTGAGGTATTTCGGACGCAACTATTTGCCGGAGCTTCCCAAACGCTGCCCATCCAAGCTAGATTTGACGAGAGATCTCTTTCTCAAAGTTGGACTTACCTTACTGGACCGTCTGTCCCAGGTAAACATATAGTGGTCAAAAACTTCGAGTGTAATGTTCCCAACATTAACTGGAGCAGGTGCAGGATAAGCCGGTATTAACCAATCCAAATGTAACCAGAACCATCGGCTTGATTTCCAAAGTACAATATATTTTTCAACAGCCATCCTGTGATAGAATAGACCATTGCGAAAGTTACATAACCTTAGCGATCGCACACCAAGCACGCTACCCTATTGCTTTACCAAATTTCGTGAAAGTCAGATCAGTGGTTTACGCATGAGAAGGCAACAATACCTAGACAAAAAGACACATTCTCCTAACTCTTGAACTACCAAAATGCAAAAACTCAAGTCAATACTTTGCCACTAGGTACGTTTGTGTGTGTGTTTTAATGTAGAATAGATCCTATGCCAGCTCAATCGTGCAAAGAAAAAGTTCTTAATAATAATACCCATGCTACATTGAACAAAGTAAACTGAAAAAAAAAAATCCTACGGGAACCGTACTGCAGACCAGTATCCTACATATCAATTTCCATACTTCTTAGCCCAGAAATGAGGAAGTTTCCATATAAATTTTAACCTTCTTATCAATAGGCGGCCTTATTGCTATATAGCAATCTCTTCCAGGCAACCTTGGGTGAAAGAAAAAATAAATCAAAAGGACAGAAGGGGAAAGGGTGCATAAACAGAATAGAATACACTAACAAATATTGAAAGAGAGAAAGAAGATAATATTATAGAAGTTAAGGAGTAAGAGAGAGAAAATGACTTCTAACTTGATCTCTAAAGGATTTAAGAGTCTGAGCCCTTCTGATACCTACTGGAAGCGCGTTCCACAAACGCACAGCATGGAAGAAAGAGTAGGAAAAAAAGTCGGAAGAATGACGTGAAATTTTAAGGGTGAGGTAAGAGGAAGAGCGCGTAGTACAGGACGTAGATGAAGAGTGAAAGGAGAAGCAGTCTTTAAGATAAGGAGGGGAAGTAGGCATGAAAAGGATAGAATAGAGAAGTTTAAGTGTGTGTAAGTCCCTGCGCCGGCGAATCGGGAGCCATTGGAGTTTGTTACGGAAGTGAGACACATGGTCGTATTTGCGAAGGTTAAATATAAATCTAATGGCAACGTTCTGCAGACGCTCTAACTTATCAAGTAACTCTTCCGACAGGTCAGTAAAACAGACATCAGCGTAGTCAAGGATAGACAGCAGAAGCGATTGTGACAGAGTGATTTTGGTACTGGTCGGCAAAAAGTTACGAAGCCGGTTAAGTGAGCCATATGCTGCAAATATCTTTTTCCTGGTTACCTCAACATGAGGACTTCTTAGACCAGAAGTGAGGAAGTTTCCAAAATAATTAAAATACTTACACAGGTAAAAATACTTTAAAACATTGTTTACGCCCACAAAATGGGCAGTAATGGGCGTTTTGGGTTTTAACCGAGTTAAAACCCGGGCGGGCTGAATGGGTTAAAACACAGTGCCCATCTCTAGTGCTGACGACTCGAACCACAAGACTGTTCGTTTTACCGCCAAGCTAACTTTTATATCTTTATTGACAATTCCTTAAAAACATTAACAAGGATGATACTTTTATTAAACCATTTCTCAAAACCTTTTGAAACTTATGAGAATGATTCACCACTATCTATTATCAAGAAACACATCGTAAATTGTAAGAAATATCAGTTTTAAATTCTCATCTTGTTTTGAAGCAAGTAATGTTACAGTCCGACATAAATATTCTTAACATTTATCAACCTTTAAATATTTATCAAAGCCAAATGATTTGAAAACCACTCAAAAATAGCTAACATATTATTTTATTAATAACAAACAATAATGATAAGATAAATTCTTCAAAAATAACAATAATTAGTAACAGTCTATCAGTTTTAATTCCACTTCCTGTTCTTAAGAAGGAACGTTTAGTTAAGCGGATATACATTTACCAACTTATTAATTTTATCACAGCCAAATGCTGTAAAAATCTGTCGAAAATATCAAAGTTTGTATTTGATAACTAATAAAATATTATCATATGGCAATTCACTCGAAAATGTCAATATTATAACTTGACTTATTCCCTAAAGTAACACGGCCATACTGACCGAACTTCGTCCCCGAAGTTCCCACTCAATACCATTAATTTTAACTTACTTTTTACACCATATATTTTATAAGTGATCTGTTTCATATATACATATATATTGCATTTGGTTGTAATTTATACATATAGGTAAGTACCTAATAAAACAGTAACCAAACTAAATCTGTATATGTTCTATTTTCAAGAAATAATTACTGCTACCCATTGTAAGTATACAAGATATAGACCTCAAAACGATAAAAAAGTCATAGAGTGCCCTGTTTCCGTGTCATTTGGTGATAAAATACAAAGTTATACATGTAGTATACTATATTATACTTTTCATTTAAGTACTTATATAATTTTATATTGTGTAGGTGTCATTTATGTAATATGTAAGTATTTGTTTTTTTCTCAGTAATCCAATGATATCATTTTATATTGTGTATGTAAAATTTATGTATTTTGGGTAAGTAAGTATGTTGTAAGTATGTATTGTGAATGCAAAAAAGTAAAAATTTAAATAAGTAAGTATGTATCTATATATGTATAAGTATATGTCTTGTATGTTTTGTATGACTTATGTTTATTATCTTCGTATCGATCATTCCTCTTTACACCCCGCTTTTTTTCCTGACAATTTCTTCATACAGAAGGTTGTCTGGAAGAGATCGCTCTGAGCGATAAGACCGCCTTTGTAACACTAGTTTTTAAGTTTATTTTTTAAGTATGTGATGTTTTATGTTATTGTGGTGTAATAATAAAGCGTTAGGTAAGTAATAAATAAATAAAATATACACACATATAATAGTTGAGGTATTTTTTGTGATAACTGCGATATTTGGTTGTAATAAATACATAAATAAGATTTTCACTACACTGGTCAAGAGCTTCGTTGGCGTCAAACCCCATCACCCGCTGCACGTGAAGCCAGGTAAGTGACCGCTCATGGCCAACAGCGTATATCTCATCATCATTTCATCTCATTTTTTTTCTCATCTCATTTCATTTCAACATCACTCAAAAACAACAACTCAAATACAATCTTAGTCAACATACCTACTGCCACCCCTGGGCAATTGTCTCAATAATCACATATAGTCAACAAGTCAACTGCCACACCTGGGTAGTCAACTTAATAATCACTTGTTCAATAAAATCATCGTGACAGTGGTCATGGTCAAGTGTCTCAAATTAGACAAATGGCCCACCAGCATCATTTTTAAAATTTCGATCAAATTTAATGTCAAATGGCAAATATTAAATACATAGTTGTTTCCTCTTCTTATATGTGACTCAATTATGTTTGGCGGCAGTATTTCAAAAACTCCCCTAAGGTAAACGGTCGTTTGGAAAAAAAAATCGTAGTTTCATACAAAATTTTAGTTTTAATTTTCCATAACAATTAAACAAACGATCTTGGCTAGCAACACCATAAAACGTTTACTGTCAAACTACACTGCGCTTACGATTAATTACTCAAGTGGTTCCAATATCGAGATAAAAACCCTATATTCTATAACTCTTTGGTATTCTGTATGCAAAATTTCGTCCAAATCTTTCAGCCGTAAGCAACATTTTTTTATTTTATTATTTTACCTGAATTCTATTTACTTCTAACTTTATCGAAACTTTCTTAATAATACAATTGTACAACATGAAATATTCGTAGTTCCCGTCTGCCTGTAAATCAACGTTTTGAATTAAATCTATTAATTCTGAGAAATTAATCGAATTCTAGTATGAGAGAAAAAAAAAGAAGTAAACTTTTGTATGGTTATGTTTACCAATTTCAATATTTTCACAATCCGCTTGGCCATACTGATATTGCTGTATATCTTACATTTGACACTGGAACTACATATCACTATTCGACTATAAGATTCCTACAGATTTTGATACGTATTTGAGGTATTCATATATATGACCAATATTTCTGTAAATATAAAAAACCGATTTTATTTGAAATGAAAAATGTGAACTTTCCTCTAATGACAAGCAAGGAAGTACCAAACGAAAAAATATCTTAATCATTAACTGAAATTACTTTCTGTGTCGTTAAAACGGTAAGAGATTTCAATATATAAAAGGTAGTAAATGTATCCGATTCTAAATAACTCTTATTTTAATGTCCATTAATGTGATGTTTAGCATCTTAAAGAAATGTGCGATATCATCTGCGGTTCAAACTCATAAAACTGAACTAATTTGCCATTACTTAGATAAATAAAAAGTGTAGGAAAAATAAATTTTCCGGATTTGTGAACCTAATATAATATACCTATTACTTTCCCATGTGGCTGTTTTTATCATAAAAAGACCTTAGTATTTATGATTATGACTAACATTAGACTGTTCTCAAATTGCAGTGGTAAAAAAAATGTATCTCGCCTCACTCGATTTGTCAATCAAGGGTCAAGACAAGACTGAAAATAGTTTTGGTGACTACTAGGTACCTAACTTGAAAGAACCTTTGCAACATAATCTAATTGAATTACTGTTTTTTTAACCTTAAATATGGATAACATTCGGACGAGGAGTCAGAGGAGATAACGTATATTGATTAATTAATCAAAATGGTATTTACTCCTAGTAACACATATTGACTATCATTTTCTCAAAAGAAACTTGGAAAATCGAAATTTTAAAAGTAGTAAGTTATATAGAAATATACCAACACACTTATTCGAAGAGATAAATCTGTACAAGTTTTCCAAAATCTTCTTGATTATAGCCAAAATGTTAGGAATGTAGGTAGCCAGTACCTAGCCATTTTTTTTTTAGAATTGCAATATATTCCATAGCTTGTGCTACCGGTTTGGAATTCAGCTCCAGTTATATAAAATATAATCCATACATTTATCCAATAAATATCATGAAAAATAAATTCTTGATACTCAATTTTAGCAAAATCTAATCAATACTCATGGTTTTGTAGGTACTCATAATTTTCGTTAATACGTGGTTTGAAATACTAAGAAGTCTTTAATTTGTAGCTTAAGATATTGATACATTATGTAATTAAAGAATATCGATTCTGAAAAACAGCTTATTGAAGAAAGAATTATGAATATGACATTTATGACACAAATAGAATGAGAAAACAAAATCTCAGTTAGCTTTTTAACGATTTTAAGCGACAGATTGATGATTATAAAACTGAATACAACCTAGGCACTGCAAAGATAATTTTATTTCACAAACGAACTTAAGCCTTCCTGAATCTAAAGCGGGTAAAACTATCTCGTACAAGCTTTTCGCTCGCAGCTCTGCCCGTGTGAGCTAGGCGATGTTTTCCCGTGGCAAAGGTATATTTTCTAGAGGTAAAAAGTCTTATGCTATTCTAGAGCATAATTTATATCTCTGTCCAATTTTATCCATATTTGTTCAGACGTTTCACCGTGATTGAGCATCAAAACAATCACACACAACAACACACTTAAACTTTACTATGGCTGAGGTGAGGTGTCATTACATACATGTACGTACCTACATAATATGTATCATTCACATTACAATAGACCAGGCATTATTTTATAGGATAATCCAAACAAAAACACATAGTTAATAGATATCGCAGTTCCAAATATAGGTATTCAATATCACAAAAACTATCGCATAAAAAGTCCACAAATACACTGACCCAGAGACAGGAGAATGTATCCATAGTCTCAATTACTCTGACGAATTACTAAACTGTCAACAACGGGCGTATCAAAACATTCAGTCAATATTAAACTACCTCCTCCATGGTCTCGCACCATCCACGTACATAAAATTGCAAAAAACCGCCACAATTGTAAGAATGTTTATGGATGCCCCCGAAGAAACAATAAATTTTTCACCCACTAACGAATTAAGTAAATCCATAAAACTTTGATTATTTAAAAAACCTTTAACGCACAGTCCCACAAAAGCGGAACATACTATGCATTTTATAAGTGAGAAACGCAAAAATTATAATAATATTCAATTTTTAATTGGTACACCACATACTATTCTATCGGCCAAGTTTGTCAGAATAAAATCTTACTGTCACTTAATAACAGTTAAATCTTTTCTAGACATTCGAAGTGGAAATCTTTCATAGTATTATATGTCTAAAGTACTAAGGCTAGTAGTTAATCAAAGAATGACACTTTTTTCTAAAGATACCCTCAATTCGTACCGAAGTTTTAAATAAATGCAGATCCCAAAGGGCTTTACTGGCTTTACTGACCGACGACATGCGGCTTCAACTTCCTTGGCCAAGTTTCGATAATCTTGCACCAGGAACCAGTCCAGTCACCGGGTTGGACAGAAGAACGACATCATCACCTTGATACGACGGATGACCCGTAATTTGAGGTGGCAGCATTGCAGCGCCACCTTGTCACGATGGATGTCCCGTAGTTCGAAGCGTAGTAGATTAGCCAGATCAGCAGCATCCATCCATAGAACATAAAAAAATATATTATGAATTGGTCGTGGGCTTAGTTAGCACTTCTGATGTTAGATTTTAAAGAGAAAGTATGGAAATATGACTATTCTGATTAAAGCAGTAAACTGTTCAATTAACTAGGAATAAAACCATAAAGCTTATATTTCAATAAGACCAGAATCAAGTAAAACACAAATAAAGATTTAAAAGCATTTTATTGTTTTGATTCGTCCTCAATTTTTTACCTACCACCCGTTAAGGACATCTTTTAGCTGATAAGAAAAACGGGCGAAAAAAACTCACCAGCGTTATCAGAAACAACGACATTTACAAAATAATTATGTCGTTTTTGGACAAAGAACACATTTTATTGTAAATTAACATTTAGAACCACATTACTTTTCATGATAAAAGATTAAACAACATTTACGAATAACATCAAGCATTTGCTATATACTGTTACTTCATATTATTTCCGTACTCACATCATTTATACAAAACCACTATGGACAACATTAATTTAATATTATCAAGTAATAAACAAGTTAACGAATATCCCTTTAACAAAAGAATAACTTCAGCAACATCTACCAGACAATACATTGGCATTGGATAGCAAAGAAAAACAGTATAATAGAGGAATATAAAATTACAGGGGGGTATACTTAACTCAACAGTGCTGACGACTCGAACCACAAGACTGTTCGTTTTACCGCCAAGCTAACTTTTATATCTTTATTGACAATTCCTTAAAAACATTAACAAGGATGATACTTTTATTAAACCATTTCTCAAAACCTTTTGAAACTTATGAGAATGATTCACCACTATCTATTATCAAGAAACACATCGTAAATTGTAAGAAATATCAGTTTTAAATTCTCATCTTGTTTTGAAGCAAGTAATGTTACAGTCCGACATAAATATTCTTAACATTTATCAACCTTTAAATATTTATCAAAGCCAAATGATTTGAAAACCACTCAAAAATAGCTAACATATTATTTTATTAATAACAAACAATAATGATAAGATAAATTCTTCAAAAATAACAATAATTAGTAACAGTCTATCAGTTTTAATTCCACTTCCTGTTCTTAAGAAGGAACGTTTAGTTAAGCGGATATACATTTACCAACTTATTAATTTTATCACAGCCAAATGCTGTAAAAATCTGTCGAAAATATCAAAGTTTGTATTTGATAACTAATAAAATATTATCATATGGCAATTCACTCGAAAATGTCAATATTATAACTTGACTTATTCCCTAAAGTAACACGCGCATATTTTGAGGCAACAGAGGCAGGAACTAATCTTACTGCGTATCGTGTTCGGATGCTTTCTCTGTTTCAGGCTCTCGAACCATCTATCAACGTTTCGGCTCAACGACTGTCGGATCAGGTGCGAGCCATTCAACGGGGTCACTTGTTGGATGACTCCGTACTTGATCGGCTCCGTACAGAGGTGCAACGTAACCATATCAGTACTACTGCATCGCAGGCGGCAACTCAAGCTTCTGCCGCGACCACATTGCAAGCTGACGTTGCTGATGGTGGTGGTGGAGATGATATGGTTACTACTGTAAGTCCCCAATACAATGATATATTGAGGAGTACTCTTGAAGATGTAGTTCTGGAATTTCGATCGACTTCGATTCACCTTAGACCTCGGCTTCCGCGTTTTCCCATGCACAAAAAAAATAGGGCGCTGATGTGTGCTTTAGATTCACTACTATCAAATTACTTTGATAGTAGTGAAGACCTGGCTGATACTCATTCGATCTTGTATTGTGCGGCTATTACGGCTTGTCGTGTTGCTCATGTCAAATTTCCAAATACTGACACAGCAACACGCCCTCGTCTGGCTGTACCAGCCTGGCAGTGTAGGATTGAACGTCGTATCAGTGAGGCTAGGGTACTCATCGGTAAGCTCAGCTGCTTTAGGGAGGGCAACATGCGCCCTAGGGTCATGCGCTTTGTGAAGCGTGCATTCCTGGGGACTGGTATTAGTCCTCAAAATTACATTTCATGTGTCACAGAGCGCATCGACTTCCTGAAGCAGAAAATTTGTGCATGGGCTAATCGTATTCGAAGGTATAGGGTGCGAGTCGATCGCTTTACTCAGAACCGCATGTTCGAGAGAGATCAACGATGTGTTTATGCATCCTGGGAGCGATCGAATCAGAGTGATACTGATATGCATCGGCCGGATGATGATGCCATGATTTCTTTTTGGCACAACATCTGGTCTGTGCCTGTCACTCACTCTGAAGGCGCGTGGATAAGGGATGTTGAGCGATCGTGTGAGCTTATACCTGAGATGAATGAAGTAACCATTGACTACCAAGACGTAGTTTGTGCAGTTCGTTCCTTACCCAACTGGAAATCTCCAGGCCCGGACGGACTGCACAATTTCTGGTATAAATGGTTACCTAGCTCGCACGTTTGCTTAGCATCTCAATTTCAAAGTGCTTTATTATCTCGATCGCTTCCAGAATTTATGACAACAGGCATAACCCATCTGCTCCATAAATCTGGTAGTACTGCGGACCCTAAAAACTATAGACCTATCACCTGTCTGCCAACAATTTATAAAATTCTTACGTCCATTTTGAGGTCGAAGATTAATAAACACATTGATCAAAATTCTATTATGTTCGCCTCTCAAAATGGATGTAGGAATGGGGCCCGTGGTACTAAGGAGCTACTCCTCATTGACATGGCTATTAACCAACAGGTTCGTCGAAACCGAAAGAACCTGTCGACTTCCTGGATAGATTATAAGAAGGCCTATGATTCCGTGCCGCATTCGTGGCTCATGAGGGTGCTGGAGTTGTATAAAATTAATACAACTCTACGCACTTTCTTGATGTCGTGCATGCGAAAATGGAGAACCGTCCTTTTCTATCCAGGATCTCGACGGGTTCTAGGTCAGGGCGAGCCTATAAAAATAGAGCGAGGTATCTTCCAGGGTGACGGTCTGAGTCCATTGTGGTTCTGTCTGGCCTTGAACCCTCTGAGTACACTTCTCGAGAGTTCAGGATTAGGCTACCGTTTACGGAGAAATGGTCAAGTAATATCACACCTGCTATACATGGATGACCTGAAACTATTTGCCCATAGCAGTTGTCATTTGACAGCGTTACTGAAGGTTACTGAAGCTTTCAGTAATGCCATTAAAATGGAATTTGGTGTGGACAAATGTGCAGTCATGCATGTAAAGCGTGGTCAGATAATGGAATCCACGGGTATACAACTCTCGGATTCTATTAATCTTAGATCTCTCTCCGTTAACGAAACCTATAAATATTTAGGTATGTCACAGGCATTAGGCATCAACGATGCTGACATGAAACAGTCGTTGCGTGAGCGTTTCTTGGGGCGCCTCTCAAAAGTCCTTAAAAGTCTTTTGTCTGGCGGAAACAAGGTTCGCGCATACAATGGATGGGTCATGCCGGTACTGATGTATTCCTTTGGCATACTTAAATGGACTCAAACTGAACTGGATGCCCTGGATAGAAAAGTTCGTACATTGCTAACAGCACACCGCATGCATCACCCACGTTCATCGACCATGAGATTGTATATCCCGCGGAAGTGCGGTGGTCGTGGCTTCTTAAATGCTAAGACGTTGCATAACCGCGAGATATGCAATCTTAGGGAGTATTTTCTCCAAGTCGATATTGGGTCTCATAGAGATGTAGTTGCTGTTGACAATGGACTGACTCCTCTATTTTTAGCAAAAGAAAACTGGCGCAAACCTGTAGTACTTAGTACTTCCGACCGCAGCATTGTGTGGCAAAGCAAGGAGTTACATGGCAGATTCTACCGGGCTCTCCATGGGCCCGACGTAGATTTATTAGCCTCAGTATCCTGGCTCCGTTTTGGTGATCTTTTTGGTGAAACCGAAGGTTTTGTCTGTGCAATTATGGATGAGGTTGTGATGACGAATAACTACCGAAAGTATATCCTAAGGGATGGCACAGTGGATATTTGTCGAGCGTGCCATCGTCCGGGTGAATCCCTTAGGCATATAATCTCCGGTTGTTCTCGTCTCGCAAACGGCGAGTATTTGCATAGACATAACCAAGTGGCCAGGATAATACACCAACAACTTGCTTTGAAACATAGTCTTGTGGCATCCGAGGTGCCGTACTACAGGTATGCACCAGAACAGGTCCTTGAAAATAGCCATGCCACATTGTATTGGGATCGATCTATCATTACAGACAGGACTATTGTAGCTAATAAGCCTGATATTGTATTGATAGATCGACACGAACGCCGCGCAATAATTGTTGATGTCACTGTTCCCCATGACGACAACCTTGTGAAAGCTGAAAAAGATAAAGAAAACAAATATCTTGATTTAGCCCACGAGATTGTTGACATGTGGGACATTGATTCAGCAATTATTGTTCCGATAGTCATATCTGCCCATGGTCTAATAGCCAAGAGCCTCGATAAACACCTTAAGAGGCTTGCGTTAGGTGGATGGATCGGGAGTCAGATGCAGAAGGCAGTACTTCTGGACACGGCCCGTATAGTGAGAAGGTTCCTGTCTCTGGATCCTTAACCATCGGTAGCCGGGACCCTGATCTTGCTGCCGTTGGGGAACTGCATTTTTGTATTTTTAAATGTTATATTTTTTAGTGTTATACATTGTAAAAATTTAATGTTTAGAAATATAATTTTGTAAGTATTTAAAATGTAATAAAGGGAATAATAATAAAACACTTTATTGCACACAATAGATAAAACAAATTACAAAGAAACATTACAAAAGCACAGAAAGCATACAACAAGGCGGCCTTATTGCTAAATAGCAATTTCTTCCAGGCAACCTTAGGCGAAAGATAAGTTTTAGTACTGAAAAATGGAAAATGAAGTATTTAAATACTATAAAGTATTTAAAAACTAAAAATTAAAATAAGTCGCAATAGTAATTTCATCTTTAGCGATTGCCAAATACCTGAAAAGGTATTTCTTTCGCGTGTGAGGGTAGTAATATCTCCACATTGATGAAATTAACGCTGACTATACAGCGCGTAAGAAGTATTGGATAAATTCGACGCTTCTCGTAACGACTCCGTAGCTCAGTGGTAAGAGCAGTCGCCCGGAAAGCGAAAGGTCGTGGGTTCGAGTCCCATCGGAGCTAGTTGTGAGACGGGTCGATTTTTTCTAAATACTTCATTTTCCATTTTTCAGTAATAAAAATTGCATTGTGAATGCAAAAAACTAAAAATTAAAATAAGTTGCAATAGTAATTTCATCTTTAGCGATTGCCAAATACCTGAAAAGGTATTTCTTTCGCGTGTGAGGGTAGTAATATCTCCACATTGATGAAATTAACGCTGACTATACAGCGCGTAAGAAGTATTGGATAAATTCGACGCTTCTCGTAACGACTCCGTAGCTCAGTGGTTAGAGCAGTCGCCCGAAAAGCGAAAGGTCGTGGGTTCGAGTCCCATCGGAGCTAGTTGTGAGACGGGTCGATTTTTTCTAAATACTTCATTTTCTATTTTTCATATTATAGTATTATTTGGTTTGGTTTGACTATGTTTGTATGTATGTTTGGCCGATTATCTCGCGTTTGGCTGAACCGATTTTTATGCGGTTTTAAGAAAAGTATTTTTTACATTTAGGAGAAAGTTTTGGTATTTTAACCGCCTTCGAAGAAGAAGGTTCTCAATTTGACTCATATGTTTGTATGTTTGTCTCTGAGATGCGGTTTTCTGAAAAGTATTTGTTACATTTAGGATAAAGTTTCGGAGTTTTAATAAAATAATAATAAATAAATAAAAAAAAAACTATTTGTTACATTTAGAAGGTTTTGGCATTTTAACCGACTTCAAAAAAGGAGGTGTTCAGTTTGACCCGTATGTATGTTTGTTTGACTTTGAGATGCGGTTTTCAGAAAAGTATTTGTTACATTTAGGAGAATATTTTCGAATTTAAGCCGACTTCAAAAAAAGAGGTTCTCAGTTTGACCCGTATGTTTGTCTTTGAGATGCGGTTTCCAGAAAAGTATTTGTTACATTTAGGAAAATGTTTTGGAATTTTAGCCGACTTTAAAAAAGGAGATTCTTAGTTTGAGCCGTTTGTTTGTGTTTGTCTCTGAGATGCGGTTTTCAGAAAAGTATTTGTTACATATAGAAGGTTTGGTCATTTTAACCGATTTCAAAAAGGGAGGTGCTCAGTTTGACCCGTATGTATGTATGTTTGACTTTGAGATGCGGTTTTCAGAAAAGTATTTGTTTCATTTAGGAGAAGGTTTTAGTACTAAAGTCGACTTCAAAAAAAGGTGGTTCTCAGTTTGACCCGTATGTTTGTCCTTGAGATGCGGTTTTCAGAAAAGTATTTATTACATTTAGAAGGTTTTGGCATTTTAACTTACTTTAAAAAAGGAGGTGCTCAATTTGACCCGTATGTATGTATGTTTGTCTTTGAGTTGAGATGCGGTTTACATAAAATTATTTCTTTACATTTAGGAGAAAGTTTTGGTATTTTTTTATATTATTTTTATGCATTCACAATGCAATTTTGTAAGTACTTATAGGAAAAATGTGATAGTAAAAAATCCCGCCTGAAAGCTACTAATGGGGATCGTGGTTTTTTTACTATCATATTTTTCCTATAGGTTTTGGTATTATAACCGACTTAAAAAAAAAAAAGTTTTCAGTTTGATCTGTTTGTATGTATGTTTGTCCGCGATTATGTCATGATTTCTGAACCGTTTTTGATGTTTTTTTCAACAGGCTAGTATTTTTGATTGATGCGGTTTATGTGTACATCCTACTAACATAGCCATTTAAAATAATGCCACGAAAAAGTTAGAAATAATAGCTCTAATAGGTACTGTATTCACACCAAATAACGTAAGTACTTTGTAGTCGGGCGGGATTAAACAAAAACACCAAAATATGTAGGTACACTCGACAGCACATCAGGTTAAACAGTTGAACTGCGATAACAGCTTTTATTACGTAGGGCATAAAGGCGTTCTCAAGGTCAACATGTATAGTCTGATGTGCCGCCGTGTGAACATGTTTCACACCCGACTTCAAAATACTCGTACATACATTATTTGGTGTGAATACAGTTATTAGAAGTATTATTTCCAATTTTATTGTGGCATTTTTTAAAGCGCTTTTACTTTTTTATAAAATATTTTTTTTACTATTTGGTTATTTATTAAACTAGGACACCTAGAACAATACATAAGCGATTAGGGAGAGTTGGGCGAGTTGATTTTAACTGTCTACGTTTACGAAAACTATTGGATGAACTGCTCATGTCGGTAAAGTAGTTAAACGACATGAATGAGATAGAGCGATTGTTTTCGATTACGAATACAGTTTGCCAAACTCATACCAAGTTTTACTGGTTGTACGTGCACACAAAAATACAACGTTCCATAGCGAGCAACAACAACCGTAACGTGTATTATAAACGCAAAACAACCATCGACCGGGAGGCGACCGTCGGTAACCCTACCTGCTCTAGTATCATCATAAATAATAATAAATAACTTCTTACATTCACACCGAAAATCAGCGTTGTGGCTACAAGCTGCAACATTAGCTGAGCTGGTCAGCCCTTTCAGTAGTTTCTAATATATCTAGATTTAAGGAACCATTTGTAATTTTTTTATTATGTATGAAACACTGAATAAATAATTACTTTACTTTACTTTACTTTACACCAATTATCTAAGCCCATGTTAATTTCATTAAGAAGCTGTATTTTTACTACTACTTTTTTGTTTGTAAATACATACTTAATATACATAGTTAACACCCAGACCAATAAGACAAATAGACATGTTCATGCACACAAATATTTGTCTTGTTCGGGAATCGAACCCGAGACCACTGGCGCAGAAGGTGGGTAGCCTACCCCTGCGCCAAATCGGTCGTCATCATCAATTATGACATGCTCATTGTTAGTAGTAAGACAAAAAGTTACGTTAAAAATAGATTAGGTTGTCTAGTCGCAACCTGGCCCTCTTAGTACAGTCATGAAAAAAGTGCGGCTAAAATGATGAGAAAATATATCATCAGGTACCAGCATGAAACCCTGTTCATACGATCAGGCTTGATAGATAGACTAGAAAAATGTAGTCTGCCACGCTTCGTCTTGGCCACTTTGTCAGTTCGAGCGATTTTAGCGGCGGCTTGCGGGGTGGTTTTCATGTCATGGGGTACCAATATCAAACTAACGTCTTACTGTAACTTAGGTCAACCTTAAGGTCGAATTTCCCTGTTACCCTGTACATTCATATTATTGATGTAAGTAACAATACAAACATAAAATTGCTCGGGCACAAAAGACGGCCAGGCTGCGGGTCGGCAGACCAGTATTTTTTGTAGTAGGTTGGCCTAAGTTACAGTAAGACGTTAGTTTGATACTGGTACTGGTACCCCATGACACGAAAACCACCCCGCAAGCCGCCGCTAAAATCGCTCGAACTGACAAAGTGGCCAAGACGGCGCGTGACAGACCACATTTTTCTAGTCTATCTATCAAGCCTGATCGTATGAACAGCGTATCATGCTGGTACCTGATGACATATTTTCTCATCATTTTATCCGCACTTTTTTCATGAATATACTAAGAGGCCCAGCTTGCGGCTTGCCTAGCCGCCAACCTAACCTGGGGGGCTACCGGCTAAGAAATCTGGATGGTATGGGCTTCAACTGTCATTTGAATTCCTTATTCTGATAGATTTTTGCTGCTTTGTTCTGTTGAACGTTGCTAGCTAGTTATCGTTATACCCGACGTCACAAAACAAGTAACTGATAGCGGCTATTTTCTTTATACAATTGACTTAAAGTTCCCAAAAACGTATGCAGTTCATATCCATAAAGTTACGCGGTAGCCCCCCAGCACCAACAACTCAACTTTTTTAACGTAACTTTTTGCCTTCTAACAATGAGTATGTCAATGTGGTACTCTATAGTAGGTAGAATTACCGACAGTCGCCTCTCGGTCTACCATTTATACAACTATTTGGTAAAGACAATGTCAACATAATTATTTTGCCTCGACGATTGATACGTGAAAATAGAATAGATCGCGCGAGCGGACGGCGGCGGCGCGGCGGCGCGGTGGCGGGGCGGCGGGGAACCCGTCCTGTACGGCTCCCGCGCCCCGCTCCTACGCCTCGCTTCGTACTCACAGCTCCCGATTGCTGAATTAAGTTTTTCTATGTAAAATGCTTTTAGGTTTTGGTTTTTTTTTTGGATATTGTTGTAGTTGAAAATAAAGTGAACTGTGTACTTAAATCAATAAATAAAACAGATAGAGAAATTTTCCACTGCGAGTAAAACGGCAATTTTTAAAATAGTTTAATTACATGGTTTATTTTTTAGATTTTCATTTTGTGGTTATAAAACTTCAATAAAATAGCATTTCCGTAAAAAAGTTCGACGGAGAAATTTTACGGTTCGAGTCACACCAAAAACACATATTTTAGTAAAATTTAGTGTTTCTGCTGGGATTTTTTTTTGGATATTTCATAAATCATTTTAATACGTTACATGAATATGTATGGTGAAGAAAGTTTTAACGGAGCATTTTTCCTCAAAAAGATATCTATGAAATATGACTTTCATTAAAAAAACCTAACTTCTATTATTATTATTCTTTGGAATTTTATACAATACTTTTAATTTATTGATACTTTATCACGTTGTAAAGTTTTTTCTGACTGACGAATTACTGTGGGGGTCAACTAGCTTCATTTCCTACACAAGAAATAAGCAGCTCCAGCGAGAGTTGGTCAGTTTTTTATACGATGATTTCGGTGAGATTATTATTTCTATAATAGGTACTAGTGCTTAAACTACTAAACCTTGGTATTGTAACAATGTATGTGATGGTGTCCAATATTTTAATTTATAATTTTTTTATAGGTAAATATTGTGCCAGTTACTTGTACTATTTAGTATTCTATGTCCCAGGTGGAAAAAGAACCGACAGTTACGATATACTGACATTCGACATGGCGCAGAAAACCCGACGAATCCTGCCTGGGAAAGGACGAGTAGGCAGGGTTAGAACCACTGCCACTGAGCCCGTCTCGTGTTGATATTAATGTTAGTTGTTCGTTGCTGCGATACCTCAATAATATCAATTTAGCGATTAATTCGCGGCTGTCACGCCACCTCAACGCGATTTACAGAAGAATGTGATCCATCTCGCCAGGAGTTATTGTTCCGAGAATTATTGCGAATGCTGAATGCCGAACGATCACAAGTTCCGATTATGTTTCATTTCAATATGAGTTGTGGGATAATTTGATTGAATTGTAATGAATGATCCGCCAACATGACATTCATTTTTGATATTTTCTATCTGTTTACTCAATGGTTTCTTGAAATACCTGGCTCTTTTGTTATTCGCAACAGGGAAGCGCTTCGCTTTGATCACAGCCGACGCACTTATTGGTTAATTTTAATTTACCACCTTTTACATTATAGTTTTACAGGAAAAAATTCTCAAAACATAATACTTACTCCATAATAATAAACGTGGAGCAAAGTTACACTTAGTTTTAGATTCAAGATTCAAGATTCAAATTTGTTCATTCAATTTAGATTGTTATTTACAATACTTGTGAACGTCATAGAAGCTACGCCATCGGTTCGCAAACTCTACAGCGGGAGGCCTTGGAGAAGAACCGAGCAAGAAACTCCAAGGGTTGTTTTTTCTCCCTGTTTTATTTCATAGAGTGTCGTCAAATTGAAAAATGACCTTAACATGGTATGACTAAGGTCAGTTTCCATCACAATTACACAATGGGTTATGATAAATACAGTTAAGTATAGGCGAACTAATGATCATAGCGCTGAACAATTTTCAATGAGCGATTTTCTGAGAGGCCATTTAAAAAAAAAAAAGCTTCCAATTGCTTCACTAGATGGCGTTGAATAAGTATGTACATGTCTATGGTATATTTTGGTATGAAACATATTTAAATTAATTACTTTTTAACAACCCAAAGGAAACTAATAATATATTAAATAAGTACTACTGTGAGGAACAGAAACGAAATAGGTAAATTTAAAGATTTAGGTAAATAAATAACATCTGTCTGACGTTCCGTTTTACGTAAAAAAGTCGCGTCAAAGTAAAATTTATAACGTTCCGTTCCTTCTAACTGCATAGGTGGGACAGCGCCATCTAGTGACTGAGCTTTCAGAAAATCGCCCATTACTTAGGAACTCTACTTAAGGTGTTTCGATGAGCTCAGTGGCGCCGCCAATGGAAATAAATCAATTGCATTTTATTAAAGGCTTGGATTAAAAGTTTCGGTTATTTCGCGCAAATAGAAGAGCAAAATGTAATTTTTTTTTGTTTTTTCATGGCCTCAACTATGAGCACCAAGTTATGGATCTCGATATTGCCAAATGTGGCCACTTTTGGCACTATTGAGATTCACGACTTATTGCGTAAGTTTGAGTTCTCAAAAGTATATTTATAAAATGCATTCCACTGTTTCACCTGCGCGAAATAACCGAAACTTTTAATCCAAGCCTTTAATAAAATGCGATTGATTTATTTCCATTGGCGGCGCCACTGAGCTCATCGATACACCTTAAAGCTTTAATATTAGTTAAAAACAAAAGACAATTCTACTATATACTGCAAGTTGCGTCATACATGTTTCAAATGTAATTCTTAATAAAATTAATAAAAACAAAAGAAAACACATTTTAAGGCAAGCAGATAAGAGCAGACCCATTCCCACTGGCAGCACCCGTTCACGAGCATGACGCATGAACCAGCCATCGCTTCGCTCAACCATATTTTAGGGAACGTAACGACCCGCCTCACACGCCACCACCGTAGAAATGTTTATTTTAAACTGATGCTGATACTTTTATTCGCTAAAAAGAAGTCGGAGACAACAACAGATTTACATCGAGTGTAACTTTATTTCACACTAGCGGCCGCCCGCGGTTTCACCCGCGTGGTTATCGTTCCCGTGGGAATATCGGGATAAAAAGTAGCCTAAGTTACTCCTTATTACATCAGCTACCTGCCAGTGAAAGTCTCGTCAAAATCGGTCCAGCCGTTTCAGAGATTAGCCGGAACAGACAGACAGACAGACAGACAAAAATTGAAAAAAAAAAATATTTTGGTATATGTACCGTATATATAATCATATGCATGTAGTAAAAAGCGGTTATTTAAATATTACAAACAAACACTCCAATTTTATTTATTTGTATAGTTTTGCGGAAAGAGTTTTGAAATGTGAACGGTACCTTGAGTGCAAGTTTGTTAATATGCAAACGTTACTGCCGCGTTTTCGTTAAAATTCAATTCTAAGTAGATCTTATTTCTTTATAATAAGATACAAACTACCTGTCAAAATTAAACTCGATCGCGATAGTATGCGTATTTACGAATTTACACTCAGCCCGCAGTTTATTGGTTGTTAACAAATCAGTCTTATTATGTAACTCAACCACGAATATACGATTGCTTTCAGTTTCTTTTTGACAATTTCGGTACCTCTATCGATAGCTTAAAACTTCAATCTTCAAACTTTTATTTGCAGACTAAGTGTTACCTAGTTCTTAAATTATGAAAGTAGTACTTTCAACTGTCAAAAAGCTGTCTTCAAAGTAATTCGTATTTCCGTAGCAGTAGATGTACAGTGCCACAAACTTTTCTGTTCCGGTGGCCAAATCGTGAAACTAGCGTGTTTTTTTTAATGTAATTTTGCTGTCAAGTTGATGTCCAACCATAACGCTGCTGGCGGCTGATTGTCTTAGAAGTTAGGGCCGGGTAAATTGCAACAAAAAAAAAGAAAAACGTACGTAGCGCCGCTGTCACCGGAACACAATGACGTTTTATTACATCATTGCCGGAACAGCAAAGTTTGTGGCACTGTATCTACTTACCTAAATACATTTTTCAACACACTTGCTCATAAAGTGAGCCTTATTACATCGATCTTAGGGCCATAAACCGAACTATAACCCACGCGTGCATAATAATATTACAGTACTAGTTGCGTAATAGAATTATCCCTACAAAGTTAAGTAAGTACCTAACTGCAAATTATATGCGAGTAAACAGAGACTTTTCAATTTAACCGGGTAATACAGTATCCCTACAACGTTAAGTTAGTACCCAACTGCAAGTTATATGCGAGTCAACAGAGCATTATCAATTTCAGCGGGTAATAGATACAGTTCTTTTTTTGTAACAACAAAGAGGTTTTATACGGCTGAAAATCCATTTACGTTTTTAGAATAAATAAATGTGTCCCTAATTAAGACAAAAAACATAATTAAGTATATTATTATCAAATTATTTATAATTCACAATAATTTGTTATAAAACATTTGCATTTTATAACTATTGTTATACTTAATTATTTTGAAGTAGGCTGTATGGCTGTATGTAATCAATCACCTCACATTTGGCGCGTGCAAAAAAAAATATCTTGCGCGCTTTTTCCCTTATTTAATATTAGGTTAATACCTACAATATGTATTCAATAAATGTTTGTTTTTCCTCGCAAGTGTGTTGAAAAAGTGCGTATGAAACTCGTGAGCAACTTACTCACTAGACACTCGGCTGATTTACGCCCTCGCCTGCGGCTCGGGCTGCAACCCACAGCCTCGTGTATAATGAGCAACCTAAGCTCACTTGTATCATAATATACTATTACGTCAAACTGAAAATGATTGCGTTAGATGCTAGCTTTACACAATTAGCCAGCAGCTAGTTGCTATTACTGAGACAAAGTAGGTATAACTAATTAATATTTATTTTATAGCTCTTTCAATTACCGGCTACTTATGAAATACAGCTAAGTCGTTTAATACCGTTATCCATATATTTTCTGCATACGTTACATTATCTTCTTGTATTGTTTATTACTATCATAAAACGATATTTAATGAGAATATTACTGTTTAATAGTTTATTTCACCTTCAACTTTTGAAATTAAAAGCGTGTGGATATGATGAGTAGGTAGGTATAGGTACAAAATGTTTTCCATAAATTCAATGCAAGAATAAAGTAAGTTTGTCCTCTTTTCTTAATTGTCAAAAAAATCCAGTGCAGTTTTGTTATATTTACGATAGTTTTACGAAAGTAACTGTTATTTGGGCACCACAATGAACATTACCTATTGCATCAAAAGATAATTAGACTGTTGTTTTATTGCTTATTTGTTACTATCAAACATTCAACCATTAAATTATAGATGGACTATCAGATAAAGACAAATAGCATTGGATCTAGCACCAGACACCATCCCACAGCATCGATACACAATCACAATGTTTAATTTATTTCACAATGGCTACCGAAATCGACATTTTGTTATCTCCAGCAACGATAAACTGTTTAACTAATCTACAATAGTCACTTAGTTTTGGTCCCGTATCTCTTCGCATTTATATACTCGTGACTTGACATGTTGTGCTATACCTACTTAGCTGTTTTATTTTATTGCTGTGACACGTTGAACAGAAAGTAACTCAAGTTAAATGCCATCCTAGTGATAAATGAGCATTGAGCATGAGTAATAAAATATTTAATTTTATTTTAAGGCGATGATTCCCGACCGAAGTAGGCGCGCTTACGCTTGCTCGGCCACGCGTGATACACTTCACGCGGACGCAGCAGCAGCCGGCAGTGAACTGTGAACTCGCGAGCGCCCCGCGAATCGAAAATCACTTAAAATTCAACTAAAAATAAAAAAAAAAAATCAAGTTATTTTAATTTTTAGTTTTTTGCATTCACAGTGCAATTTTATTACAGAAAAATGGAAAATGAAGTATTTAGAAAAAATCGACCCGTCTCACAACTAGCTCCGATGGGACTCGAACCCACGACCTTTCGCTTTCCGGGCGACTGCTCTAACCACTGAGCTACGGAGTCGTTACGAGAAGCGTCGAATTTATCCAATACTTCTTACTCGCTGTATAGTCAGCGTTAATTTCATCAATGTGAAGAGTGTGTGAGGCTAGTGTGTGAGGGTAGTAATAATTCGACGCTTCTCGTAACGACTCCGTAGCTCAGTGGTTAGAGCAGTCGCCCGGAAAGCGAAAGGTCGTGGGTTCGAGTCCCATCGGAGCTAGTTGTGAGACGGGTCGATTTTTAACCGACTTCTAAATCAAAAAGGAGGAGGTTCTCTATTAGTCTGTATGTATGTTTTTTTTTTTTTTTTTTTTTATGTATGTCCACCGATTACTCGAAAACGGCTAAACCGATTGAAATGGTTCAAACGTTATTACATCAGGTTGGTTTCCAAGTTGGTCCCATTTTTTGAAATTTTGAAATCGGTTCATTAGTTTTCAGGAAATCTTGAAAATACTGTCGTTTTTGTTACCACGTTATGTGAATTTAATAGGTATCTTTAGGCATAACTCCTTTGTTTATAAACCGATTTAGATGATTCTTGTTTTGTTAAAAAGGGGATACCTCAAGGTATTTTAACCGACTTCGAAAAAGGAGGTTTTGAGTTTGATCACATACCTATTGATGTATATGCGGACGGGAGACGAGTGACAACACGAACGGTTTCGTGTCGGAACGGGTCGTGGACGGCCGATTGGGAAATGTCCCCACTTCCATTCCCTTCCACGTAGTCGCCTTCTGATAAGGCCTCCTGGAAGTTATCGTCATCTTCCGGCGCCGGGGGTGTGACTACCGTCAAATCTGTTGCCCTGAACGTTACAGGCCGGTTGTGATCTGTAGGTACCGGAGAGTACGCCTCTGGCAAATTCGTAGACATTGGCAAATCAACGCCTTCCTTCCTCTCCCCGCCATGTTCAGAGCTGGCGTTGCTGACCTCAGGTGTTGCATCATCTGATCTGAGAGATGTTGGTAAGTCTTGTATAATAATGCCAAAGTCCCGTTGATGTAATGTGAGGTTTGATTTAGGTCCCGTACAGGCTATAATTTGATTTTTATGTTTACTGACACATTTCAAAGAGTTACTGTCCTTAACTAAGTACATCACCTTTCCGATTCGTTTAACAATAGTACCGTTACACCATACAAACTTAGAAGCATTCATGTATTTTTTATAGCAGACCTTATCATTGGGCTTAAAGGTTTGTGTATTAGTACCTCCATATTTACTCTGTGAACACTGATTATTTCTTACATTATTAGCCAATGCAGATGAAAACGATGATAGTTTTGATGGAGTCGGCTTTAATAAATCCAAGCGTGATCTTAATTTCCTACCGAACACTAACTCGGCGGGAGCGAAACCTGTGGCTGAATGAACAGAGTTTCTATAGTCAAATAGAAATTTTAACAGTTTGCTTTTCATAGTTTTTGCATTATTACTTGACTGGATACTAGATTTAATGCCCTTTTTAACAATTTTCACATAGCTCTCTGCCTGTCCGTTGCTGGCTGGGTGGTACGGTGGTGACGTCATATGCAGTATTCCATTCAGTTTGCAAAAACTTTGAAAATCCTGAGACGTAAATGCCGTGCCATTGTCAGTAACTAGTGTATGTGGCATACCAAATCTTGACATAAAATCAACTAACTTTTCGATAAGAGCTGTTGTAGTACTACAATTGTTCATATTATACACCTCTACCCATTTCGTGTATGCATCTGCAAATACAAGGTAAGTTTGACCCAACATAGGCCCTAAAAAATCCAAGTGTACTCTGTAAAACGGTTGCGGGGGAAACTTCCAATGAGAATACGGGGCGCGGGGTGGGGACGGTCGAAGCTTAGTACAAACATCACAAGAACTTATCATAGTTTCCAAAGCTTCATCGATGCCTGGAAACCAGAAACGTGATCGCGCTTCGGCTTTAGTTTTAACTATCCCCAAATGTGAATTATGTAACTCTGCAATAATTCTATCACGCAGTGATAGTGGTATCACCACTTTATGTCCTCTCATAAGACACCCGCCTTCGTATGACAATTGATTCCTACACAAATAAAATGGTTTTAAAACTAAATTAGGCAATTTAGGAGGCCAGCCGTTTAAAATAAAATGCTTTACTTTATTTAATAGCACATCTTTCTCTGTTTCCTCGCGCAACTGATCTAATGTTATCGGAAGGCTACCTTCGACCACAAAATTAACGTAGGCTGCGCGATCGCATTCCATATCGAATGAGTCATCCTCCCCGTTGGTCGCGTGCGGCTGCGCGGCCGCCGCCGCCTGCAGGCTAGACCGAGACAGATAGTCGGCACTGTTATCAGCGCTACGTATATATTCAATGTTATAGTTGTATGCGCTCAAAAACATTGCATATCTTTGTAGCCGATTTGCCGTTACTTCGGGTATGCCACGGTAAGGGCCGAATATGGAAATTAATGGCTTATGATCGGTACGAAGTAAAAATGGAACAGATTTCCCGTATAAGTACTGATGGTATTTACGTATTCCAAATATAATCGCGGTCGCTTCCTTTTGAATCTGTGAATAACGTTTCTCCGCAGAATTCAAAGTCCGCGAAGCAAATGAGACCGGCCTCTCTAACCCGTTTTTATCTACTTGTGACAAAATAGCCCCTAGTCCACTAGGGGACGCGTCCACAGTCAAAATTAACTTGGCGCTTGGGTCAAAATGTGCAAGTACTTTATCTGATGATAATATGTCTTTTACCTTGTTAAAAGCGATATTATGAATATGCGACCAATACCATTTTACCCCCTTTTTTAATAAGTCATACAACGGACTCAAAATAGTGGATGCATTGGGTATAAAATTTCTATAATAATTAACCAACCCTAAAAAGGATTGTAATTCACCAATATTGGAAGGTGTCGGTGCTTCTACTATTGCTTTTACTTTTTGTGGGCACTTTTTTAACCCCTCCTTATTTATTATATACCCCAGATAACTAATCTCCTCTTTGAAAAATTCGCATTTTTCCTTTTGCAAAGTTAAGCCCGCGTCTTGCAATCGTTGAAGGACCGCATGTAATCGATCTAAATGTTGAGTTTCATCCGACCCCGTAATCAAAATGTCATCAAGCAGGCATAACACTCCATCTAGACCTGCTAGAAGACTTTCCATGGCTTTTTGGAAGATAGCGGGCGCGCTCGAGAGCCCGAACACGAGACGCGTATATTTAAAAAGACCGCGCGGTGTATTTATGCATGTTATATTCTGTGATGCCTCGTCGAGGACAAATTGTTGGTAAGCCATGGACAAATCTAATTTTGTGAACTTTTGGCCACCATACACTTTTGAAAACAACTCCTTGATCGTGGGTAACGGGTACTCATCAACTACCAGTTGCTTGTTTATGCTTACAGAATAATCGGCGCATAAACGAATATCCCCGTTACGTTTTAAAATCGGTACAATTGGAGATGCAAATTCTGAATGGTCTACTGGTATAAGGATCCCTAAATTGACCAGTTTATCAATTTCTTTGTTTACCTTATCCCTCAGAGCAAAGGCTACAGGGCGCGCCTTAAAAAAAACAGGTTTTGCGTTTTCTTTTAATGTTAAGGAAACCTTATATTTATTAAATAACCCCAATTTATCAGAAAACACACCCGGGAAACGTGATGCCAGCTGTTCCGTCGTGGGCTTAGCTTGAATACAATAATTACTGGCCAGTAGCTCTAATTTGAAAAGCGAAATAAAATCACGACCTAGGAGTGGTGGCCCACCATTGCGAATAACAAAAATACGCAAATTCTTTGTGCTACCTGCATAGGATACAGGTAGTGTGGCCATACCTACACAAGGTATATAGTCACCAGTGTATGTCAAAAGCTTTTTACTTGTTGGTGACAGTGGCACGTCATTAAAATACGAATTAAATATTTTTTCAGATAAAACTGTCACAGCGGAGCCAGTGTCAATTTCAAATTTTAATTTAATTCCGTTAAGAAAAACTGTTTCCACCATAGGTTCTCCCTTAATCGAACGAATATTAAATAACTCACCATCATCGCCTTCATCTACATCACCTGTGTCGATGTAATTTACTTTGCTACACATTTTACGAAGGTGCCCTTTTGTATTGCACCTTTTGCACGTATATTTTGCGAAACGACACTCTGACGTTTTGTGGTTAGAATAACCACACACTAAACACTTATTTTTCGGTCCACTCTTTACGTTTTTTCCGCTATGATTAATTTTAAATAGCTGCTCTGTAGTAGGATTAGTTGCTACGCTACTGCAACTGCCACTCGCTGCGCTTTGTTTAGCACACCGTAAACCCTCAGCTAGCTCCACCGCTTTGGCCAAGGTTAACTCTTTCATGTCCTGGACGTACAGTTTCTCCTTCTCGAGCCCTGGTAACATCCCCATAATGAAGCGATCCCTTAGAGTTTCTTCGATGTTTAAAAACTTGCAATGCGCTGTCAGGCCGCGCAACCTCGCGGCCCACTGCGCGTGACCTTCGCCCACCTGTTGTGTCGCTGCGTAGAAATTATGTCGATCACTAAATCCCACACGCTTCGGTGTAAAATGCACATCCAGCAATCCCAAAATGTCTTCAAATGGCACGTCTTCTAGCACCTTTGGTAAAGCTAAATCTTCTGCGAGCTTGTACGTACCCTCGCTGAGTGCGCTCAAAAATATCGCTCGTCTCTTCGCTCCGGTTTGATCATTAGTCGCGTTTATACTATTTGCGATAAAAAACTGCGTAATACGCCCTTTGTACGTATTCCAGTTGTGCAAATTATGATCAAAACTTGTTAAAATTCCAAAATGAGAAGTAGCCATTTTTAATTTGACAATCGTCGCCACTGATGTATATGCGGACGGGAGACGAGTGACAACACGAACGGTTAGAAACGCACTGGTTTATTCAAATAATAATACAGACGCTGTAGCCAGCGGTGCCAACTTACTACAAAGAATAGTTCATACTTAACACCTATTTACCAGAAAACACGTAAATTGCCTGCACGATGCACTAAAAAGAGTGAAATAAAAATTATTTTTATAAAAAAATAAAACCGCCTTCAAAAAAACCACATCAAAAAAGTAAGAAATAATTCCTCACCAAATAAATAACGTAAGTACTTTGAAGTCGGGCGGGTTTTAACAAAAACAACAAGAAATTGTACATGTTTCACGCCCGACTTCAAAGTACTTACGTTATTTATTTGGTGAGGAATTATTTCTTACTTTTTTGATGTGGTTTTTTTTCTAAATACTTCATTTTCCATTTTTCTGTAATAAAAATTGCATTGTGAATGCAAAAAACTAAAAATTAAAATAACTTGCAATAGTAATTTCATCTTTAGCCATTGCCAAATACCTGGAAAGGTATTTCTTTCGCGTGTGAGGGTAGTAATATCTTCACATTGATGAAATTAACGCTGACTATACAGCGAGTAAGAAGTATTGGATAAATTCGACGCTTCTCGTAACGACTCCGTAGCTCAGTGGTTAGAGCAGTCGCCCGGAAAGCGAAAGGTCGTGGGTTCGAGTCCCATCGGAGCTAGTTGTGAGACGGGTCGATTTTTTCTAAATACTTCATTTTCCATTTTTCTGTAATAAAAATTGCATTGTGAATGCAAAAAACTAAAAATTAAAATAACTTGCAATAGTAATTTCATCTTTAGCGATTGCCAAATACCTGGAAAGGTATTTCTTTCGCGTGTGAGGGTAGTAATATCTTCACATTGATGAAATTAACGCTGACTATACAGCGAGTAAGAAGTATCGGATAAATTCGACGCTTCTCGTAACGACTCCGTAGCTCAGTGGTTAGAGCAGTCGCCCGGAAAGCGAAAGGTCGTGGGTTCGAGTCCCATCGGAGCTAGTTGTGAGACGGGTCGATTTTTTCTAAATACTTCATTTTCCATTTTTCTGTAATAAAAATTGCATTGTGAATGCAAAAAACTAAAAATTAAAATAACTTGCAATAGTAATTTCATCTTTAGCGATTGCCAAATACCTGGAAAGGTATTTCTTTCGCGTGTGAGGGTAGTAATATCTTCACATTGATGAAATTAACGCTGACTATACAGCGAGTAAGAAGTATTGGATAAATTCGACGCTTCTCGTAACGACTCCGTAGCTCAGTGGTTAGAGCAGTCGCCCGGAAAGCGAAAGGTCGTGGGTTCGAGTCCCATCGGAGCTAGTTGTGAGACGGGTCGATTTTTTCTAAATACTTCATTTTCCATTTTTCTGTAAAAAAAATTTAACTTAGGACGGCCGGAATCCCTCGGCTATTCAAAGACAATTATTTTCGTATATTTTTCATTAACTAAAACCAAATATACTGCAAGTAATAGGATATTTGGATTACGATTAGACGGATGTTTGGGATTTTATTTGACACTGTAAAATATCACCAATGGAAAAAAACGGCAGGAAGCACTAGATAAATAACTGTTAAATAACATATATTTTTTCCAAATTTTGAGTAGGTACTTGTGGTTTGCGAGTAGGTAGTCCATAATTTAAAACACCCTGTTTTCGGGAATCGGCGCCTTAAATACATATGTATCAGCATAAGGTTTGAAACTGATACTAGACTATTATAAATGTGAAAGTGTGTTTGTTTCTCCGTCTTTCGTGTTAAAACGGAGTAACGGATCGACGTTATTTTTGGTATGGGGATAGTTTGCGAGCTGGAGAGTGCCATAGGCTGCTTTTTATCCCGGAATAATATCACATTCCCGCGGGATAGTGTCGTGTAGTCTACGCTAGCAAACAATAAATTACAATAAATTCTTGAGATGGTAAGCAATTAGCTAGGTACTAGTGGTCGTTTGCCACTTCGTCCACTTCTAATAATATGTATTTACATATGTAATAGAGGAAAGGATCCCTTAAATTTTTGCTTTTCTAGCCTATGTCCTTCTCCAAGGCTAAGGCAATCTGAGGCTGTTGGCTCACTATTTATCGCTACGCAAAATATTGTAAATATTGGTGCAGTAGCATAGGCACTTTCAAATTTATCATATTAGTACCTATGGATTTCGTGAATATTTTATTTATACATAATACCCAAGCTTTTAAAAGTTCGATGGCTACTTTGTCTCACTAACTGGTAAAAAAGAATCTTCAATATCCACACTAAAAAAAGTAAAAATGTAATTAGTTGCTCAAACGTTGACAGTAATGAGTTTTAAATTATAAAACTATGGCAATTGTTAATTTTATTTGATTGATGAATTTTGCCGTAAACTTTTTTAATTACCGGTGATACCTACTTCAAGATTAAGTAGGTAGGTATCAACTTCATTTTTAAAGCATTCTTGTACGAACGGCAATATAACCTCAGACAACTTTAATGACGAAATGAACTTTAAAAAATCTTTAAGCGAAAGCACAGTACCATAGTATTATATTATCTGTGACAGTACCTACTTACTTACGCCCGAATTCTCAAACGCAAATCATCTTTGGGAGCGTCTCAAACATCATGGCGTCTCTTTCATACGTTTGACATTTATAGTGACAGGGCGATGTTTGAGACGCTCCCAAAGATAAGTAGCGTACGAGTATTCGGGCATTAGAGTATCTGATAATAACGCGCCTTTAAGAAAGGCTTCTTATTAAGGTTTTGTAGGTACGTTTCTTGTTTCATGATATTACTTATTTCAATTAGCGTCTTTTGAAAAGCTTAAAGTGTTCAAAGAGATGGTAAAAACATAAATTTTCCCGACCATGTGGCGCCTTTTTATTCGTTTTGTGCCTGTTTCACAATGTCCGATTAGGAGATATTTTCCAGTTTTCTTGACAGTTTTGTATGGCCTATCTGTCAAGTAAAAGCTAATCAGGGTGCCTACCATCAACTTTATGACAGCGATTCAAAAATAGCGCGATTCAGAATAGGTTCCTAAAATGAATCGCTTTCTTTCGTACTCTGACCTTCTAAAAACTGGATCGCAAATGAATTGCTAAATGTTAATGACCGAACGATTTGTGTCCTTTTTCTTCTACCCGTCTCTTTCACTCGATTCTGTCATGCCCGGAGAGTGAGAGGGACGGGTATAACCTGCAGGTGACATGTTAAATCGACCGGGTTATAAGTCAAATAAGAGTTTCTGACAGCTTAGCGGCTGTGAAATGTCATTGATCGATCACTGAATCGCTGTCATTGATATTAAGCTGTCGTGGTACGAATAAGCGAAGCAGATCAGTTTAGGTTCCTAAACAAAACCGTAATAAGAGTTGATGGTAAGCACCCAGATCTTACTTAGACATTGTGAAGCAGCTTTTATGAAGTTTGTACAATATTTCGAAAGCCTTGGTTACCCACAAGATAGTAGGGCAGACAGAGGTACCCTTTGTGGCCACTTTAAGGATTTTTTGTCTTTTAAGCACTAAGTATTAAATGGTATTGGGTATTTAAGACACAAATTATATCTTAAATTATAGATAATTTATCTAAGTACCTTTAAAGGTACATTCTTCAAATTTAAATAAGTTAAATAGTTTTTTGTATGTAACACAAAATGTGTTAGAGGTGCCATATGTACCGGTTTTGGCCACTTATTAAGTGTTAAACTTTTGTAAGTATAGCCAAAAAACAAAACCAAACCCAAGTTAATTCAATATATTCTAATGCGCTAGAAACCAATCAATTGCAAGACAACAATTTAATTGTAAAAAACAAAGATTTATAATGTACTAGCGGACCCGGCAAACCTTGTTTTGCCATATAAATTTTATTGGACATGAACTTCGTATCACCAAAATCTGCCTGCCATAAATGTCACTTATTAAAAATAGGTAATCCAAAGAGACAAAAACGTCACTGATTACATACTCTTTGACATACCTACTCTTTGGAAGCGGCTATGTAGGAAATGACAGTTTTGTAAAGTACGACAGTTTAACGATTTTATTTACAAAATTACCATATTTATTTTAAAATTTTCCTGAATAAAAAGTAGCCTATGTTACTCTCCAGCTCTCAAATTATCCCCATACCGAAAATCTCGTCGATCCGCTGCACCGTTTTGACGTGAAAGACGGACAAACAAACAAACAAACAAACAAATAAACAAACAAACAAACACACTTTCGCATTTATAATATTAGTATGGATTTCATCCAAAACAAGTTTCTTAAAATTTTCATACAAAACATTTTATAAAACAGAAAATGGAATTTATTGAAAAAAAATCGTACTTATGACTTAAGAAATTCTAATGGTTGTTATTATTACCTTAAAATGCCTTATTTTAATTGCCATTAGCAAAAATGACGAAAAGTTGTTTAGAAAACTTTTAGAGCAAAAAGTGGCCAAAACCGGTACAGTGGCCAAAACCGGTGCTTCTGCCCTACGTACGTTTCATACGTTTGTTTGATTGTCCAATAGAAAGAGCAATCCATGGCAAGTTTCCACCGAGGCTCACGTCACGGATGACCTCACGCGACGCGAGGCGATTAATTGTATTATCGCTATCGCATTAACATGTGGTGGGGAGGTGGCCAATTAACTGTGCCATGCTATTTCGTGTTACGGTATAACTAACATAGGTACAGATACAACAGGTATAGGTAGACACATAGGTTTAACATCCTTTACATTTATTTTATTAACCAAACTTTTTTAACCATAAGGTGAGATTTCTCCCTCTTCTATTTCCAACTTGTACCATAGTATCCTGAAAACTAGTGTTATGGAAATTGGAAACAACAACAGGTAGGTACTTATTACCACATACACCCAGACCCAAGGAAAGGTTGAAAAGTTCGTTTTCAATGTTTACCCGACCGGAATCGAATCCGAGACCTCCAGAGATAGCGGCCCCTTTTAAAACCGGTGCGTACACCACTCGGCCATGGAGGTCATCAAACAACATAACGATAGAATCTTTTATTCATAGGTAGTTGTTCGGAAAAGATCGACGTTTCTGAACGCATCTCTAATGTCACGTCAAATTGACATTTCGCTGTCACTTGAAGTTGACAGCTCTCTTGATTGGAATTCTGGTAGAAAACATGTCGGATTAAATTTGCTGAATTGTTAAAAACCGCTCGCGTTGAATATGCCTGGCATATCGAGCCTGAATTGAATCTTAAATTATCGATTTGATCCCGTTTTGTACGACCAAGATTTTGACGCCATCTTGACGAGTGGCCGGTCGCGAATAACCTTCCACCACGCGTTGTTGTCGGGACAATATATCTTAATAAGCAAGCCCCGCGTGTGTTATTGTGTTTTGGGACCCTGTGTGGTGTTAGTTTTGTGAGTAAGGTGACGAATTGGTAAGGTCTGCAGAAGAAGAAGGATTTACCAGGGGGCGCGCCCTCTGTCTCCGCTGCCCAGGAGACTTTCGACACCACAGACCGTATGTAAAATCACCTTACTTCACATTAAGTCGCTGTGTATCGCAGTTCACATTGTTCAGCTACATCCCGGCTGAAACCAAGTTTTGTCCGGAGTCTATACTCATGATAACCTTCCACTGCGCCATGCCGGCTTCGCGGGTCTAGGCAGGGGTGTACTGAACATTTCTTACGTAGTTTGAAGGCCTGAGAGGCCCACGCCAAAACTTTGTCTATTAATCAGTGCCGTTTTGATGACCATCTGGTCCGGACTGGATTAATTTGTACTTGTAAATGGTAATTAACTTGCATTTGAAAAGTAAAGGGCATTCCTTTGTTATTGGTTCCATGTCTTGTAATTAATTGTCATGTATTGAAGTTCCAAAATGTAAACAGATGCCTTTCTTTGTTCATAATAATTATTATTTAGTTTTGTTAGCAAATTTGAGTTGTGAATATTGACAAGTTGTTGCTAAATAATAGCTAATAAAAAGTTGTCCTAAAAAGGCTTGGGTACCTAATAAGTTTGCACTCAATATTTAGTGAAACTTAAATGATTTAAGACATTATTTACACATTGAAACTTATTGAAACTTGTGCTTTGAAATAATGAAAATTAATTTGTTGTATGTTGATATCCAAGTGAATTTCAATAGTCAGTGATTTGTTTGAACTGAATAACTTTTGACTTATAAAGTCAAAGTTAGTTTGTGTCTAAGTTATAACCTCTTGAGAGTTAGAGTTATAATTATATACTTGAGTTTTGTTGTTTTCTGATAACCTCCAAATATTTAAGAGTTTGTGTCATTATAAATACTTTGTTGTTGTAATATTGGAATTTTGTGGTTATTAATAACCTCCAAATATTGGAGATTTTGTGTTATAGTGAATATTTTGAATTTGTTGTTTTTGTTGATAAATTTGTGACGTTACAATGACGGCCTCCTCTGCTAAAGCCAAAATACGTTCTGAGTTACGGTGGTTAGCTTGTGCGGTTGCATTGTTGGATGCCCATACGTTTGGCTGTTGTTGATGAACAGTATGCCTTATTTTTGGAAAAGACTGTTGAGGCCGATGTGGAAATGCGACAAGAAGTCGGTTTGGATGTGGACCAGTGTTATGATTTTGCGGACAGAATTACCCAGGTGGCTCGACCTTTGCAAGTGGCAAGAGAGAATGAACCGAGCCCGTCCCCGGTCACATCTAAGAGTATGCCCCCTCTATTTGCTAGATTGGCCCCCTTAGATTTAAGGCGTTTTGCTGGTCGTCTAGAGGACTGGGAGAGCTTTATTAATATTTTTGATAGTCTCGTACATGCCCGGGATGATTTGACCCAGGGCCAGAAGTTGGCGTACTTGTTATCCGTGTTGGAAGGGAGGCCCTTGAATCGGTTCAACATTTGGCCCCCTCGGATGAAAACTACCCTATTGCTAGGGATTTGATTGCCCGTCGGTACCAGAACGTACGACGTCTGGCGGACAACCATGTTGCCGCCATTTTGAATTTACCCCGCGTTGCCAGCGTGATGCACTTGAGAGTGGCTTTGTTGAATCCGCTGTTGGTTGCCTACAACGCATTAAAAAACTTAAAACTCCCAGTGGAGCAGTGGTCGTTTTTGTTACTGCACATTGTCCTGGGAAAGTTGCCGGACTCTGTTAAGGTCCGTTTTGAGCAGCAGTATGGTGGGGATAGTGCGACTTATCTGCCACCCTTCTCGGACCTCTTGACGTTCCTGGAAGGAGAGAGTAGACTGGCAGATAATTCCTCTCTGGCCGGTCCTATGGGACCCGAACGACCTGTGCCACAGAGTAGGTCCCCCACCGGACCCCCCCGTAGGGGGCGTATGGCCCCTCGCGCGCCCGGCCGCTATGCCGCCGTCCAGGAGACCGCCCGCTGCTTGTACTGTCGGGAACCGGGTCACAGCACGACCCGTTGTGATAAGTTCCTCGACCAGCGCGTCCAAGGCCGTCGAGCGATCGCGCGAGAACGGACATGGTGCTACTCGTGCTTGGGCCTGCACATGCAGCGCGAATGTACCCAGGCGCACCCATGCCGCTTTTGTAAGGGCAACCACCATCCCCTCCTCTGCATGAACAGCCCAGAGGGCGGCGGAGCGCCGCAGCGCGTCGCTGCAGGATCACCTCGTATGGGTGGGGGTCTCGGACCCCCCGCGGTGTTTGCATCCCGCAGCAGTTCTAGTGGCCACCAGAGTGGCCCCAGACGCTCTCCGCCACGTTTGGAGCCTCAAACGGGCGGGGGTCCCAGGGACCCCCCCATGGGAAACCGATCCCCAAGGATGGGGATGAGTCATGCGAGCGTTGCCGGAGGTCGTAGAGGCCCCCCGCGACGTTTTGAGCCTCGCACGGGCGTGGGTCCCACGGACCCCCCCATGGGAAATCGGTCCCCAACTAGGGGGTTCGATTTTGCGAGCGTTGCGGGAGGTCGTAGAAGCCCCCCGCAACGTGTTGAGCCTCGCACAGCCGGGGGTCCCCGGGACCCCCCTTCTGAAAATCGGTCACCGTGCCCCCGCGACTATGGGGCGACGTACACGGTGGATGCTAGGCACCGATTCTTGCCGCCGCTCGCCGAATACCCGCGTTTGGAGCGGCGCCCGCCCCGTCTTCAAGGGGCCGGGAGATATAACCCGCCTGATACCGGGCGAATTGGACGTAGGCAGTATGTGGGAGGATGGGACCCACTGGATCGCTATGAGCGACCCCCTTACCATGGGGGGACGTCTGGGGACCCCACATACTAGCAATCAACGTGTTTACGGTCGATTGTAGCCACCCCTCCAGAGACTGTTTTGTTGCCCACGGCCTCTGTGCTTGTCAGGGGATTGAATGGCGACCTTGTGGAAGTTCGCGCCTTGTTGGATTCCGGTGCTCAAGGGTGTGTTGTGTCATCTTGGTTAGTTAGGCGGTTGGGCCTCAAGGTGCACCCCCACACGGAAGGCGTGAGAGGTGTTGGCGATGTGAAAGTCCCCGGGTTGTTAGGGCATGTTGACTTCACATTTACATCACGTAATAAGTCCACGCCAGGCATTAAGACCTCGGCGATTGTGTTGGACACAGTTGTTGGCCGTCAACCTTCAGTTGACTTGGGACCGAGTATGTTGTCTTTGGTGTCTGATTCCCCACTCGCCGATCCAAATTTCTTCCGCCCAGGCCCGATTGATGCTCTCCTTGGAGCCGATGTCCTGGGGCGAGTTTTGTTGACGGGGAAGCGAGTTTTGCAGCCAGATGGCTTGGTAGCTCTGCAGACGACACTCGGTACAGTTGTGATGGGCCCTGCTCGCCGCGTTTTGGATTCCCTTGATGAGGATCGCAGTCTTGTTTTTAATGTGTCTCTCTCCGAAGTGGTGCAGAAGTTTTGGGAGGTTGAGGACCCGCCACCAGCCCCGCGGGTCGACCCAGTAGCGGATGAATGCGAGTTGTATTACCAGAATAACACTGGACGCCTCCGCTCTGGTCGTTTGATCACCCGTCTCCCCTTTCGTGCCGGCCGACCTCCTCTGGGCGAATCCCGACCGCTAGCGGAACGTAGGCTAGTGGCGATGGAGCGTCGCATGAGCAAGGATCCGGTCTTCCGCCAGAAGTATGTTGAATTCATGCGGGAGTATGAGGAGTTAGGGCACATGTCCGTGAGCGATTTGGATTGGCGCTCCGTTGAGCACTTCTTTTTGCCGCACCACGCCGTTTTGAAATCCGGAAAGATTCGGGTGGTCTTTGACGGTTCGGCTCCCACCTCTACTGGAGCGTCCTTGAACCAGTGTCTGCATGTAGGTCCCAAGCTGCACACGGAGATCTCAGACATTTTGACCAACTTCCGGCGGCACCAAATTGTATTTATGACTGACATCCGGATGATGTTCAGACAAACGGTCATCCATCCAGAGGATAGGAGGTACCAATTGAATTTGTGGAGAGAGAGTCCTAGGGACCCCTTGTTGATTTATGAATTGAATACGAATACGTACGGTTTGGCTTCGAGCCCGTTTGTTGCGATTCGTTCTTTGTTGGAGTTGGCCGAGAAGGAGCGCATGAGATACCCTCGCGCCTCCGCCATTTTGGCCAGTGACGTCTATGTGGATGACATTTGCACGGGCGCCTCATCTGTCTCAGAGGCGATTGTCCTGAGAGACGAACTCACCGCCCTTTTGAAGTCGGGAGGTTACGAGTTGAGGAAATGGATATTCAACTCGCCTGATGTACTGGTAGGTTTGCCCGAAGAGCACCAGCAGGACCCCCACCTATTCGAAAATGTTGATAATCCCCATGTGGTGACCGTCCTTGGCGTACAGTACAAACCGGTCTCTGACACGTTCACTTATTGTGTGGATTTACGACCACCGAAAGTCTGGACCAAGCGTTTAGTATTGTCTACTGTCGCACGTACCTTTGACCCCAATGGGTGGATTTGCCCCGTGCTGTTTATGGCCAAGTGTTTCTTGCAACGGTTATGGGCTTCGGGTGTGTCGTGGGATGAACCCCTCTCGGACGAGTTACTCCGAGATTGGTCGAGCTTCGTTTCATCCCTCCCCGAGATTAATGAAGTGCATTTGCCGAGGCTATTCCTCCCTTCTGAAAATTGTAAAGTTACTCTTCACGGCTTTTCCGATGCCTCCGAACGTGGATTTGCTGCGGCCGTGTACCTCCGCACCGTTACTGTTGACGGAGTTGTTGCTGTGCATCTGGTGATAGCGAAAAGCAAAGTCGCTCCCCTTCGGACTCGTCATACGATCCCGAGGTTGGAATTGTGTGGAGCTGCCCTCCTAATGCGTTTGTTGAACCACGTATGGCTCACATTAGGTCGATCTATTAAGATACAAGAGGTTTATGCTTGGACGGACAGTCAGGTCGTCCTTTGTTGGTTGAAGGCTCCGGCGCACACCTTGGACGTGTTTGTGGCCAATCGAGTGTCGCAGATTTGTAATTCCGACATCGAGTTGATTTGGAGACACGTGCCGGGAACCATGAATCCCGCGGATTGTGCGTCTCGGGGTTGTGTAGCCCCAACCCTAATTAACCACCCCCTCTGGTGGGGCCCACAGTGGTTGATGCGGCCTGAGTCGGAGTGGCCGCCCTCTCCAGCGTTGTCGAACGTAGCCGTTCCTGATATGCGTCCTGGAGACTAACCCCGCCGGGGAAAAGGATTTGTTGTTGGATCGGTACAGCTCCTTACAGAAGCTGCTTGGTGTTACCGCTTGGATCAGACGTTTTGTGTACAATTGCAGAAACCCACGCGCGAGGCGTGATTCGTCGGTTCTCACTCCGGACGAGCGTAGGGACGCGCTCTTGTTTTGGGTCCGGAGAGTACAAGCTGATAGTTTTGAGTCCGAGATTGAAATTTTGCGTTTAGGCCGTCGCAAGTTGAAGGGCGCGGTATCGCGATTGAATCCCTTCCTGGACGAGAGTGGGCTTTTGCGAGTCGGCGGAAGACTTCGAAATGCGAACCTGCCGTATGGAGCTCGTCACCCCCTTTTGTTACCTAAAGCCGGACATTTGACTCAACTGATAATAACAGATCGCCATGTGAATGCACAACATGCTGGCTGTAATGCTTTGTTGGCCATTTTGCAGCGTGAATTTTGGATTTTGTCTGCTCGTCGAGCCATTCGCACTGTGGTTTTCCGTTGCCTGCCTTGTTATCGATTGAAGGCCGCGACCATGCAGCCCCAGATGGGTGATTTGCCTGCTGATCGCGTCACGGAATGTAGAGCTTTTGCCGGAGTCGCCACCGACTTCGCCGGTCCCTTTACTGTAAAGGCTTCGAGACTGCGTAATGCTAAAACCTATAAGGCGTACTTGTGCGTGTTTGTGTGTTTGTCCACCAAGGCTGTCCATTTGGAAATTGTCTCGGAATTGTCTACCGAAGCCTTTGTCGCCGCCTTGAGCAGATTTGTTTCCCGTAGAGGACTGCCGACATTGATACGTTCCGATTGTGGTACTAATTATAAGGGAACGTGTAATTATCTTAAGGAAGTAGTTAAGTTTTTTGTTGATAATAAATTAGACATTGGAACCACCCTCTCCCGGCGTGGGATAATCTGGAAGTTTAGCCCTCCAGCTTGTCCGACCTGGGGAGGAATTTTTGAAGCTTGTGTAAAGGCTGCCAAGACACACTTGCGTCGCGTGATTGGAGAAACTATTCTCACGTTTGAGGAACTTGATACGGTATTTTGTAAAATTGAGGCCGTCCTCAACTCGCGACCCTTGTGCCCGTTGTCTTCGGACCCGAATGACCTGGAAGCGTTGACCCCAGGTCATTTCTTGATCGGACAGCCCCTTTTGGCTTTGCCTGAATATCCGATTCAGGATGTAGGATCCCATCGTTTGTCGCGATACCAACTTTTGAAACAGATGTCCCAAAATTTCTGGGCACGTTGGTCGATGGAGTATTTGCATATCCTACAACAGCGCGTGAAGTGGACAGATAAAACCACCCCACCCCAGACTGGCGACCTCGTGTTGATTAAAGATGCTAACCTGCCGCCCCTATGTTGGCGAAGGGGGCGCATTGTTAAACTCTACCCCGGAACTGACGGAGTTCCTCGTTTTGCTGAGGTTTTGGTTCGAGATTCGGTTTTGAAGAGAGCAGTTAGTGGGCTCTCCCGATTACCCGTAGATTGACGTACCGTTCTTAACGGTCCGGGACTGACACACCAAAACAAAATCATGCTAAGAACCTTAACTCTTCAGAAATCGGGTACAACTGTTAGTTCTTTATAATAAGTGATTTTTATGCAGAATACTGAAAAGTTTTTGATTCATCATCCATGATTAATTGTTTTGAATAACAGCACTTTCACAAAACATTAAGAATGTAAAACTTTAGCACGCTGTCCGACATTGCGTTCAAAAGGCCTGTGGTCGCATTAAGAGGCTTTCAGGAGGCGCGGCTCTCTGGCTCACTTCCGCTCCCTCTCGGACAAGCCTCCGACCGGAGTGCTTCAGATAGCTATTATTACTTTTTTTTGTGAATGGTTCCGATGCGGTATTACCTCGTATTAGTTTCAAACACCATTGAGGAGCTGAGCCAGGCGCATTTTTTGACAATCCTTTCCGAAGTTAGGTTTTGGGCAACTAATGAATGGAAAACTATGAAGTGAATCCATATTATACTAATATTATAAATGGTGAAGTGTGTTTGTTTGTTCGTTTGTTTGTCCTTCTTTCACGTCAAAACGGAGCAACGGATCGAGGTGATATTTGGTATGGCGATAGTTTGGGAGCTGGAGAGTAACATAGGACTTATTATTGCGGAAAATTAAGTAAAAATGGTAATTTTGTATGAAAAATTGTTTAGCTGTCGCTTCGATACAAAACTGACATTTCTTCCATGGCTGCTTCCAAAGAGCATGTAATCACTGACGTCTGAGCGCGGCCAAACTCGAATACTAATCTTTTCCATAAGCTTAGAATAAAAAAATGTACTGTAACCAGCGCCAAAAATGCCCCAGTCGCGCATGCGCGCAGAGTTATCTGACACGCACTCTACTTCACAGAGTAATTTTTTAAAGTAGGAAATAGAGACCAATCTTGGACCCCTTTATTGGTAGTGTATAACTAGCGCTATCTGTTGTCTGGTATAGGCAACTTTTGTTGCACGCACATTTAATTAATTTATATGGCAAAACAACGTTTGCCGGGTCAGCTTGTTATTCATAAGGTCTTATGTGTAACTCGTGCTCGTACTGAATTATTGGTTTAGTCTATAATGAATAACTTAACTTTAACTTTTTTCAGTAACTATGCTTCATTTTCCATTTTTCAATGAATAACTTTCTACATTTTTTATTTATTCATTATAATTACAACGGCAACAAAATTGCCACTTGTTACAGGATTTGTGTATTGTGCACATGGTTGGTCCTTCATATTTGCCCTTTTTCACCAAATCATTATCAGCCAAAGCCGAGCCGATCAGCCAAGTGATAGTCATCAAGGAGGTACAGATCACTTTGAAACATAAGTCCTACTAGTATTATAAATGTGAAAGTTTAGATGTTTGGATGTTTGTATGTTTGTTACTCAATCACGCTAAAACGGCTGAACGGATTGGCTGAAATTTAGGACACAGATACTTTGTAGCCTGGAGAGGAACATATGCTACTTTTTATCCCGGAAAAACATCATATTCCCGCGGGATAACGTCGTAAAGTCTACGCGGGCGAAGCCGCGGGTGGAAAGCTAGTAACTCATAAATATCACAGACAGGAGGCTCCGCGCGATTTTACCTGTGTGGATAAATCCCATGTGAATATCGGGATAAAATATAGCCAATGTTTGGAACACCGAATAATGATTCCTTTTACTTTTCTATGTCAGTCAGGAAGAAAGTAGCTTTCTAATGGTAAAATAAGTTTTAAAATCGGTAGTGCGTTTGTGCACTACCACTGAATTTTACCGATCCGGAAAAAAACGGATGCTTGTATTTAATTAATTACTAATATAAATGATTAATTATTAAAATACAAGCATCCGATTTTTTCCGGATCGGTAAAATTCAGTGGTAGTGCACAAACGCCCGTACAGTAGCTTTTTACTTTATCCATTACCTACTAGCGGATCCTCGCGGTTTTACCTGCGTGGTACCCGTTCCCATATGAGAATATCAGTATAAAATATAGCCTTTGTTACTCAGGAAGAATGTAACTTTCTAATGATCAAAGAATTTTCTAAATCGGTCCAGTAGTTTCGGAACCTATTCAATGCAAATAAACTCTTTATAATATTAATACTATAAATAATAAAATAAAAAAATATTTATTCACTTAGATATAATAAATATTATGTAGGTACTTATGAATCGTCGTCATTTTCCTACATTCAAGAGTTTTTTAACTGACAATTATTACTTATACAACGTGTTAATACAATAGCCAAAAAGCCCATTTACCCCAACTAATTTCTGAACAAACATTTTTTCAGTTTCGCTAAAAATATTGACACGTAGATAGTATAGATTAAAGTGAGTGACCGCTGATGAAGTGTCACCTCGACATGCGCCAGCGCATACAGCGAACTCTTCACTTTTTGCCGACTTCCTAAATAAACAGATCATTAAAAACACATCTTATAATACAAACAAGTTTATAGGTATTCATCTCTACAAATTGATTTGTCATTCGTTTTAAATAAGTTACTTACAGCGAAATTATAACGGCATAATACTCCATTATATTGGGTAGAACCAAACCTATACAAAATGATGAATAGCGTTTATTCGAAATCTTCAAAGTTAATGAATACGCGAACTCACAAAGAGCGTTGCTCTTCTTACATGTTTTTTTAATAAAAGTACAATGCTCATCACGTTGACATTTTAAATTAAAGCTTTCCGCTAAGCGTGCCACTTTTCATAGGACATAAACATAACGGCCTGTATAAATCTATTTTACTCTTTATCTACGATAGAATTTAACGCTGATAATATACCTATGTTAATTTTTCAGGCACACATCAACTATTGAAAATTCGTTACAAAACATTTTATAGAGTTTTCGATCCATACAGCTCGATTACATATTAGAAATACAAATTATATAAGTAGGTATATGATCACGAATATGATCGCCTACGTTTCGATATAGGTAGGTAGTATCTATGCATTTTTGGACTTTTGTCGCATAACGTTTTTGACATCGTCTTTTAATTTAAAGTTCAAAAGTGCACAGATATTATTGAACTTGACTGTACGTTTTTGATATAGCTGGAGCTTTGACAGATTCGTAGTAAGACGAATCTGTCAAATAATGTTATTGTAATGTTGATTGCAGGTGGGAGCTATACACTGCGTAAAGCGCCATCTCGCTTACAATATTACTATAATATTGTGTGGCAATTCGCACTGAGGCCCCTGGCTCATTGCATAAACCACAACACGATTTTTAAGTTACGATCATTGAAGAGGATCTAATGCGTAAAGTGACTCAAAAAGTGAAATACTTGTAAAGAAATGAAAATATCTGTCGCAATAACAGAGTCCCTACATATCTACAGCAATAACAGGTATGTAAACACAACTGGCGAGTCAAATTAGATAGTCACACCGTTTACCGTGGAGTGCGGTGTAAACGGGCGGTAGCCTCCCATTGTGGTGGTAATGCGTGTCAAACGGCCGCATTCTTTGTCCACTAATTTAAAATAATATGTAAATACTAAGAGAGCGCCTGTGAAGTGTGCCGTGGTATGCACAGTCCCAGTCATACCACGCCACAGTCTGAACCTTAGAAATGTTTAGAAGAAAAAGAGGAATGCTTGAAGACTTTGCAAATTAATAAAAATACAGTAACCTATGACATGCGCAATATTGAAAAATGGAAAATGAAGTATTTAGAAAAAATCGACCCGTCTCACAACTTAAATTACAAACTTAATTTTCTAAATACTTCATTTTCCATTTTTCAATAATAAAAATTGCATTGTGAATGCAAAAAAGTAAAATTTTAAATAATGTGCAATATTGTTTTTGCAGATTTTATGTGGTTATCATTATGTGGATTTTCTTTCCTAAACTTCATTTTCAATCATAAAAATTGCATTGTGAATGCAAAAAAGCGAAAGTAATTTGGTTTTGATCAAAACTGCTTTAGATATTTTGTCGTATTCAAATATTTCTTAGTCAGTTTGTTTACTGCAATTCGATCGTAATCCTTTCTGATTGAAAATTGCCCAATGTCACAAGAAAAAGAGTTGCTGCCGAGTTCAAACATGAAGCAATCGCAAAAAACAAATCAATTTCGCCTTAAAATAGATGAGCTTTAGCAAAAAGTGTAAGACGCTCGCCGAATTTCAGGCAAACCTCTGCGACAGCTTACGAAAGGCGTTTTGCATAGTTAGTGTAACGTTAAACAAATTACAGCGTTTCTAGAAAAACTCAGACTTTTAGGTATAATTCAAATAACTAACTTAAACTCGTGGCTCAGAAAAGGACAAGGAAGCCATTAGCATGTTCTGTTTTTTTCTTATGTAACGATGAATAACCTTTAAAGGAATTTGTAAACAAAAGTTTAGAAAATCATGCGTTGTCCTGATTTGTCACAGCAGTTTATTTAAATCTCTCGTCATTACCATCCGTTTTCTCGCTACCGCTATCATTCGTAAGTAAAACTGATCGTTTTCGAGTACTTATAGAAAATATAGTATTTCAAATGTGATGAATGAATATTCTATCAATACGTGTATTATCAATGTTCATTAAAATTGTCTTTAAATCAATGTAAATACTGCTCATTAGTAAAATACCATGATACAGTCAGAATAAGATCATTTGTATAAAACTTACAGACTGGAAAATAACTTTGAAAAATGACTATTTTCATTGGATAACGCGTAAATATTTTAAAATAAGTTTTAGTTATAAAGAACTGGGAGGTGACATAAGTGTGGTGTAATGTAACCAAGAGAAAACATCGATGGACCATACATAAAATGAGGCATATAATAAAATTATAGGAATCAACTGGAGTGTAACAAACAATCTAATTAAAAAAAAAGTTATATTTATATGAGTGAGTATACTTACTATTGTGAATATCAAAAGAGTTTTTGACTTTGTGACAAAATAAAAATAAAACAATCAAACATTCCTGTCTCATCATACTACTTAACTTTTTAAAAAGAAATAATATTGTAATGGGAAACACGACCCCGCATTCTTGCAGCAGCTATGCTTTTCTTTTAAACAGTTTGTCAAGCGACCCTTGTCTCGTAAAAATATTGTCTCACATTCTATATATTCGGATAGTGGCTCTGTCGTTTTTTAATTTTTTCTATTCTTTTAAATATTTTTTTCTGCCTTTTCATCAAAATAATTTAGTTTTTTTTTATTTGATTGTAACTTTGCGGGATTAGGTTTGTTTAGGCTATCATTTTCGGAGAAAATACTTAAATACCCATTTCTCCCTATAGTTTTGACAGGGCTTCCCAAACTGTGCAAATAACGAAGGAGACGGTAGACTGTAGTTCCTATTTTTTAATTATTATAAAGCTGAAGAGTTTGTTTATTCGGTTGAACGCGCTAATATCAGGAACTACAGAACCGATTTAGAAAATTCTTTGACCATTAGAAAGCTACATTAGAAAAAAAAAACCGTGTTCTGTGGCTACATTCTTCCCGATTGACATAGGCTATTTTATCCCGATATTCCCACGGGAACGGATACCACGCGGATAAAAGAGCGAAGATCCGCTAGTAAAATACATTTGTCAGAGGAGCGGGGGGTGGCGGGCGTCTTGGTAAATACTCAAAAATGTCACAGTGAAAAAAGTTTGGAAGCCCTGGTTTAGACTATGTGTTGATATATCATCCAGTTTCTCCTTTTGTGTACGTATTTACATTACAATGCGCGTTTGTGTGAGCCTCGTTCGTCTGTTTACGTAACTAGTATTGTGCCGCGGGTCCCACCTGCCCGCGGAATTCGGAGAGACCTTGGAAACTGGCTCACGGATTCAAACTGTATCAATTAAACAATGAACACTTCATTTAATTAAGACATGTATACAGGAAGTCGTTTATCACGAAGAGTTTGGCGAATCAGGTGAGTTAAATTTCACTATCCTGTTTATTGCAAACAATACACCAGCTATAAAGAATTCTTATTCAGTTTTAGTTTAAAGTCGAAAACGCTTCAGTACCTTTAAGGGTTCCGAACCACAATGGTAATAAGTTTTTTGTAAATTTTTCATTTTGCACCATCTGACACTGGGAAGTGGGTAAGCTAGCAAGATTTGTCCCTCACTAACTAACTAACAAACTAACTAACATGGCAAGTTAAATAAAAAAAAAACTTGTAATAAGGAACCCTTATGGTAAGACTTTGTCTGTCTGTCACAAATGGACATCTCGAGAACTACTAGTGCTATCAACTTGAAATTTGGAAACGATTTTGCAAATAAGAGAGAAATAAAAATAGGTATTTATATATTTGTTTTGCAACAGAGCCTGAAAGGAGGTTTTAAAAAATCGAAGTGGGGCTACTAGGGCGTATAGGGTATCATATGAAAGAGCGCTGCTTGCACATTCTGAAGAATTTTTTGCCGCATAGTTTTCGACTTTTGATGAAAAATGAAAATTTTATTTCCAACTAGCTTTCCGCCCGCGGCTTCGCCCGCGTGGACTTCATAGCGTTATCCCGCGGGAATGTGATGTTTTTCCGGGATAAAAAGTAGCCTATGTTCCTCTCCAGGCTACAAAGTATCTGTGTCCCAAATTTCAGCCAAATCCGTTTAGCCGTTTTGGCGTTATTGAGTAACAAACATCCAAACATCCAAACATCCAAACATCCAAACATCTAAACTTTCACATTTATAATATTAGTAGGACTAGTAGGATAGTAGGATGTCTTTGTCTTTATCAAGAGTCTATACAGAGTTATTTTTGCTTTGTAATGTGAATTTGAATGTTACCTTACAGTATTTATTGACATTATGCACCATGCAAGACCGAATGATCTTTAGAACGTGAATACTTTACTCCCAATAAAAATTATTTTTATAAAAAAATAAAACCGCCTTCTAAAAAACCACATCAAAAAAGTAAGAAATAATTCCTCACCAAATAAATAACGTAAGTACTTTGAAGTCGGGCGTGAAACATGTAAATTTTTTTGTTGTTTTTGTTAAAACCCGCCCGACTTCAAAGTACTTACGTTATTTATTTGGTGAGGAATTATTTCTTACTTTTTTGATGTGGTTTTTTAGAAGGCGGTTTTATTTTTTTATAAAAATAATTTTTATTTCACTCTTTTTAGTGCATCGTGCAGGCAATTTGCGTGTTTTCTGGTAAATAGGTATGTGAACAAACTCAAAACCTCCTTTTTCGAAGTCGGTTAAAATACCTTGAGGTATCTCCTTTTTAACAAAACAAGAATCATCTAAATCGGATTATAAACAAAGGAGTTATGCCTAAAGATACGTATTAAATTCACATAAAGTGGTAACGAAAACGACAGTATTTTCAAGATTTCCTGAAAACTACTGAACCGATTTCAAAATTTCAAAAAATGGGACCAACTTGGAAACCAACCTGATGTAATAACGTTTGAACCATTTCAATCGGTTCAGCCGTCTTCGAGTAATCGGTGGACATACACAAAAAAAAAAAAAAAAAAAACATACAGACGAATAGAGAACCTCCTCCTTTTTGATTAGAAGTCGGTTAAAAACATCGATGTCCGCAGAGGTCGGCGCGGCTTCAGCGGAGCGTGGCTCACCGCGGCGGCGGCGTGGGAACGGGCCCCGCTCATTAATGCATTACGGGTAATACCTTTAATTAAAACCAAACTGGGTGTCCGACTGACATGACAGCCACTCAGGTTAATGTAGGCAAAGGATAAATACTTCGATTTTAGATTTCAGGGGTGCCAGTGGCGGCTTGGTGTCGACGCGCGACGCTACCAGGTGAGGAAGGGTTGGGAATGTTGTGGTAGATGTAAATTGGCATACTTTGTTGTGCGTCGCTGCCACGGCATCGAGCCTTATAGCTACCACGATGTCGTAAATGCAAAAGAAAAGCTTTTTATTATTGAGAAAATACAGGATGGGCAGACAGGACTTGGCGATCGAGTGGCGTCACCATCGTACTTATACCGTACCTCTATTTATGACAAACTTATGAAAATTAAGAGACCTTGGTGTGACACTAGATAGTGAACTTTTATTTTCATCCCATATTAACAAAATTACTACAAATGCATATAAATTATTAGGCTTCATTTTTCGTCAAAGTTCTGAGTTCACAAATGTTCATACACTCATACTATTGTATAACAGCTTTGTAAGGTCTCAACTAGAATACGCCTCTACCGCTTGGAATCCGCAGTATACAGTTTATATTGACGCGATTGAAAGAATTCAGAATAAATTCTTAAAACGCTTAAAATACAAATTCTAAAATTTTAACAACCAAAGTGTGTTTTCCTTACAACTACGAAGGGGGCACAGAGATGTAATTCAACTTTATAAAATGATTAACGGTACTATTGATTCGCCTTATTTACTAAGCAAAATTTTATTCAAATGCCCAAGACTGAGTTTGCGCCCTCGCGATACTTTTCATGTTCCTGCCAGCAGGACAAACTATGCGAAAAAAAATAAAACCGCCTTCTAAAAAACCACATCGAAAAAGTAAGAAATAATTCCTCACCAAATAAATAACTTAAGTACTTTGAAGTCGGGCGTGAAACATATACAATTTTTTGTTGTTTTTGTTAAAACCCGCCCGACTTCAAAGTACTTAAGTTATTTATTTGGTGAGGAATTATTTCTTACTTTTTTGATGTGGTTTTTTAGAAGGCGGTTTTATTTTTTTATAAAAATAATTTTTATTTCACTCTTTTTAGTGCATCGAACAGGCAATTTACGTGTTTTCTGGTAAATAGGTATGTGATCAAACTCAAAACCTCCTCTTTCGAAGTCGGTTAAAATACCTTGAGGTATCCCCTTTTTAACAAAACAAGAATCATCTAAATCGGTTTATAAACAAAGGAGTTATGCCTAAAGATACGTATTAAATTCACATAAAGTGGTAACGAAAACGACAGTATTTTCAAGATTTCCTGAAAACTACTGAACCGATTTCAAAATTTCAAAAAATGGGACCAACTTGGAAACCAACCTGATGTAATAACGTTTGAACCATTTCAATCGGTTCAGCCGTCTTCGAGTAATCGGTGGACATACATAAAAAAAAAAAAAAAAAAAAACATACATACAGACGAATAGAGAACCTCCTCCTTTTTGATTTAGAAGTCGGTTAAAAATAGTTTTATCCGTAGAGCCATGAAAGAATATAACGTTAATTATAGTCACTTCGATATAATTTAGTCTTAAACTATCAAAATTTAAATTGTTATTAAAGGTAAAATCCAAATTATAAATTGTCTAAGATAAAAATTTCAGTCAAGTGATTTTAAATTAAATACTTACTAAAATTAGGAACTTTGTAATGTATACTTATTGTGCACAAGTTTAATGTTTACTCAACCCTATTGTATTATATTTAAGTGGAAACTTCATTGGCAAATGTAAGAATCTATTATTTGTTAATTGAAATGTGTAAAGAACGCTGTTTGTTTCCCAATAAAGATAAAATAAAAAAAATAATAAAAAAAAAAATTAGCTCTAACTATGGCTTAACAACAGAACTGTTACTGTCAAAATTCGTTCCTTTTTCTATCACTCGGCCAACAAGGTATTCTTGACAGAATGTAGAGGCATTAAATATGTGACTATTATTATTATTGAGTGTCACTACAATATGAAAAAACTATCGTTAATACTATACTGAGATGGTTCGCAAAGATATTAAATATAGGAAAAATGTGATAGTAAAAAACCACGAGCCCTATAAGTAGCTTTCAGGCGGGACTCGAACCCGCGCCTCCGGGAATCCGGCCCGATGCTCTGACCAACTAAGCTACCGAAAGGCTTACACGACTCGTCGAATTTTGCTACCACTTGTTACGCTGTAGGCCAGCGTTGCTTCATCAATGTGAGGAAACCCTCGCATCCGAAAGAAACATTTTTACAAATGTTTAACAATCGATTAAGATGAAACAGCCATATTGAGATTTTTATATTTATTTTTATGCATTCACAATGCAATTTTGTAAGTATAGGAAAAATGCGAATCCCGCCTGAAAGCTACTTATAGGGCTCGTGGTTTTTTACTATCACATTTTTCCTATACTTACAAAATTGCATTGTGAATGCATAAAAATAAATATAAAAATCCCAAGATATTAAATGTCAAGAATAAAAACCAAAAATACTGAATGAATACAGTAAACATTAATAGAAGCAAAAGTAATATCGGCAACGTCGTTGTCGTTAAAAAAGCAGACGGTATCATTGTTTTTTATGTAGTTGGCTTCGATCATATCGAAGGTAGTTGGTTGTAGCTATGACGACTGTCGATGTTTTGTAACTCTCAGCTCTTCAAATGGCTTTTAGTCTCAATCACCGTAATCTTTTATTATGATTTATGAAACGAAGAAATGCCTTTCAATCGCATTGAAAACAAAACATCGGCTAACAAATGAAATTCTCAGAACTCGATTTCCATTCAGCAGATCTAATCTGTGATTCTGAATTGGGTTCAAATGTCGTAGAATTTACTTTTAAGCAACTTTAATATCTTATCGTGTTTTATTTTCGTCAGTGGTGCTGCAAGTTTTAGTAAGTCTTTTGTAATATGCAACAAAATTTCACCGCGAATTTAACAGTCAGTTTACAAATAAGTCTTGCACAGCACCAAATTACTTTTTATTCCAAAATTGTAAGACTGCATTTCTTTCGGAAGCAATGGAAATATAGAACGGTATTTGTTGGGTAACGAGAGTAAGATTTTAAAATGCTAAGAAGAACTAGTAGAAGTCGTAAGTGTGGTGTAATTTAGGGGAATGATAACATCGATGAGTGATGACGCCGCAACAGCGCTAAGGCCTCTACACTCTACACACCAAACCCGTAGGCCCGCCGAGCCTGTTTTGCGACGATTATATATGTAAACAAGCCCGATAGGTTAGGCTGGGAACATTCGGTTTAGATATGAGCACGCGAGAAGACGTCTTTTGTATGTCAACTTTATATAGGAGAAATTCGGAAGTAAGCTCTTGTTTATCCCACATAAACAAGAGTTTACTTCATCATACCATGGAGAAAAGCTCCATTCTCTAGCTTTAGCTCAATATATAAGCTCCTTAAATAAAAGAATAAATAAAAAAATGATAAAAATTAGGTAGGCTTTTAATGAAGCCTTCTAATGAAGGCAACCGCTACCAAGACAAAACAGCATCAGGATCTTCTGATATCTTAGTAAAAGCACTTGTCACAGGCCTACCTTAAGAGTTACAGCGACTTCAACAAAACGCCTTAATTTAGGCCTATGCCAAGACGTGGGTGTTGCTGATAATGACTGAAATGATTGTATTGTCTGTCGGGCCATGGCAGCAAGGTGCGGGCCACATGCGCTGCAATAAATCTGTCTGAGACCACAATGCGTTGCGCAACGCGCGATAGAGCGGCTCGACACCCGCGAAAGTGGAAATTGTCTCTGGCTAGGGCTGCCACAAGTGTCAGAGTGTAACCTTCCTCACATGCAACGGCCTATCAGTACGATCGAGACGGCATATTAAAGCGGCGATTACACTTACACTAGTTAGGACCCTAATTCAGAATAGATTTCTTTCTTTGAGCTCTTCTTTATTAAGTGATGCAATTAAAGCAAGTAATGTATTCTGAATTAGGACTCTAACTAGGGTAAGTATAATCGCCGTTTAAGATGTTTTCTTTGTTTGGTGTCACTGGTTAGGTTCCCCCAGAATACTAGCGTTGCGCCGCAACATTATGAAGTGGGCCATGTCTTTTATTTTTGTTTTGTTGTTTAGTGTGTAGTCAATAAATGATTCTGATTATAATGTTCATTAGTACCTAAGCTAGAAGCTACAAAGTCCTTACGTTGTACAGTTGTACTAATTTTACACGATTTTGAATTGGCTGTCAGAGTCAGATATCAGTCATTAACTGTGACAGTGCCACAGTTAATGGCGGTAATTAACTGTGCATGTCAATAATTTTAACACTTTTTTAACACGTGGCGAACTAATATTTTTATTGGGTTTTTAAAAAAATACATGATATTGGCAGGTTTGAGAGATGATGATATCTGGGTGCCTACCATCAACTCTTATTGCGGTTTTGTTTAGGACCTAAACTGATCTGCATCGCTTATTCGTACCACGACAGCTTAAATATCAATGACAGCGATTCAGTGATCATTCAATGACATTTCACAGCCGCTGAGCTGTCATCAACTCTTATTTGACTTATAACTCGGCCAAGCTAACATGACACCTGCAGGTTATACCCGTCCCTTTCACTCTCCGGGCATGACAGAATCGAGTAAAAGAGACGGGTAGAAGAAATAAGGACACAAATCGTTCGGTCATTCACATTTAGCAATTCATTTGCGATCCAGTTTTTAGAAGGTCATAGTACGAAAGAAAGCAATTCATTTTAGGAACCTATTCTACATCGCGCTATTTTTGAATCGCTGTCTTAAAGTTGATGGTAGGCACCCTGTAATTACTTCCATAACAACATAAGCAGACAAATGCATTTGGTATTTGTTCGTAAAAGCAAGCAATAAAAAGCGCTTACGATTCCATCTGGCTTGAGAGTACCAATGAAAATACTTAATATTTTATTTCGAATAACGTCAGCTTTTCTCATTGTACAACCATAGCTGAATCTGCAGTTGTTGGCTGGAATGCGCGCCCATTAGCGTTGGATGGCGCTTTACATCTCCACATAATAGAACTCACCTCGGCTTCGTTTACACAATGCGCCCCAAGCTCTTACAACCAAAAAGAAATGAGCACCGTTTCTTTAAATGAGGATTGGTAGGCAGTGGTGGGCCGCCAACTTTTCTAATGAAGGGTAATATGGTAACGTGATAAGAGTACGAGAAACGATCAGTTTCGTTTAAAACGAAATGTCGTATTAAGATCATAAACTCATCATGTAGGAAATAGTACTAACTCCATGTTGTGGCTCCTCTTTTTCGCACGAGTATTCATCCATCCATAAAAAGAATAAAACATCGAAAAATTATTTGGGTAACAGCCTTAAAATGAGACCAAAGAAGATTGCACTTCAGCTCAGACATGTCTATATTAGATATTATTGACAATGTGACTTATTATTAAAGTTCTGATCTCACATAACCGTCTTTATTCAAACAAGAAAGAACAAATTGTTATAGCGGCGCTTATTCCGGAGCAGATGACCAAAACATTGTGATTTCAAGGCCCATCATGCTCAGATACACATAATCCGCCATCTTATTTATTACTGTCTTAATAACTGGAGTCTATAAGCCGTTAGGTTGAAGCTTTTCCCACAGAAAAGTTTAAGAGGAAAATTAAAAAACAACGAATGTTGTCATGAAAATTGTCTAATCGTAGCGTCCGATCGCTTCGCACGATATTTGGCTAGATAGTTTCTCTTTCTACGTGTGGTAGGATGTTAATAGGTTAAATTCCGGGTGAACTTTGGCAGTAACAGTTATGTTTCATTCTGTAAGTCACACATCGCGTGACTGCAAAGCTTTATCTTAAAATTTTTTTACTTAGAATGTTAGTTTAGTCGAAAGGGTTTGTTCCGGATGCGTTGTGTAACGACAAATCAGTTTATTTGAAAGACGCTCACGCCATTAAACAATTATGTTGTGTTTCAATTTGTTATTTCGGGTAGCATTCATATTACGTAATCTTCTTCTTACTTCAAGTCCTTAAAAAAAATATTATCAAGTTAAGAACATGCTTCTTCTTGCTTCGCAAATGCAAGTTTCACAAAAAATATTCAGCGTTTTATGTCGATACTCAGGTACCTAGCCTAGGTATTGTAGAGTAAGTTTATACTGTGAAGATATGTAGGCTGTGGCGAAGTATGTATATAAGCCACTTTGGAGGATGTTGATTTCAAACCACTTAACAGAATATAGTTTTAAGAAGAAAGAGTGGTTTGACACATTCGACGATAGCCCTAAACGTTTGGATAGCCCTTCGTGAGGGCCACAAAGTACCTTTGTATATGTCGCAGGGATTTTGTCAAAGTCGTGATATTATAATTCCACTAGTTAAATTATGAATAGACAATGAAACAATCCATAAGTTGTATTGATACAAAAAAATAACCACGAAATTTAAGGCGATCGCGAAGCGCAGCGAAGCGATCGCCTTAAATTTCTAACCTATCACGTGTTCTATATGACTTCCGAGGCTCGCAGCCGTGTGCATACTGTCTCGTAATGACTATTCATAATATCACGCGAAATTATAATTTCACTAGTGGAATTATAATATCACGACTTTGACAAAATCCCTGCGACATATATACGGAACGTGAGGGCACAATCCCTAGTGTAATAAGAAAAAGCTATGGAATAGAAATTAAGGTCGTTTTCACCTAATTACCTCTAAACTGGAAGTATTCTTTAATTCCAACCCCGTAGAAGATAAGCAGCGGCGTCGAGCACGCCACAGTATCTAACAAAATTTTGATGCAAGTAGTTTTAGACTTTTGACAGTTTTTTTCAACTGTGAAATTGTCGTCTTACCACAGTGGAATTAACACCATTATGCATATTGCCAGAATTACAAGCTATAAGCTCAAAGAGCAGACTATCAGGAGCGTCCATTAGCACACATTTGCCCCATGTTCTCTCGACTATCCATCATAATCAAAGCCATGCATGTTCGCATGTCCCATGATATATTGCGCGCGTAGGTAATACGCTATATCCGCCGAACATCCGCCGCCTTCTCATCACGTTAACTTGCATAACCTTAAGTAATAACATAAAGCACTCTAAGAAATGGTCTGGTTAAAGTTTAAGTAAGTAGAATTTTTTCAAGTGAAAGCCAGTTAGAGGAATTCGGCTGAGAAACAAACAGTATGGTTTAAACGCTTACAACAAATAGATAAGTGTTAGTTTCGCCTTGTTTGGAATGTATAAGACCGTTTAACACCTTTGTTTACTTTACTCGAGTTTTTAGTTTATATAAACAGTCCTACAAATGAACATTATACAAAATATGTTTCTGATTGCCTATTATTACATATTTTATGGAATAAAACGAGTTCTAAATTATACAAGATTATGGTTTTCAGGTCAATTACACATTAATACAGGCCACTATAGGAAAATGAACAAAATGTAAAAAAAACTCCATCATCTGAAAACAATATGAGTCAACAAAATTAATCAACAAAGTAATATTTGGATCACAGACTGTTAATTTATTTTCAACACACTTGCTCATAAAGTGAGCCTTATTACATCGATCTTAAGGCCATAAACCGAACTATAACCCACGCGTGCATAATAATATTACAGTACTAGTTGCGTAATAGAATTATCCCTACAAAGTTAAGTAAGTACCTAACTGCAAATTATATGCGAGTAAACAGAGACTTTTCAATTTAACCGGGTAATACAGTATCCCTACAAAGTTAAGTTGGTACCTAACTGCAAGTTATATGCGAGTCAACAGAGAATTTTCAATTTCAGCGGGTAATAGATACAGTTCTTTTTTTGTAACAACAAAGAGGTTTTATACGGCTGAAAATCCATTTAGGTTTTTAGAATAAATAAATGTGTCCCTAATTAAGACAAAAAACATAATTAAGTATATTATTATCAAATTATTTATAATTCACAATAATTTGTTATAAAACATTTGCATTTTATCACTATTATTATACTTAATTATTTTGAAGTAGGCTGTATGGCTGTATGTAATCAATCAACTCACATTTGGCGCGTGCAAAAAAAAAAACTTGCGCGCTTTTTCCCTTAGTTAATACTAGCTTTCCGCCCGCGACTTCGCCCGCGTGTACTACACGATGTTATCCCGCGGGAAGGTGATATTTTTCAGGAATAAAAAGTAGCCTATGTCCTTTCTCAGGCTCTAGACTATCTCTGTACCAAAATTCATTCAAATCGGTTCAGTAGTTTAGGTGTGATTGTGTAACACACAGACAGACAGAGACGCATTTATAATATAAATATAAGTAAGGATTAGGTTAATACAATATGTATGCAATAAATGTTTGTTTTTCCTCGCAAGTGTGTTGAAAAAGTGCGTATGAAACTCGTGAGCAACTTACTCACTAGACACTCGGCTGATTTACACCCTCGCCTGCGGCTCGGGCTGCAACCCACAGCCTCGTGTATAATGAGCAACCTAAGCTCACTTGTATCATAATATACTATTATTTATTACCTACATCCTGCTTATAAAGATTTTTATTTCTCACAAAAAGTTCCCAGCTCTTTCTTATGTTGACACTGTCCTATCATAATATTCACTGTATCAAGCCATAGCCAAGCTAAGCTCACTCCCTGAATGCGGATGTTCCCCACTCCCCAACCCCCTGTGGCGCTAGCAGTGACCCAGATACCCCAGCCCCATCCCCAAGGTCGGAGGAGTTTCACCTCAATGGTCAACTTTCATACTTGCGAAGGTCAACGCTGTTTGGTGCAAACGGATTATCCGCGTTTCGTCTTAAGTAATTGACCGCTAATAGGATTTCAGGTAATCGTGGGATTTCTATATTTTGCTGGTCTTTACTTCAATAGTTTAGCCACCTTAAGTGTGTCTGACCTTAAGCCACCCCGAGCTTCTCTCATACCTAATCCCGGCGATTTCTGTATTCGGCTTTCGCACGTTTTACGTAGGTATGAAGTGTATTTGCCATGAAAATAAATTGTAAAACAGCTATCACATTACCAGAAATGTATATTTTCTCACGTAATAGTGTTGAACCTATAAATGTTCAACCTTAAAAGCTCGAAAAAAACCGACAATCTGGGTAAGTTAACGGCATATTAACCTGCCGTTTTCTTGAAGCCATAAGATAATCGAGATAACGCACAGCGATAACATAGAGATTCTCATGTTTACTTATGGGAAGCTCCGCATAGCCTCGTAGTGGCGTAGCGTTATTATAACCGAGGCCCGGTTCCCAAGCTTCACTAACGTCCAGTTACCACTTAGCCGCTCGAGGTCCGTCATTTGCCTCCGCACTGCTGGGCGATAACCGCCGGCTGCGACGGAAACTGTCCGACCATCATGGGGAACAAATTTGCACTACAAAACCGATAAGACCGATAAACGATCAATTGTACTCGGCCTGGGTGGCCATACAGAACAACCCTGGGGAGCTATAGGTACTTTCTAACTATACTTCTTTGGAAATAGCTTTTGTTTTGATCACTTAAACAATCAGATTATCGATTTGATCAGTTAATATCGAACCCACGACCTTTCACTGTCCGGGCGAATGCTCCAATCAGATTAATGATTGCTCTGATGAGTGAAAGGTTGTGGGTTCGAGTCCCATCGGAGCGCGTCGACTATAATCTAATACTTCATTTTCAATTTTTCAATAATAAATATTGCATTGTGAATGCAAAAAAATAAAAATATTTTCTCTTAAATAAACCTTTACCTGGTGGATTAGTTGCAAAAGAATTTCAGAGACACACTTACTTATAGTGTTTTTGTTTGTTTTCTGACTGATAGGTACTTACTTAGTTCCAGTAATAGTAAAACCTTAAAATTTATCAAGTATGTATTAAATAAAGTGAGATCGATTTTTATAAGCCAATCACTACTTAACTTGATGGCTGTTTAACTAGGTATATGACATCCCATTGTAATTATGTGGCACTACAAGGAGAGAGACTTGTTCGAGTCGTATTATTAAAAAAAATTCAACTTGAATGCACGCTGCAGGTTTGAATAAGTAGTACCCAGTAGTGATGCTTTGAACCGATTGATTGGTATTAGTTCCCACAGCTTCATCAGTAATTGTGGATAAGGTAGTAACTATTTAGTAATCTGTGGATAAGGTAATGACGGACGGCGCGCGGCGGGCGGCCGGTCCGGTGCCGTGCGTTTCGTCTCGCGTTCACGATAACACACCTCACTGCGTTATTAATCTGTTTATCTATGTTTAATTCATCGTAAAAACGCCACATTTGATTAGTACTGACTGCGAAGAGAGATGTTCGTCGTTTCGAGATAATCACTGACACTTTTCTTCTATTCTTGAAGTGTGTTCCGAATGAATAGGAAATTGATTACAGTTCAGGAAAAACGGTATAATACCTGGGTGCTTACCATCAACTCTTATTGCGGTTTTGTTTAGGACCTAAACTGATCTGCTTCGCTTATTCGTACCACGACAGCTTAATATCAATGACAGCGATTCAGTGATCGATCAATGACATTTCACAGCCGCTAAGCTGTCAGAAACTCTTATTTGACTTATAACCCGGTCGATTTCACATGGTCACCTGCAGGTTATACCCGTCCCTCTCACTCTCCGGGCATGACAGAATCGAGTGAAAGAGACGGGTAGAAGAAAAAGGACACAAATCGTTCGGTCATTAACATTTAGCAATTCATTTGCGATCCAGTTTTTAGAAGGTCAGAGTACGAAAGAAAGCAATTCATTTTAGGAACCTATTCTGCATCGCGCTATTTTTGAATCGCTGTCTTAAAGTTGATGGTAGGCACCCAGATATATTGTAGGTAGTTGTTTTCAAATGTCATTGATGTCCATTCATGTTCATGAATGTGTGTACCTGTCTATAATTAGATAAATTAAAAGCCATAAAGTTTATCGCACGCAATTATGTAATATTTTTCGGGGAGTATAATAAAAATTTATACTTTGTATTCCAAAAAAGAAATCGACATAATTTTTGTAAATTATATAAATAAGTAAGTAATATCTTGTGATTGTTCGGATCCGATCCGATGCGGCAACAAAGGTCGTAAAGTAATTTTTTACTGGTCACTTCGGCGGTTTCTTTGTGTTAATGTATTATTGTACGGATTTCACTTCGAAATCGCGATGACCATTTTATTTTGCCACGGAAAAAGCGCTAAAGTATCTCAAATCCATTTGAGGCTCCGTTGCCGCGACCAATCTGAACAGTTACCTACAGACCAAGAGATCGGTTTTTTAAATTGTTTGACTTGCCAACTATCGGTGAACAAAAGTACCTGCAATAAAACTATTTCGATTCGATTGGCCGGTATGTAGACTTTGTAGGTATCTACATAAACTTTTTTAGAAACTAGAAAATGTGTTTTTTTTTCAACTTAGAACAAGCTAAAGATTTTTAAGACAATATTATTAGTTATTTAAATTTTTACTTTTTTGCATTCACAATGCAATTTTTATGGTTGAAAAATGGAAAATGACGCATTTAGAAAAAAATCGACCCGTATCACAACCAGCTCCGATGGGACTCGAGCCCACGAACATTCGCTATCCGGGCGACTGCTCTAACCACTGAGCTACGGAGTCGTTACGAGAAGCGTCGAAGATATGTAGGTATGTAATTTATGTATGTTTTGCCGACACATCAATAACTTGCCATATACCCCAAGAGCTATCCGATATTTTTGTAAAAAATTCAATTTTTGTAAACGGCCCTTAAATATAATTTTAAGAGACTATATTTTGGAATCCAACATAATATCGCATTGGAAGGTATAAAAAAAAAAGTTATACTCCGAAAATGGTGCAATTCTTTCAGCAAATATGCTATCACCAATTTTATCGTTAACATGTGCTTATGTTAACCATATCTAAGCACCAAAGTCGAAATCCATAAAGATATAAAACGGGAAACTAATACTTTAGGAAGAAGTCGGTTGTTTCTGATAGCATTTTTAACATAGGTGTAATGCCAATTTGAGTTTACGTAGAGAGTTTTTTTTTAAGTTTATTTGTTTTTCATTTACAAATATAGGGGGATTATATACTTTTACGAAAGATAATAATAAATGTATTCAAATGTAAAGTGAATAACACTTATACCATTTTTGCCTATTTTTTATAGATTTTTTAAAGCTTTGTATTTGTTTTTTTTTAATGTCGCTGTCATAAATATTGGTGGATTACTAATGAATTATTTATTAAACTAGATAATCTAATTTTCAATGTTAAGAAATTACTGATATAGAATTATTGTTGAGTCTCCATAGAGCGAATTAGTTTGGCTCTCGGGCTAATAGTAATTTCTTCTTTAGCGATTGTCAAATATCTGGAAAGGTATTTCTTTCGCGTGTGGGGGTAGGTAGTAATATCTTCACATTGATGAAATTAACGCTGGCTATACAGCGTGTAAGAAATATTTGATAAATTCGACGCTTCTCGTAACGACTCTGTAGCTCAGTGGTTAGAGCAGTCGCCCGGATAGCGAAAGGTCGTGGGTTCGAGTCCCATCGGAGCTGGTTGTGAGACGATTCGATTTTTTCTAAATAAGTACTTCATTTTCCATTTTTCAACAATTTTATTAATCAATTTTTCCATTTTACTTTGATACGAGGCTATAATATACACACTTCAATAACATTGTCCAATGCTAAGGCGTTTTTGCAAACTTATTAGTAACTTCCCATCCTACGAGCGACCACAACAAAGTGTCATTATAAACACGACAATGCTCTGGAAGTTGCAGTTGCTGCTCTACTCAGAAAAACAAATGACGAACACAACTAACATACCCCAAGAGCTATCCGATATTTTTGTAAAAAATTCAATAACAGGCCAAATTTTTGTAAACGGCCCTTAAATATAATTTTTAGAGACTATATTTTGGAATCCAACATAATATCGCATTGGAAGGTATAAAAAAAAAGTTATACCCCGAAAATGGTGCAATTCTTTCAGCAAATATGCTATCATCAATTTTATCGTTAACATGTGTTTATGTTCACCATATCTAAGCACCAAAGTCGAAATCCATAAAGATATAAAACGGGAAACTAATACTTTAAGAAGAAGTCGGTTGTTTCTGATAGCATTTTTAACATAGGTGTAATGCCAATTTGAGTTTACGTAGAGAGTTTTTTTTAAAGTTTATTTGTTTTTCATTAACAAATATAGGGAGATTATATACTGTTACGAAAGATAATAATAAATGTATTCAAATGTAAAGTGAATAACACTTATACCATTTTTGCCTTTTTTTTTATAGATTTTTTAAAGCTTTGTATTTGTTTTTTTTAATGTCGCGGTCATAAATATTGGTGGATTACTAATGAATTATTTATTAAACTAGATAATCTAATTTTCAATGTTAAGAAATTACTGATATAGAATTATTGTTGAGTCTCCATAGAACGAATTAGTTTGGCTCTCGGGCTAACAGTGCCACAACCTTTTCTGTGCCGGTGACAGCGGCGCTACGTACGTTATTCTTTTTTTTGTAACAATTTAAGGCTGCCACACACCAAAAACGCACGCAGACGTGCTGCATGTCTGCGTGCGTCATGAGTTGTAATATATGAATTTGTACGCGTAGGTTCACACTAACAGTACCGCAGCTGCATTGCGATGCGTTTGCGTGCGAGAGCCGCACGGCAGTCCGCGAGATACAAACCGAAATGGCCGCGCAACAGCGGAACGGCAACGCCGCACACGCTCTCCGGCATAGTGACGTTGTATTCTATAGGATTTCTCAATTGAGGACACACCGCGGTGACGTTATACGTCTGCGTGCAGCTGCGACGCTGACTGCGGCACGTCAGTTGTCAATATTTACAAATTGTCATCATGGATTTTGAAATACGCGAAAAATTAATTAATATAGTACGCAGATACAAATGTATGTATGATCCACAAGATAAAAACTCTCTTTTGTGGGATAGAATAGGAAGGGAATTACGAATTGAAAGAAAATGACAACCGCGATCCTAAAGCAACACACGGGGTCGCTGACGCACGGGCGGCGTCGCAGATGCACTGCGATGCGTGTGCGACGCCCACCGTGGTGCCGGTGTGAATTGCTTTAGGTGACCCTGACTTCTAAGAACTGCAGCCGCCAGCAGCGCTATGGTTGGACATCAACTTGACAGCAAAATGACATTAAAAAAACACGCTAGTTTCACATTTTGGCCACCGGAACAGCAAAGTTTGCGGCACTGTAGCCGCCTCTAATAGATAGCGACGCTATTTACTTTAACTAAGTACTTAACATCAAATCAATAATGATAATTGGTTACGTATTAATCATAAATGGCAGAGCTGGCGCTTATGTACACCAAAGCCAATATATGTTCAGCTTTTTTTTTTTATCCACAACGGGGTAGCACTTAGCCTTTATCACACTTGATGATACCTAAGTGGTGATAAGGCTGAAGGTGGAAGCGCACTACTCCCGGAATCCTCAATCACTGAGGAACTGGCTATCTTATCTCTAACTACCGGAACACAATAATGCTGAAAACATCATTGTTATGGCAGACTTTGATAAGATGGTGGTAGCTAGCCAGGCGGACTTAGAACCAACCAAACCGAATACAATATGTACCCCCACTGGGAATCGAATATATAGCAGAGAAAACTTCTTGAAATTCGTGAAAAGCATGAAAAAGTTTGTACTAGACCCCTATAGGTAATAAACGTGCTTGTTTCAGGCTCTAACAACGCATTATTGCAATTTCTTCTCGACGCAAAGGTAATTTATGTATTTCCATCTGAATAAAAACAGTGCGATAATAATGTTAATTAGACGGCCTGAGTTGAGCTGCCTAGAACGCCGGATAATTGTGCTGAGAGCTAGCTTCTCGGGTCACGTGCCTATGATTCAATTAGGCTAGTATTTAGACTAAATTGAATTTGGCGGCGCTTCTCGCCCACGTAAGCGGCTTAGCGAGTCGCGCCAAAACTAAGCATGTTATTAGTACGCGGTTTTGCCGACACATCACTGTACCGACACTAAACACTTATTATCGTCACTCGGTACACTGGCTTTCCAGTACAAAGTTTTTCTGCGGGTTCAAGGTCTACGGATGAACGAATAGTTTTCTTTTTTGTTGTAACTATTTTTAAAGCATGTCACGGTACCTCTATGTATACTTTACCTCTCTCTATACTCTTTTCTTTGGTTGAACAAATTCGTTGTATGTTGCGTAAGTGAACTGTTTTGACTCCGTATGGTGTGTTGCGGCTAAATTGTAGAACCGTTGTAAACGGTACAGCAGACTGCATGTGGCGTGCAACAATGTACCAAAAATAGAAAATCAGTACCTTAGTAAGTCTTATCTAGAAAAACTTGCATCGTTTAGCCGGTAAATTGTTATAGACACTTAAATAATAAACCATAAGAATTTGAAAACTCCCTAGTGGATTAAAAAAAAACCTTGCATTTAATAACAAAAATTGTTATTGGAGATCAAAGGCCATTTTTGACGTCACGCTTCCTCCCTTTGTATTCTTGAACGAAGTCTCAGGGCACTGGAATTAATTTCCTCTTGAACGAAGTCTCAGGGCACTTGAATTAAATTCATAAAGCTAACGGTAATAACAAAGAAGGCTCAAAGAAGTCACCCAGCGCGTTATGGAGAGAGCGATGCATGGTATTTCCTTGCTCGACCGAATCAGAAATGATGGGATCCGCTGGAAAACTAAAACAACCGACATCGCTGGAAGGATGTATCATTGAAGTGGCAGTGGGCGAGAAGAACGGATGGCCGTTGGAGCGGAGGTTCTCGAATGGCGACTGCGTACCGGACGACGTTCCGTGGGCAGGCCCCCTACAAGGTGGACCGACGATTTGGTCAGTGACGCGGGAAGCCGCTGGATGCGGGCAGCGCAGGACCGATCGTTGTGGAGTTCCTTGGGGAAGGCCTATGCCCAGCAGTGGGTGTCGTTCTGCTGACATGATGATGATGATGAACGGTAATAACTACTTCCTATCCAAAAATCTTTTTTTTTTCTAATCGCAACGTTAGAGCACAGATTTGTTCGACCAAATCGCCATTCTTAACCCATGTTTCTGTGTATGTCACAGTGTGTGTGTTTTTCGGTCGCGTGCGCATGGCTCGGACAATTATATATTCTGTGGCTCGGAGACCGTTCAGTCCCGGCATGCATCTGCATCAGTGAGGGGTCACTGAATCACGGTACTGACCTGTACGTACTCATGACGTCAAAAAACGTCGTCGTGTTTTTACTTTGTTACACCTATACTTTTTAAATTAAAAAACGTACGTACGTAGTTTCAATGGCTTAGATGACAGGTGAGCTTTGAGTATGGAAGTCGTTAGAAAACCTTATATTAACTTGGATTAGCGATATTGCCATATAAGTATTTTATAAAAGCATGTGTGAGAACTGCAATATATTTAAGAACCTAAAACAATTAGGGCAGGCGTACCGGTTTTGGCCACTTTAAGGATTTTTTCACTCTTAACCGCTTAGTGCTTAATGATCTTAAGTATTTTAGAGAAAATTTATAATGTAGACTTAAAGATAATTTATCGACCTTTAAGGGTACAATCTACAAAGTAAAAAAAAAACAATCGTTTTTTTTAATTTAGAACAAATTCTGCGGAGGGGGCCAAATACACCGTTTGCATTGGTTTTGGCCACTTTCATAAAATTACTATATTTATAAGTTGAGTTTATGCTTAATTGATGTCTTATTAGAGTTCTGGACTAAAACACTACATGAAATAGTATTTCAATCACAGCTAGCTCCTTACTACAATTTTATAAGTATACCTTTATCACTTGATTAAAAGAAAATTAGCGAATTGAGGCTAGTGTAGGCTAGTGCCTACACTAGCCTCAATCCGCAAATTTTCTAGTACGTTAGCTAACAAAAGTGAGTTGTGAGTCTTTTTAAATAAATGAACTTTATGATAGGTTGGAAACTTTCTACTAATGCCAAAGTGGCCAAAGGTGGCACAATGCTAAAATTTCTAGCCCCACTTTTGGCCACTTATTGTTTCCCAACTTTTTGTAAGAACAGTGAAAAAACAACACTTAATCCATCTAGAAGAAACATATTCCAATATGATATAAAATATTAAATAACCATAAAATAATTTTATTGTAGAAAAAAAAAATATTTTACAAAACCTTTACCCTTAACATTTTGCTTAAGAATTTTACAAAATGTTAACTTTGAAACATTACACGTGTTATTTCTAAAATATCGTACTACATAAAAAAAGCTAAGTGCTGTAATTATTAACTAAAAGTCCAATCTTTTAATTAATAAATATAAGCAATAATTATTTAATTCCTATTTAAGTATATAACTTTAAAGTGAAAAGTGACCAAAACCGGTACGCCTGCCCTACTATTGCCAACCAAAGTGTTCACACGTTTAAAATACCATATGTTTTAAATAACCCAGTTTTTTTTTTTTTTTTTTTTTCTTTATTTAGTTTGGGGCTTTTATCCACATGGATATGCCAGCCCCATTGTATCTTCCCTGTTACAAAATAAATAACTTTATCTAAAATAAATTAAAAGTAAGCTAGTGGGCTAGGTTATTACGATCTTAATGAAAGAAAAGGAATCACTGTTCAAAGACTTTCACCAAAATACATAATTTTTTTGCTACTTCTGATTTAGGTTTTGATAAAATGTTTTGAATTAGGCCAATATCTCTGATATTCAATTTAAATTCCTTAAACAGTGATTCCCTTTCAGCTTGGTTCCTAACTAGTGATGTGCCGTTCCCGGAAATATTGGAAACATTGGGAATATTCCCAGAAGCGTTCCCGGCAATATTCCCAAAAGTGGAAATATTGGGGAAAATTGCTTATAATGTAATTCAATCTTTTTTTGTTTTGTGCTAACCGTTCCATTGGCCAAAATTACACAGCAAAATGAATATGCCAAACTTAATATCACTACTATGGCGAAAGTTTCCAATTTTCCCGGGAATATTCCCAGTAAATTTCCAATGTTTCCGGGAATATTCCCAATGCCTTCTTAGTAAAACAGATTTTTTAGTAAGATTTTTAATAATAATCTATACTAATATTATAAAGAGGAAAGATTTGATTGTTTGTTTGTTTGTTTGCATCGAATAGGCTCCGAAACTAATGGACCAATTTGAAAAATTCTTTCACTATTAGAAAGCTACATTTTTCCCGACTGACATAGGCTATATTTTATCCCGATATTCCCACGGAAACGGGTACTACGCGGGTAAAACCGCGAGGATCCGCTAGTCATTTATTAAAATAACTTGAATCACAATGGTTACGACACCATTTAATATTATATTACGACATCATGATGTCGTAATATAATATTAAACTTTTATAAAAAATTACAGCTGGATTAACGTATATTCCCCACATGTGTATTTATTTATTTTATTTTCACTTCATTTACTACATTTCATTATTTGTTTAAAAAAGAACAAGATAATAATCAGTCACAACCGCAGACTTATTATTATGGCTTATTCACACGGCAAAAAGTCTCAAGACCTTTATCTTTATCGGTCCTGCGTTGCCCGCATCCAGCGGCTTCCCGCGACCTTGACCAGATCGTCGGTCCATCTTGTAGGGGGCCTGCCCACGGAACGTAGTCCGGTTTGCGATCACCATTCGAGAACCTTTCCTCTAGGGCTCTAAACGGTACTTCACGCCGGACGGACCAACTGCTTTTGATATACAAATCGCAGATTCGTCCGTGCATGGAGTACTGTTGTCACTTATGGAATGGTTCTGCTAAGTATCAGCTAGAACTTCTGGAATCGATTAAAAACCGTGTCAGGAGGTTCATTGGAAACTCAGCGTTGGCTACGGCGCCGGCGGAACTCCAGAATGTCAGTCACCAACCCAAAGTTGCGTGTCTATCGGTATTTTTTGGAATACGCTTTTGGGAGTGTGCGAGAGAACTGTCCGACCTTTTTCTTTCAGCCCCTTTCCCCCATCGGGGAACCTGACGCTGGCTATCTTATCATTATTATATTGTTGACACTCTACTTGTCCGCACCAAGCGAATCGCAGTTTCGTTTCTTATGCGAACCGCTAAAGAATGGAATGCGCTGCCTGCTTATGTGATCCTCGATAACTACAAGCTTGAAAACTTCAAGGCCAGAGTAAACAGGCATCCTGGGCAAACATCCAGCATCTTAAACCACATCCTATGATTAAACAAGATGGTAGTCAAATGCCTGCCCAGTTCCATATAAAAAAAGATCTTATCAAATATTCTATTATTAAATATCGAGGGTAGTAATATCTTCACATTGATGAAATAAACGCTGGCCAACAGCTTATAAGAAGAATTCAATAAATTCGATTCGCCCGTACAAAGGTCATAGGTTCCAGTCCCATCGGAGCTAGTTGTAAGAAAGGACGACTTCAAATTCCACGTCTGCACGTCTTGTAGTTTGATAAATCTTTAAGAAGTTAAGTCTCGATTAACATTTTTAGTCACTTGGCATCCGTTAATATTTTCTTCGATGTGATATCTGTTCCTTGATTTCCTTCGCTATGAGGATCTATAATAATCAATGCTGCAAAGTATGTTGGCTTAAGACCTTTACTTTGCTCAGTTAACAAATTAAACTATGTAGTTTAACATTCAGTAGTCTTGTTCTGTGTTTTAATAGAGATTAAGAGAAGTATAATCACAGGCAAAAACTAGTAAGTAGTTGGACAACCATGGGAGTAAAAGGAAATATAAATATGACAGAAAATTTTGCCATTCTTGAAATTAAATTTGTCTGGGAACATTGGGAATATTCCCGGGAACATTGGGAATATTCCCGTAAATTTACAAAGAGTAAATTACTCGGAAATGGGAATATTCCCAGCGGCACATCACTATTCCTAACACATTCCATCAGCATATGTTGGACATCTTCAATTTTATTACAACGGCTACAATTTGGTGAATCAGCTTTTTTCATTAAATATGCGAACTTTGCCGATGGGTAGTGTCCTGAACGCAAAAAACCCAGTTTTAATATGATTGTATTTGGGTAAGACGTTCTAATGCACAATACACAATGCCTCCATTATGGGCGGCCTTCGGAATGCCCTTATTTATAACCATTATAAATTCCAATATCGTGTGAAATCATCCTAGAACTAATACAGCTATCATAACAATCGTAGCTAACCTATTAACGCAAGTCCTTCGATTAACAACTTTTTAACAACATCGCGAACGATTTAGTTTAGTTTTTCTTCAGCCTGTAGTCACCCGCTGTTGAGTGTAGGCCTCTTCAAAGGCACGCAATCCTGCCACCCCGATTTACAAACCGTCGGAAACGGAATCGGATTCGAATTCTGTGCTTTGTCTTTGTCTATTATATGTATAGTGAGTGACAGAGACAGTGCATACATTCCGCTGTCGGGAACGTTTTCGATGGTCGTGAATCTGGGGGCTGATCGATCTTGCGCTTGCTGCATCCAATTCTTCCCTGTGATATTGGTGATGTCATATCTAGCTTTCTGGCGGCCAACGCTTCTGGCACAGTATATATAGATATAAGCTATGTTCTTCTGGTGCCGGTCCGTGGTCTCCGCTCTAGCACCTTCCTGCTTCACCGGCCATCGGTTCTGCGACTTACGTGACCCGCCCATCGCCACTTTCTTTGCGCAATGATACGCCCCACGTCAGTTAATTAGTTCATGATTGCTTTACGTAACCCTGTACGTAGAACCCTGTATACACAAGAGCTTTGTTAAACACTCCAGATTGGATAAATGATATTGAACTTGTAAGGAATACCTAACTTAAGACATAACATTCACAGCGGTCTTTAGACATATCAATTTAAGGTCACAAATTAAATTATGTTTTCTTCTTAACAATATTGATTTTAGATTTAGCAATAGTCTAAGTTTATAAATGACACAAATGGTAAAATACCTCGATTTTAATTTCGCAGCCATGAATTTATGAAGCGCTTAATTTGTAAAATAATGAAAATAACATTGTGAAGCGACGTGATCTTGACATCATGTCAGGGGTGTCAACCTTCCACGTGTGGCGAAAGGTCGTCCTCACGAAAACATGCTGAAATTCTGACAAGGTCGTATTACGAAATAGTTTTTGAAAACAAAGACTGAAGAAGTCAGTCAGTCAACCCATTTTCGATATTTTCGTTTGAAATGTTAAAAGTTATATTCTAAAGTTAATGGGTTACATTACAAAGTATTGACGCTAACTAACATTTATTTCAAGATTTAATTAATGTTATTCCACCTGTAACATGTGGCCAGCAAGTTATTCTACCTGTAACATGTGGCCAGGACTAGCACTCTCTCATACAATTTTTATAACAAAAATTAAGCTATTGTGTTGCCAAGAAATAAACTAAAAAAATAGGGAATAAGTACCCGTAATAGTCTTTATTGATATTAGCCAAGGTAGGTAATTTATTTAGTCTTTATTGATATTAGCAGAGGTAGGTAATTTATTTACGAATTAAAAGAAATCGACTACAATAATTGAAATTATGACGACCGATTTGCCTTCTTCCCCCAGACGTCTCGGGTTCGATTTCCGAACAAGAAAAATATTTGTGTGTATGAACATATCTATTTGTTTTGGTCTGGGTGGTGGTTGGATCTTTTGTTATTTTTTAAAACTGTCTTTCTGTCATGTACCGTCTTGTGTACCTACTTATGTGTCGACGTATATATATTTTCTTTATTTCTTCTTCTTTCTAATTTTAAAATTGCCTTGCCTGTTTTTGGTTAGTTTAAATCTGAATTTTAACTGAATAAATGTATGGATTGAGTAATCTGTTTTTTTTTTATAAAACCTCCCTTTCTTTCTCTTTGTGAACTAGGAAATTAGAGTTTAACAACCGCGTATTATCTTAATTTAAAAAGCTAGCTCATAAACCATAACTAGCCATTAAAGTACGTACCTACTTACTTCTTAAAACTAAAAATATCAATGAAAAAAATTGTTCTCTTTTAAGTAAAAATATAAAAGGTAAGTAATACACAATTTTATGAGCATATCTGCGATAAATATGAAAGTAACATAGTACCTACCATAAATGAATTGTAATTTTTAAAACTGCATGTAAGCAATTCACTTAAACGGAACTCATAAATATTTAATGTTTTCGTTGGGTTAGTGAGGTAATTAAAATTTAATAAAATGTTTCCAAACAAATTAATTAATTTAAATTATAATTAAAAACTTATTAAACTGTGTCCGTTTTAATTACCTAAGTAAGTTTACTGCTGATAATAAATAATGTTGATTGAGAACGGCTTATGTAGATGATGTTGATTTGCTGTCAAGCAATTTCAGCTTAGGTAAGGCAGTCAGTATTATCAACGTATTCGGTAGACTTGGTGAAGAAGCTTTAATTTTTAGATACAGGTGAAATTTTAAATGAATCAATCAGTAAAGTAACACTGAAACTTAATGCGGATAGCATACGGAAGAAACGTATTGTTTCACAAATGTATAAGGTTTAACAGGAGCAACATTAGGGTATGTTATTACAGCATTCTGAAACAGCAGAAGTGCTGAAAAAAGCACAAGCATTTTCACAATAAAATTAGTTTTCCTGTTAAAGTGTGTCATCTGTAATGTAACACATACTTAGACTAACGCTTTGAATAATGTGAACGGCAAGCTATGATACAGCATTGCAGGTGCGAAAAGTAAAAGTAAAACAAGTGCAGGAAACCAACATTCTGCCATTTCTACCGACACCAAGCGAATACGGGGAAATAATGACGAGTCTAGATGCTAAGCAACCTTTCTCCGGGGCTGTTCGTCGGTTGGGTGGATAGTGCACAAATTCGGCCATCATTTGTTTACCCAACTCTCCTTGTTTATTACCTACATAAAAGTGCAATTGCGTTATCCTTAGTTATTCAATACATTTTGTTGCATGTTCACCGCCTGAATGTGCAAGGAGCTTTTCACGTATTCTGCACGTGTTCGCAGTGACGACGCCGACAAACAAAACCACACCGCTTAACATACATTGACTCGATTTGCCTAATTTTATCGACTATAGCTCCCGTAGCCATATCCGTGCACTGCCTTTTGGATAAGCACCTTTATATTTAACTTTAATTTGAATGAAACAATTAAAAGCACAAATCTTTACGTAAATAGCTCATTAGGTTCCTAAACTATTAATTAAAAACTCAAGCAGTAAGTAAGCTCTAAGCCCTCTCAAATACATTATTTTATTAAAAAGTCTCTTGTCTTCCCATAGCACCGAGGCAAAGTTATTATCACTATCTTAATTCTTGATAATTACTTACAAAACATTTCAAATAACTGATGTTTCCTTACAACCTTGGCCTCTCCAAGGCGAGAGTGAAAGACCACCTCATAGGTAAGCATGCAACACCCTAGCTTGACTGCATATTGTCTGCAAAGCAGGATGTTGGTTAAATGCTTACCCAGTAGGTACTTAATAAAAAAATACTCCTCTCACTCTCACTCACTCCAATCTAATTCAAATAAAAATCATTGAATCACGCTCGATGATATAAACTTTAGTTTGTAACGCACGTCTTCCAACGCTTTCTACGCGACATCGTAACGAAATAATGCTATGTACTACGACTAGGTAGGTATATTTATATCAACGCCAGGTCGATACTGGTGGACATAGTCTTTTTATGCACCAGGGGGCCAAGTCTGCTAACGTTAAGTCACAATCGTGTCTCAATCGTGTTTCAATTGTAGTTCAGTTGTAGTGCTTTTTTACACACTAGTTAAAAGTAATGTGTACTTTTTTCACAATACAACTCGCAACATGGTCAACTCTACAACATGGTCACACCACACCACACACTACATTCACATCACATCAAACTGGCATAATTCTTGAAACTAGTGTTTTAAAGAGCACTACAACTGAAACACGATTGAGACACGATTGTGACTTAACGTTAGCAGAATTGGCCCCCTGACCGTGTCAATGGAAATGCAATCTGAAATATTTGCAGAGTTCGATTCAAACTGTCATGACTTGTGGCGCACGACATTTCTTAATTGAATAATTTTATTTCATCTTCTTTTTGCGAATCGAAGTCGAAATACTTACATTTTTCCCTGTTTACATAACTTTTGATCACTTCCTCACATTCATTTCCAATGGAAAGTGATACACTGTATTGCAATGCAACTGCAAAATTTTTTAGTTATGATAAGTAGGTATTTGCGATCAACTCTGCTGAACATTTTCCTTAAAAGTATGTTCCTACTTGAGTCGTGCCATGTTTCCACATAATAAAAAGCAGGATAGTTAAAAGTTTGTGATAGTTATCTCGAAATCCATCCGGAATGTAGGAAAATCGAAATACTTAAGTAGGTAGTAATATGTAATCGAAATATAAATATAAATTTTATTTGCATGCCTACCTAATTACTGTTACAATTTGACGAACAAGGCTATAATGTAATTATTAAAGCTGAAAATTAGATGCAGCTGCCCTCAATGTAATGCACCTAGGCTGCTGTACAGGGTAGAGTAAACGGTAGAGTGAACTAGCATACTACTCTACCAGTTCTTAGTACTCTACCAGTTTTAGTAGAGTAACTGTATACACGGTAGAGTGAACTACTTACCTACTCTACCAATTTACAGTACTCTTCCAGTTTTAGTAGAATAAATGTAAATCCGTAAATTTTAATTTGGTAGTAGAGTAACGCATAAAATGTCACTCGGCAAGAAACGCTAGAACAAAATGAACGCCACTAATCGAGAAATTGTATGGAACGCTCTAAAAAAGTCTGAACTAGTTAGTTTTTCTACTAACCGTTTACATGGGTCGAGTAGTCGGTAGAGTAGAGTAGAAGACGCTGGGTGGGGGAAGGTAAGTAGTAGAGTAGCTTGCCCGAGGTGCTAGCTACTCTACTCTACCAAATTTCAGTATTCTACTCTACCAATTATGTCTATATTAGTATAGTTAGTACTCTACCGCTTTACTCTGCCATTTACTCTACCCGTGTACAGGAGCCTTAAGGGCAGGATCTTGGAAATTATCGAAATTAACCAATTTTTGATTCAAAAGTAAACAATCAAATATTATATATTTTGAGCAGATAACATTCAAGTTTGATAAACGATCTTGATCATATTGTGGCTAAAACACGATATTCGTATCTTCACTCTACTATAAAAAATTTCAAAAACAAAGATTTTTTTTATATTTTTTGGTAGGTTTAGATTATTAATCTCTAATTCACGAATAATACACAGAAAAATAGGTAATGCCATATAGAAGATTATTCTCAGGCTAATTTTTCAAAAAGTAAATTTATGCCCAAAATAACAACAAAAACATTGAAAAAATGAAAAAGTGAGGTTATTGTCATTACTCTTCATACATAAGTAAAAAGACAAAGACAGAGTTTTTGGAAGCTCCCTGGTATTGTCGCAGTCGTAGGCTGTTTAGTTATTGTGTAGAAGTTCCTCCCGCGCGAGATAAGCGACTCACCCGCACGTGCACTCTGCGAGCACGTGCGCCAGTCACGACCGCGCCGGACACGCATAAACAATTTTTTTCGTAATTTGCTAACAAAAACAGCTTTTATGGCATTAAGTCCATCGCTTTGGTAGAGTTAACTCAACATTGCGTAAGTTAAGATTTTCATGATTTGGGTTACTTGATAGTTTGATGTGGCGATAGGGCAAAAACTAAGGACCTACCTACATAATTAAGTTTCTTTATCTAATTAGGGATAATTCGACTGCGTTTATCAAATTCTGCCGGTTGAGATTTTTAAATTATTTTTATGCATTCACAATCACAATGCAATTTTGTAAGTATAGGAAAAATGTGATTGGTGGTACTTACTTACTTAAGTTCTTAGTGGGTTTTTATTATACATCACATTTTTTCCTACAACTTCTGCCTGTTTCAATTAGTTCAATTTCCCTATTCAAGATGACCTGTCCTTACCCTCCCGAGTCCAATTTATCTTAAAACTTGCCAAAATTCTTTGAAACAATTCAGTGTTCTTGTGTCAATACGTAAGAGGCTGTGCTTCCACCTTAATTTTTTTCACATTCGCCGACTGTATACTCTAGTGTCATACTCATACAGTTAGTAGGTTCCTACAATATGAGTGAAAGTCGATCGAATATCGAATTCCGGAAGGCGCTGCGCCGAGTCATCGGCAGATGAGTTGTCTGTTTGTTTTGCTGGCTGACAGCTGCAGCGTTTCGGCAGCCGTTGTGACACGCCGGCGCCGGCGCCGGCGGCGCCGCGGCGTCAGCGATGACGATGTCAAAAGGTGATATAACGCCTGATACAGCACGTTACAGCATCTCAGTCAGTGCTCTTACAACAATAGTTTTGTAAGGCCTCTTACAATAATGGTTAGTCAATGAAGTTCTGAAAGACAGGTCCTCTTACTTTAAGTTGCCACCTACATACGTCAGTCTTAGTAAGCACTGCTAATAAAAATTTCAATCAATGTGTAGGAGCTCTTTGTTGTCGTCCAATAAATCTTTTAAACCCGTTTTTAGGGTTCCGTAGCCAAAACGGAACCCTTATAGGTTCGTCATGTCTAGTGATGTACCGTGCCCGGGCACGTTCCCAAGGACTGGAACTTTTGCCGGCAGCGTTGCCGGCAGTGTCCCAAAGTTCCCAGCAATATTCCCAAGCAGCATTTTGTAGATGAATATTTTACCATGCAAGACAATTTAAAATAAGACTTTAAAACTGTTTGATTATATTGAATTACGTAATAAATAGCCACCAACATCAGAGGTAAGCACATATGAAATGAAAAACAGTTTGATATAAAATGGTTTATTTTTTTATCCAACAAACTAAGAAAACAAAACAAAATAACCTTGCCATAATTATCAACAAATTATAAAATTGTAAGACACAGAAGAAAAATACATTATTTATTTATATAATTTAACAAAACGACAAAAAGTCTACTGGGAATTTTGGGCAATATTCCCAATGTGCCCGGAAATTTCCCGGGCACATTGGGAGTGGAAAATTGCCGGCAGAGGCAATATTCCCAGGCGTACATCACTAGTCATGTCTGTCTGTCCGTCCGTCCGTATATCACAGCCACTTTATTCCAAAACTATTAAGATACATAGATTTCTGTAAACCGCTTTATGTTTTTTATACAAAAATAAAAAATAAGGGGGCTCCATACATGGAACTGAAACAGAAAATATTTTTCAAACATTCATGTAAGTAGGTTGTTTATAGAGAGGTCTTAAAAAATGATATAGGTAATGGGTTCTCAGACCATTTTCTCGAAGTCAATCTTTTGAAAGACGAGCCTTTCAAAATGGTAAAATGGGTGATTTTTTAAATTTTATTTTCTAAAAAGTTAGTTTTTTGATTGTTAGTTTGTCTAATGATTGCTGACTTATACCTACCGCTAAAATGAATAATTTTCGAATTTGCTTAACCAAAAAAACCTTACCTTTTAGAAAGGTTAAAATCGCATGCGAGTTTACCACATGTATGTTCTCACCACATTTCAGTGAGGCCAGACCCAACATCCACATTCATTGAGATACGCGCGTCATGTTGTTTTCCCAGGTGCCTGCTGTGTGCTTGGGGCTTCTCTTTGCAGAGTGACTCATCGCAGCCAGACGGTACAGCCTACTCACTGTTTGCTCTATTAATCATTCGTTTTATTTTCCACCGAATGTGATTAATGATAAATCTATACTGCATTTAGAAGGTACTTCAAGTTTACTGTGTCGTAATCGTGTCTCAATCGTGTTTCAATTATTGTAGTTCAATGGTATGAGCTTTTTTATACACTAATTACAAGAAATGTGTACTTTTTTCACAATACTACTGATGGTCAGACCACACACTACATTCACATCACATTATACTGTCATAATTCTTGTTACAAGTGTGTAAAAAAGCACTACCATTGAACTACAATTGAAACACGATTGAGGCACGATTCAGGGGGCCAAGCCTGCTAACGTTAAGTCACAATCGTGTCTCAATCGTGTTTCAATTGTAGTTCAGTTGTAGTGCTTTTTTAAACACTAGTAACAAGAATTATGACAGTGAGATGTGATGTTAATGTAGTGTGTGGTGTGACCATCAATAGTATTGTGAAAAAAGTGCATATTTCTTGTAACTAGTGTGGAAAAAAGCACTACAAGTGAACTACAATCAAAACACGATTAAGACACGATTGTGACTTAACGTTAGCAGACTTGGCCCCCAGGTTGCTTTCAGACAATCACTGAAACTGCATTCTTTTGATCTGAGTGATTGGTTAATAGGCTTTATTCTTTCCGATGATTTGGCGCAGGGGTAGGATACCTGCCGTCTGCGCCGGAGGTCTCGGGGTTCGATTCCCGAACAATACAAATATTTGTGTGCATGAACATGACTATTTGTAAGGACCTGTAAGTGGCCTTCTGGTGCCTATTGTAATTGATGATAATTTATAAGATTGGCTCTTGGTCTTCCTTTAAGGAAATAAATAAAAAATAAATAAAATAAATATTTGTCTTGGTCTGGGTGTTATGTATGTAGGTAGGTATATTAAGTTAGTATGTATTTACAAAAAAAAGTAGGTACTTATATAAGTAGGTATATATTTATCCGTTATCTAGTTTCCATAGCACAACTACTTATGAGCTAGATAATTGGTGTGATTGTAAGAAATTTATTTATATCTAGGATCATAGTTTTTTGTTTTAGGTAAGTAATGATGTAAAAAAAATCGGCGAAGTGCGAGTCGGACTCGCTCATGAAGGGTTCCGTACCCACTTAACGTACCGATTACGTACACTTAGCAAAAATACCACTGTCATTTTTTGCCAAAAAAAAATAATTTTGTTTTTTATAGTACCTACCCAACAAGCAAAAACGTCATATAAGTCTTGACTTGTACGACATCAAGTTGGAAAGCAGTCTTATAATAATAATGAGATGACTACTAGGTCCTATAGACGTCTTTAATTTAACTATTTAGTCGTGCGACGAATAAGTCATAATAAACTCGTCATAGCAACATCGGTAAGACTAAACTACACGACGTTATATTACTGTTTTATCTAAAACGTTTGTAAGACGACTTAATAGTCATACTAACGTTACAATCCATTAAACGTTTCCAACTGACCAAATTATGTGTTAGGAAAACCTTTATATGATATTTATATAACCTAGCAGTTGTACACGCGTATTAAAGTGACGTTTATAAAACGATCCCTATTTTGTTTTACAACAGTCAATTTAAGACACTTAAATGACTTGGTTGTTTATTAACGACTCAAATATAACCTTTATATTAAATGATGTCCTTTTAATGTCATGCCATGACTTTGACCAAACTTGTAGTCACAATTTTGTCAAGTTTCGACTTTAAAACGTCTTGGCCACCATATTCACGGAAAGTCTGATTATATTTAATACGAAAATGGAAGCAAGAAAATCGTTGAGAAAACTTTAACGTAGGTACCTAGTGGAATTTTCAAAAGGAAAGTAAATCGTAATTTCCTTTTATTAAGTACAACGCCAACAACCGTGCATTAGTCTCAACAAGTTTTTAGGTACCATAGATAATCTAGGCTCAATATCTAGAAGTTCAATTATGAAAGCACGAAAGCTACTCTACGCCAGATGTCAGTTCTGGTGCTGTTGCATGAACGAGATGACAGGATAGTTATGCATTTAGGTGTGAGAGAGATGGCAATATACGCGCGACATACTTTGCCACTATTTGACACCAGATGGCGCTAAAGTTTGATGAAGTGTGGAATCTCAACGCAAGGTGTCTTTATAAAAAAAAAGATGGAAATAGCTGGACATCCATGCAAGAATGAGAAGACGTATATCTTTGGATAATTGCTCGTGGAAATAGTTCTGCTATTCCTCACAAGATTGAGCCAATGGTTCAAAAATTATGATGTTTATTCTGATAAAATTAAAATGTCAAACGTCAGACGTGATTGTTGTTTGTTGACAAATTTAAGTCTACATAAGATGTAAAAATTAGCAATTATTGCTTGGAATTGAGTTAATGAGAATGTATGTACTTTGCAATAAGGGATGTATAAAAAACTGTGTTGTGTTGTGGTAAAAAAATATAGGATACAAAGCAGAAATGAAGGTTGGTACTATCAAAGTTTATTGTGAATGTAACATATTAAAAAATGATATGTTACATAGGTATTAGATATAGGTGAGGTAAATAATTATTATATGTTTTCAAGAGCAACTTAGTGCATGTGCACATGGTGTCCACTAAATAAAAGGCTAGCTCTACCTACTATGAACTAAGTAATAACATTTACAAATCTTGCGATTGCAACTCATGTGTGGTTAGTTTAAACGTGTTCCTTAGTTGAGTGATATCCTAATACAAAGCCGAGTTAAGGCGTTTCTTCTCACGTGGTTAAATTCACATCGGCATCAACAATCGGCACTTCGTTTACGTAAAAAAAAAAACGTACCGGTACGACGACTGCGCCGGCGCAGCCAAATCCGTGAGAATATTGTGTGAATATTATGATTGTATTATACCCGTAGCTCGTTGAAATCCTGGGAGACTGCCCAAACATGCAGAAGAAATTAATTTGTGAACTAGCTACCAAGTTTACATAATTTGTTTCAGTATATTTTCTCTTTTTGACATTTAAGTACAGTCAACTGGGGTTACTTTGATTCGAGGGGGTGACTTTGTTGACAACGCTTATTTGACTGAATTAACCCATATCGTATTCCATTTTTTTTCAACTGACCTTTGGTAGCCTAAATATAGCTATAGATAGTATGCCCATTTTCTACTTAATAACGAATGTAACTGGTTTTATACTATTACATTATAAGTTATCAAAGTAGCCCCATTTTTTCCTAAAGTAACCCCAATCTACGGTATTTAATTTGTGTATTTTAATTCAACATCAACATAGAATGAAATGAGACATGGAATTGTGGAATTCATATAGCAAACGTATTGCAAATTACCAGCTGTGATGAAGTAATCATTTCACATTTTAAGTAGAAAGGAAGCTCAATAGTGCATTTTCATTTCAGGCAAGAAGCGCTCTTTCATAATGATACCCCATATGTCCTAGTATCCCCACTTCGATTTTTAAGACCCCTTTCAGACCGGCTATTACAAAAAATATAAATATTTTTATTTCTCCCTTATTTTCAAAAAAGTTGGCCAAACATAATCTAAAACTATTCCAAATTTCAAGGTTGATAGCATTAGAAGTTCTTGAGATATCCAGCTGTGACAGACAGACGGACTGAGTCGCACCTTAGGGTTCCTTTTTACCATTTTGGTTCGGAACCCTAAAAAGGAGTAGGTATATGAGGAGAAGGACGTAATGCCCCGACCCTAAATACAATTGGGATAAGGAGAGGATGATGATGATGATGATGATGAGATACTTACAGAATTGCATGTGAATGCATAGAATCATTCAAAAAACTAATAATAAATTGACATGTTGTACCTATCACTCCCTTTTTTTTTGAAAAGCACTTAAAAGATAGGTACAACTAAAAAAGTAGCATGTGGAAAAATCATGCGCCATAGTTCCGAAGCTTAAGTATCTCAGTACCTACTTAAGCATGCTTGCTAAATGAAGTGTGACGCGTCCGCATGTGCTGTGGGCATACCGATATAATTATCTGCGTCGTCGTCGGTCGTTACCGGCTGCACATTGCATACTGCTTGTATGCAAAATGACGCGGAAATTGTTACGGATTACATTCACTAAAAAGTGTCGGTGCATAAGGTTTAAAGTGAACATTCATATGACTCTAACTCCTATAGCATTATTGTAAGCGCACACGCAGTGCAAATGTTGGTGGTGTACCTACATTATGTATTGTATTAATAGGTCTTTACCTATGAAATTGCCGTTTTCTATGGGGAAATTGTAGGAAGTTGGAATCGGCATACAAAGATATTTGGGGATTTCTTGGACATGTGAACTCCGAATTCAACGAAACTTTCGAGATATGATCAGACAAAATTATTCTAACTAGTTATTGCCTATAATTAATATCATGCGATGTTCTGGTCAATGCTATTGATTAATCTATTAGATCAAGTGGTTATTACTCGTACGCTGCTTAAAGTGTAGGTAGGTATGTCTTATCTTAATTGAAGTGTACGGGCGCATCGCAATCTCACGGCTGGTTAGCCGGTAGACCACGGCGCGTGCGTGCGTGACGTTTTTGCTCGAACCCGCTATATAAAACTACAAACCACGGGATAGAAGCGGTGTATTAGGATGGGATGCTCATTTGATACATTATTGCTGATGAGACTGATACCAATGTGATGCTCATAAAATCTCTGGGGGGCTACCGCGTAACTTTATGGGTATGAACTTCATACGTTTTTGGGAACTTTATGTCAATTTTATAAAGAAAATAGCCGCTTTCAGTTCCTTGTGTTGTGACGTCGGGTATAACGATAACTAGCTAGCAACGTTCAACAGAACAAAGCATCAAAAATCTATCAAGATAAGGAATTCAAATGACAGTTGAAGCCCATATACCCATCCATATCCATATTTCTTAGCCGGTAGCCCCCCTGATTGCTGAATGAAACTTCTATTTACACCTGATAGAATTTGTTTAGCAGCGTAGGTACGATTACCCAACCAACAATGACAGCAAATTATTTAAGGTCATAGAGAACTACTTATCCTTTCTAGTTCTAAGTCGACTAAAGTGTTATCTTAAATGATATGCCGTTAAAAGCTGTTTGAATACGAGCTGACAAACAAAGCGCCTTAAAAAATTGTATCTACTATTTTACAAGTGACGCTTTCAAACAGCACGGCGCCTACAGTGTTTGTGCGGCAAAGTACCCGCGTCGTAGCACTACTAACTGCAATGTATAAGTAGATAATCTGCAAGTGGAGACAGTAAAAACTCGACGTTTAATATACTTAATTTCAATTTATTTATTTAGCAAGGCGCACACTGTTAGTTGTACAAATATGGAGGCAAAGAAAATGGCATGACTGGCTGGGTTGCCAGACTGCAAAAATACAGACAAGACAAAAGACAAGACTAATATAATAATTATTTTATGTTTGCAACACGCTGTTGCTGTAGAAGTACAATAGATGCCATCATTATGGCGGTTCCCACTGCTCCGCACCGCACTACGTGGCGTAGCACGGGATTACATGGAAGTAGGTCTAGGTACCTAGGTATAAAATTAGAATAGAAGGACATAAATCGTGTTTTGTAACGTGTGTTTGACAATAAGTGTTTTCGTCACACGCGTAAGGGGTGTTCAGAAACTAAACTAGCATCAGCTCTCATTTCTAAAATATCTTAAAATCATGACATTATTAATTCTAAACTGTGCCTCTTGTCTCCAAAACTTGTGGGAAAGTAGGGACTGACTGTATTGCACATTACACAGAACACAGAACACATATAAGACGTTAAGTGTTAGTGGGTAAGGGGTGTGTTAGACGATAGTCGATAGAAGATGTGGTCGGAGAGCGCGTAGAAAACCCCTTTGCTGAAAATAGCAAATCCTTCGCAATTTTACCCGTGTAGGTACGATTTTGACATTGGAGAAAGCGATGCTCGGTATTTCCCTGCGCGATCGAATCAGAAATGATGAGATCCGCAGGAGAACTAAAACAAGCGACATCCGTTGAAGTGGCAGTGGGCGGGACACATAGCGCGGAGAACCGATGGCCGTTGAGGCGGAAAGGTTCATTAAGAATAAAGTTCACGAATGACGACCGCGTAATGGACGACGTTCCATGGACAGGCCTCCTACAAGGTGGACCGACGATCTAGTCAAGGTCGCGGGAAGCCGCTGGATGCGGGCAGCGCAGGACCTTAGCGTTGTGGAGGTCCTTGGGGGGGCCTATCCTATGCCCAGCAGTGGGCGTCGTATAGCTGAGTATGATGAAGTACGATTTTGAATTTCTTCAAGTTTTCACGTCAACTAAAGCTTGTTTTTGATGAGTGAGAGCAAAAGGACCTAAGTAGGTAGGTAGGTAGTCGCGAACGCGCGATAGTGCATACAAACTTGCCATAATTCACAAAGCATCAGTATTACCTACTTAGATAAGTACACTTATGTTGTTTCTCAGTTGCTTAGTTTTGTTGTAGGTAAGTATTTTAAATATGAAGCAACTTAACTTACATACTTAGGTTCTTAGGTATGTGTTATGTAAAAATTTTAATAGAAATAGAAATAAGTTACCGTTTAAATAAGGTACCGGTACCTACCCATTTACAAGAAGTGGTAGGATAGGAAGGTAGTGTGTAGGTGATAGTTCAAGACACTACAGTTATTTGCCTTATAATGTCGCAGTGCAAATATTCGGGTTTTTAAAGACAAATTAATATTATGTAAATATAGATCAAGTGACAAAGGCTTTAAGGCCTTAATTTATGAAAGTATCCATTTTATCAGATTACATTCAAAACATTAAGTAGGTATATTAATTGACATCCTATTTGATTTTTTGTACAAATTGTCACATCAATTACTACGACAAAGTTCAAAAGTGCACAGATATTATTGAACTCGACTGTACCTATTAAAGACAAATTAATATTATGTAAATATAGATCAAGTGACAAAGGCTTCAAGGCCTTAATTTATGAAAGTATCCATTTATCAGATTGCATTCAAAACATTAAATAGGTATATTATTTGACAGCCTTTTAGATTTTTTGTACAAATTGTCACATCAATTACTACGACAAAGTTCAAAAGTGCACAGATATTATTGAACTCGACTGTACCTACTTTGTCTTAGTGCCACTATATTCAATTAATTTTCGCCTTGAGCTTGACCCGGTTTCGCAATGCCGCGGTTCTCATTCATTGATACAACCAAATATGTAAGTAGATCATTTCCACAAAAAACGACATGATTACCTATTCAGTTTTTTAAAGGAAATGTAAGAATCGTAGGTATAGTGAGATGAAATTAACGCTGACTGTACAGCGCGTAAGAAGTACTGGATAAGTTCGACGCTTCTCGTAACGACTCCGTAGCTCAGTGGTTAGAGCAGTCGCCTGGAAAGCGAAAAGTCGTGGGTTCGAGTCCCATCGGAGCTGCTTGTGAGACGGGTCAATTTTTTCTAAATACTTCATTTTCCATTTTTCAATAATAAAAATTGCATTGTGAATGCAAAAAACTAAAAATGTAATTAACATAGGGCTACTTTGATAACTTATATACCTACCTAGTATAAACCAGTAATACCTATTCAAAATTAAGTAAAAAATGGGCATACTATCTATAAGTATGTAGGTATTTATATTAAGGCTACCAAATATGTCAGTTGAAAAAAAATATTTAAAAAAAATTCAGTCAAATAAGTGTTGTCAACAAATTCACCCCCTCGAACCAAAGTAACCCCAGTATGCCCCAGTTGACTGTACCTAATTGTATCAAATTCTTATCTGTTCTAATTAGTGCTTGAATTTCAAATACAAATTCGGCAAAGATAATCTTGATGCAGTTCTCTCCTTTTTTCGCCCCTGATTCACAACCGTTCGGAAAGGGCGTCGGATCCAAATTCTGTGTTTTGTCTTTGTCTATTCTCAAGTGAGTGGCAGTGACAAAGCATAGGTACCTACATTGCGCTGCCGGGAACGATTCCGAGACGGTTCGGGATAAGGGAGCTGGGCTACATTTAAGCACCTAGGTAAGCATACGTACCTACTTCGTTTTTATCTCAATTGCTCAGTAGGTACCTGATAAAATTAACGCTGCTGTCATTACTAAATCATTTGTCAGCTGAAATTATAACGTAAGAAGTAGGTACCTACCTACCTAAGATAATTAACATCAACGAAGTTATATAATTAACCCAAACTCATTATTGCAACCGGTATGAAGCGCCCAGCATCGGCACCTCGCTGCAAGATAGTTTTATTTTGATTTGACACCAGCCCATGTTGCACCTCTCACTGCGCAGCTTGAGACATACGGTAATGACCCACGCCGGTTACGCTAACATTGACTGCTTAGTTCCTAGGATAGTTCTTTTGTTTCCTCATCAGTATTTCCAGTCGTAAGCTGCTGATTGATGATGATTTTTTTGATGCAGACAGCTGGGTTTCCCATAGCCAGTGATGTGCCTGCCCTGAGGCATGACTCGACAATCCCGCAACTACTTAGGTTATAATTTAGTATCTTGATGAGGCAAATTTATGTAGAGCAATATACTTAAAAAACAACTACAAAAACATAATTAACAAAAATCGATGGTTAAAACTTATGTTATCGAAAATTCGAAACAATCTTAGAAGTATTGCTTGGCTTGGCTGTTCATATAAACCGCCTCCGTGGTCTAGTGGTTCACACCACCGATTTCAGACCAAGAGGTTTTTTTTTTTTTTTTTTTTTTTTTTTTTTTTTTTTTTTTTATATTAAAAAGGGGCAAACGAGCAGACGAGCCACGTGATGGGAAGTAGTCATCGTCGCCCATGGACATCTACAACACCAGAAGGGTTGCATATGCGTTGCCAGCCTTTGTGTTTAAGGGTCCTATTTACACGCTTTTTGAAGAACTCCATGTCATAGCACAAAGGGAACACCTCTGGAGGAAGCTCATTCCACATCTTACAAGTTCGAGGTAGGAACGAACGTGATGCCCGAACAGTTGTTGATTTCCAGGTGTCAAGAATGTGGGGGTGTTTAGGATGAGTTCTACTCACTTGGCGTGCGGTGCGGTGGCGGAAGTGTGACGGTGGCACCAGTTCAAAAAGCTCCTCAGAACATTCCCCATTGTATAGACGGTAGAACACACACAGAGAGCTTATATCTCTGCGGTGACTTAGTGGTTCTAAACCGTCCGTGAGTCTCGGATCGTCGACAATACGAACCGCACGGCGCTGAATGGAGTCAAGTGGAAGGAGCTGGTATTCAGGAGCTCCCGCCCATAAGTGCGAGCAGTACTCAAGGTGGGGTCGAACCTGAGCTTTATATAATAAAAGCAGGTGACGTGGAGTAAAGAATTTCTTCGCCCTATTGAGCACTCCTAGCTTTTTCGAAGCCAACTTTGCTTTGTTTTCCAAATGACCCCGAAATTGGACTTCGTTCGTGATGTCAACGCCAAGTATTCCGATACTTTTAGAGGTGGTAAGGGGAATGTCCTGGAATGTAGGCGCTAAGACGAATGGAGTTTTCTTTGCGGAGAAAGCGCATACTTGCGTTTTTGTGGGGTTAAAGTGGACAAGATTTTGTCTACCCCACTCCGAGACTCGCTCCAAGGAAGCCTCTATTTCCGACACTATTTGTTCCCTGCACAGTTTAACCTGTTCGGAAGGTATATTTGCGCGACCTGAGTAACGTGCATCACATGTGCTGTGCAGGCATGCAGGTTCCGGGTTCGATTCCCAGTGAGGGTACATATTGTATTCGGTTTGGTTGGTTATGGGACTTGTTCTTAGTCCGCCTGTCTAGCTACCACCGTCTTATCTAAGTCTGACGCCATAACAATGAAAAACGAAATATATGTAGCTTACTTCCGCAAAAAACACAATATGCAAGATGCACCGCCCGCCCGCCCGCAAAAAATTGCACATGCACACCACGAAAACACTGGTGTTGGTTTTTCGCACGAACTAGCACGAACTATCTCCTGAGGATGCCCCGGGTGGTTGGGGCGAAACACGTGTAGAGTAGTCTAATCGGTGACGGTGCAAGGTGTATTGCTGTCTTGCTAGATGCAGGTATTGTGCACTGGTGTTTTCGTGGTGTGCATGTGCAATTTTTTGCGAGCGGGCGGGCGGTGCATCTTGCATATTGTGTTTTTGCGGAAGTTAGCTACATATATTTCGTTTTTCACAATGGTTAGGGACTTCCGCCAAGTGACGCCTGATTCAATCAAATTCCATAACAATGATGTTTTCAGCATTATTGTGTTCCGGCAGTTAGAGATAAGATAGCCAGTTCCTCAGTGATTGAGGATTCCGGAAGAGCGCTTTCACCTTCAGCCTTATCACCACTAACATCGGGCGGGTGTGATGAAGGCTAAGTGCTACCTTGTTGTGGATAAAAAAATGAACAAACTGATGATAGACAAAGGCATTTTCGCCAACTACTTAGTGGTCAAATCAATGAGCCCGGGGAGGAACGAAAATATGTTGAAACTAAGTAGACTTAGAGATAACTTGATGGTCAAAATCCATAATAGATATGTATAGGTAGGTACTTAGGTACCTATGTATTTTTAATGCAATGATATTCAGTTTATGTATGTGGGGCCTGGACCCACTCAAACCCCCGGGGTGCCTCCTCAGCACATGGTATGGAGATTACAGGTCCTGGGTGATAGTCACCGCGTCTCCACCCGTGCCTGCGTCCTCCCGACGCTCTCTCCTCGTCTCCTCCGGTGTAGCGTGCCGGGGGCACCTGGCACGCCTTTCCACCACTGGGGCCCTGGGGGGCTACCGCGTAACTTTATGGAAATAAACTTCATACGTTTTTTGGAACTTTAAGTCAATTTTATAAAAAATAAACACTATCAGTTCCTTGTTTTGTGACGTCGGGTATAACGATAGCTAGCTAGCAACGTTCAACAGAACAAAGCAGCAAAACTCTATCAAAATAAGGAATTCAAATGACAGTTGAAGCCCATACCCATATCCATATTTCTTAGGCCCAGGATGGAAGGACCTAGAGAAAATTTAAAGGCATACCTATTTATTTACGAAATACTGTACACTGTAGGTACTGTGTTATTTAGGTATCATTTGCACTCTATGTAAAAATGTGTTCGAGTTAATAGGTAATAGAATAGAAACTGGTTCGTTTAATTAACTTTGTAAGAAAAGCAATCTATTCTATCTGGGCCCTAGCGCTAACCGCGTAATGCAGTCACAATGACATGTCGCCACACTGGACATACAACAAATATTGGATTATGAAATATTGTCACAAGTTCACCCAGTTGCAATAAGAAAGCCTAAAAATTTTGAATTTTCCTATTACTTCATATCTACATAACGAATAGATTCTTCGATACAATGACTACTGGTAGGTACCTAGGTAGGTATGTCCTGATATGCCCAACTTTCTTTCAATGTTAAAGTAGGTACCTAGGTATTGAGCACAAAATACTTATAAACAAAGCATAATAAATACTCACCGTTTTTATTATAAAACTACACATTTGCAGATGTTTAGAAAGCAGGAATAAAGGTATTCTTATAATTTAACAACATTTGGCCGATGTCATCATCATGCAACAATGCACCCTTTAGTTGACACTTGAGAACACACATAGCTTGCTTGTTTTGTTAAGTCTGTTATTTTCCGAACCATCGTACAGATTTATTTTGCATAAACTTACCAACGCTTGGGAGCAGACCAAAAACGTTAAAAATGTTTCTAGAAACAAGCGAATTAATTCAGCTCAAGAATCGTGCGACATCCAAATCCATCCGAGAACCGGAGACGTCTCCAGAGCCGCCTTGTGCTTCGGCCCGCGCGCAGCAGAGCGCGACGCGGCTTAGGCAACCCGGGCCGCGACAAAACCGCGCCGCACGCCCTCCCGCGCGACACTCCGCCCGCGACATGCGCCCGCACGCGCCGCCGCCGCTGCTGCTGCTATTGCTCGCCGCCGCGGCGCTCGCCGGCGAGCCTGCCACCAACGCGACCCCAGCCGACGACCTCCGACCCCTTAACGCAAACACCGCACTCAATGACACCACTACCGACGACATTCAACCCCTTCTCAACAGGACCGTCGTACTCGACGACGCTACCAACGGGACCCTCGCCGAAACCGACGACGACCACGAACCGGTAGTCAGAAAGAAACGAACCTTCGGTGATTTAGTGTTCAGAGGCCTAGCCGACGTGCTCGGATACAACGTCGCCAGGAAGCCCGCGCAGAACGCTTTCCCGCCTCCTTTGCCGCCCGTGCCCGGAATAGATACCCCGTTGCAGGCCGCGCCGGCCCCCGCCCCGGCCCCGGCCCCGGCCCCGGCTGCCCCGCCGTGTGGCGCGCCCCGGGCTGTAGGGCCCCCTCCGTGTCGAGCGCAACTGCCGCCTCCTCCGCCGCCGCCGCCGCCGCCGCCGCCGCCACCACCGTGCCCGAAGCCTCGCGCGGCCCCGCCGAGGCCCCGGCCGCCGCCGCCGCCTCCACCGGCCCCGCCCTGCGGGAAGGGCCGCGCCAACCCTACGACACCGTCCCCGTGCGCGCCGGCACCGCCTCCCCCGCCGCCTCCTAAGGACAACTTGGAACGGATTTCTTCGAATTTTAGACTCGACTTTAATTTCGTGAGAAGCACGCCGGCGCCTCAGGGCGCTGCGGTCGAAGCGCAGCAGCAGGAATTGGTGGAGACCCCCGTTGCTGCGGCCGCCCCGGTCGCGATCCAACCCCGAGCCGCTAAGTTGCCTTTGGAGGAACCTCGCAATCCGCGCGTTTACGTCGACGCGTTCGTAGTGAGAAATGGAGTAGCGCAGCGCGTGAACACCGTTGACGCGAAACGATTTGACCCACAGCAGGCGGCCCTCGAAGACGACTATCTTGCGTACGACGAGGAGGCCGAAGCGCAAAACCTCGACGACGAGGACGACTACGAAGACGCTCAGGAGTCGCAGGATCGCGCCAAAGCGGTGAAAGAATTTGGCGTTGCGGTCGATAATTTCTGGGATGCGAAGGCCAAGCAAGGGCGGAAGAAGCAACCGGCTCTGGACTACAAAAATGTTCATTTCGGTGATAGGAATTTAGTAAATCAAATTCGCAGATCCGGTAATGCAGAGTCTCACCAAAGCCTACAACGAAATCATCCAAAAGCCAACCGCATTCCTCAACCACAGCCCGAGGAGCCGGAGGATGACGCTGAGGTGACGACGACTACACAAGATCCGCGGCGACGACTAAAGCCCCGCGTGCTGCCCCCTACGGAACAAAACCCAGGCGAGATCGACACTGTCACTGTTCGAGTGCCCCCAATATACAAAGAAAAACGTCCAAAGAAACTACATCGCCAAAGACCAGAAGACGATGAACACGATCGCGACAGATCAGATCATGATATACATCACGGCAGACCGCATTACGATAGATCGGATCGTGATAGACCAGAGCGTGATAGGCAAGACCGCGATAGGCCAGACCGTGATAGGATAGACCGTGACAGGCAAGACCGTGATTATGATCGCAGCGGAGAAGTTAATCATTCTGGAGAAAGAAATTATTATTATCAAGACAACGATACGAACGGAGAAGATAGCTCAAACTATCCTCAAACAGAAAAACCCGTAAAACGTAAACGCCGCCGCAAGGTGATTCGAAAAACGCGCTCTACTAAAGAAAATGACCCCTACACGGCCGGTGACTACGATTATTACGGGCAAAAACTACCCATATCGGACGAAGAGAAGTATTTTAGAGGTTTGAGCATTCCGGAACCGACGAAGGACGCCGACCTTGCACGTCTCGAAAAAGCACCGGAAGGTAGAGAAGACTATTTCTTGGACGACCACGAGAGGTTATGGAAAGATCCCGAAAGAATCACCGACGACGACAGATTAGATGACAAAGGTCGCGCAGACGAATCGGGCCGGCTGGTAGATGCTAGAGACGAGCTGTCTGAGAACGAACGTATCGTAGATGACGATAGGGCCGACGAGAGCGAGCGGGCTGGCAACGAAGAACGGTCGGGAGAAAACGAGCGTTCCGACGAGCGCGAACGCTCGGACCGACTGAGCCCGAACGCGCGCGTGCACGAGTCGGGCTACAGGAACAACTTTGTGCACGCTACCAACGTGCAGGTGGAGTCGCCCACGCCCAGCGTCGCCACCATCAAGAAGTCAGTAAAGATCGGCGCGTGACCGCCGCCGCCGCCGCAGCCCGCGAGCGCCCGCCATAAAGTTATTTATTTAAAATTTAAAACAGACGAAGCCACGGCACTCGACATACCCACAAGTAGCTCACTAGCATAGTCTATTTTTTTGTATGTTTGTTTTGTATTATATAATGGCTTCCTTAGACGCAGAAAGCGAGAAATGAAACTACTGTCTGTGATGTTCTAGTTGTAAAAGTTTGTATGTGACGCATGTCGCCGATGCTGTGACATCGCGACATGGATACCTAGTTTATATTTTTGTACTTAGCGCTTTAGTGTAAGAAAATTGTGAGTACCTAAGTTTCTTAATAAACGATTTCGTAAATAATTGATTTCATTGCTAGTTTTGTTAGACCGATTTGATTGGAGTCGATGCGTGAAATTCGATTTTGATCAAGGCACGTCGACAACGTCTGTCGGCTATATGGGTGAAGGTCCGGCCCGATGCGAAATAGAAAACAACGCGAGAAACGCTGGCTGTTTCAAGATAGTGCAATGACCCAAATGCTGCGCCCACGCAAGCCCGTTTTTGTGGTCCCGCGACGAACTGCTCGCAGTCGACAGATTCGCTGAAATACCAAAGTCTGCTGCAGTAATGAAAGTGTTATATATAAAATATACATAACTTCACTCCTAATGAAAAGCTTACCTACGTTACACTCTTTACATCATTAAAAAAAATGTACCAAATAGTGTGGTGTCTAACCCATACCTTTCATTATGAACACAAACTCTTTGTTAGCTTTGTTTGATGAAAAAATAAGGGAAATCAAACAAGAGCACAATACGGATGACACAATTTATTTGGCGGGCAATATCGCCGAGATTGGCGCGCGGCCTTGACCGGCCGGTCGAACAGTTTCACTGGCTTATACATTTGTGTACACAAAAACATGTCAGGTGGAGCTATTCACCTTCATAGCAAATTATTGGTAACATTGTCCACTTAACGTCGAATATAATCGAATTAAGATTTCGGTCTAATTCATTTCAGGGTTTTCTCCTTGAGAAATAATATATTTTAACTCTTATTCTTCAAATCGATGGAGAAATCTTTCTCAGTTCTTCAGATCACAGCACCGTCGGTTGCTGCATCTGTGGGAAAATATTACTTGTTCAGATATTATTACGGTTGCACTTTTGGATCACATAATGGCAATATTACCAGTTCGTTTTCAGAAGCCGTTTGGAAACTGTTGTCGTGATTCGAAAGTTCGAAAATATTGATTTCAGGTAATCTTGTAAGTTGTTACACAAATCAAGGAAATTTGGAGACATTTTGTCGCAATTTTAATTCAACGGAGGAAATTACTGGCTAATTAGGTATGTGCAATGTACGTTTAAAATTAAGTAGTAAGTTTTCGCTGACTCTACAATTTTGCATAAACTGCAAGTGGTAGCTCTTGTAGCTTTCTGAATATCATTATTATTACCTTTGACATAACTTTGTTACCTTCGACATAACTTTGAATTCAAAGTTATGTCAACTTAAAGCTAGAATAAGAAACAAGTGACGACTATGTATGAAAACTACAGGAAAGTGGTCGGTGGCGAAAAAACTCTTTTTCACGATTACTTTATTCCAACTGGTCACAATCACAACTGGTTACTTCAACTTTATATTTATTTAAATGACTTTATGAGGTACCTATTGATATAAACTGGGTCTTTACGTTCTCTAAAATATGGTTGAAGCTAATGCTTATGCGTTAAGCGATGGATGGTTCACGCGTCATGCTCGTGAACGGGTGCCACCAGTAGGATGGGTCTGTCCTGAATGCTTTTCTCAAAATAGGCTGATTTTATGTTTTATTGTTATTAGTATTATTTTACGGCACTGCTTATTACTCTGTGTTCTCAAACTTTTCAAAGTTTCATTAGGTACCTTTGTTTGGTATTTATTTTAGTACAAGCTGACCCGGCAAACGTTGTTTTGCCATATAAATTTTATTGGACACGAACTTCGTATCATCGACATCTATAACTATACACTGCCTGCCACAAATGTCACTTATTAAAAAAGCGGCAAAAACGTCAGTGATTACATACTCTTTGACATACATACTCTTTGGAAGCGGCTAAGAAATGACAGTTGTGTAAAGTACGACAGTTTGACGATTTTCTATACAAAATTACCATTTTTATTTTATAATTTTCCTGGATAAAAAGTAGCCTTATGTTACTCTCCAGCTCTCAAATTATCCCCATACCAAAAATCTCGTCGATCCGTTGCTCCGTTTCGACGTGAAAGACGGACAAACAAACAAACAAACAAACAAACAAACACACTTTCACATTTATAATATTAGTATAGATTTTATTAGCTACGTTTAAATACTTATCTAGTTGGTTGGTGTGTATATAGAAACTGCCTTTTAGATGTCTAGTTCCTAAGTTATTGAAAATTATTTACTGCTATGATTACCGGGTTCTTTATTTTGTTTTGTGATGTAAATTGAACTTACATAATATTATGCTATAGTCACTTTTCAATTTGACGACTCTGTACGAAATATGACAGGGAGAAAAAAATTGGCCTTCGCGAGTTTCTTGCCGGTTCTTATCGATAAACAATGCCTCCCGCTGTAGGATTTATGAACCGATGGCGTAGCTTCATTGAGATTCACAAGTGCTGGATTAGTCTAAAATGAATTGAATCTTGAACTACGCATTCGTTTTAGTGGTTGGAGGTGCCCTCCTACTAAACTTTGACGTCGTCCGAGCCCTCCGTCGTCGAGTGGAGTACCTGCGCACCGTTTTCAAGGTGCCGCTACGTCCGAAATCCCGGGTTCGGTTTCCAGTCGGGTGAATATAGAAAACTATCTTTTCTATATCTGGGTCTATATCTTTATATATATAAAAATGAATCCCTATTTCCCTTGGTCACGACATCACGCGTGAACGGCTGGACCGATTTGGCTGATTTTGGTCTTGAAATGTTCGTGGAAGTCCTAGGAAGGTTTTAACGGTAAGAAAATAGAGGAAGGAGGGGTAAGTAGGGGTAGAGTAGAAGTAGGGTATGGTAAAGGTAGGGTAGGGTAGGGGTAGGGTAGGGGTAGAGTACGGGTAGGGTAGGGTGGAGTAGGGGTAGGGCCACGGGAACGAAGTCGCGCTGGGTCAGCTAGTGGTGTAATAAAAAGTTATAGGCTGTTATAGGACAAAAATAACTCGCTCAATTCAATTTGAAGATACATAAGTAACGAATTATTATCGAAAATATTTAAAATGAAGTACTTATTAGAAAAAGTCGACCCGTCTCACAACCAACTCCGATCTAGAGCATTAGATAGTAGAGCATCTTACTAATCTTACTAATATTATAAATGTGAAAGTTAAGATGTTTGGATGTTTAGATGTTTGTATAGGTATGTATGTTACTCAATCAAATAAAGAAATCACGCCAAAACGGCTGAACGGATTTAGCTGAGGGATAGCCTACTTTTTACCCCGGAAAAATGTCACTTTCCCGCGGGATAATGTCGTGTAGTCAATCAATATTTTCAATATTTTCAATAACAAAAATTACATTGTGAATGCAAAAAAGTAAAATTAAATTGAATTATTATCGGGTTCAGAAATGCGTATACCTGGTGGCGGCGGGTGTCGCTGTCGGGTGTGCTTGCGCAGCGACTGTGCGTGCGCATAGGCGGCGGGGCAGCTAGGACAGCCGTGGCGGCGAGCGGGCGCCGAGTGCGTCCGCGTGTGTAACACCAGCGCGCGCCGCGTCGCGAATGCTCGCGAGCACGCCGCCGACGCGCAGGCGAACGGTCGCGCGCCGCCGCCGCCGTGCGTGCGCACGTGCGCCGCGAGCTTGTTCGTCGCGAACTGACGCCCGCATACCGGACACATGTACGGTTTCACGCCTACCAATAAAATACCTTTTTAAGGCGCTACTCGGAAAAAGTATGGACTTTTTGATATAAATCTATAGGATGGTTAGAGTTGTTACAAATCTGATAATAAGATATGTATTTCTTTATACCTTTATCTAGAATCGTATAGTTTCAGAAACACGATTTTATGATTTTGGCTCGACACTTTTTATTTTCGAAAAGACCTCTAAAAATACGAAAAGTCAAGATTATTCTTAAATGGGGTTACATATCCTATTGAAAATTGGTTTAATTAGTGGACACCAATAATATTTAGAATCGTATAGAAGCATTTTTTTAAAATCGCTATAGTTTTTTTAATACGAAGTGATTTTGTGTTTTTGTGCCTAATCTGCAAAATCGGTCTCGCTCCCGCGCGCGTCGTTTTCTCATCGCTATCTCGCTTCAGCATAATTATTCCGAGTATCGCCTTAAGGCTGGGATTCCCCAAAATAGGGTATTTTAAATTATGGATTACTCGCAAATCACAAGTAGGTACTTAAAATTTTGAAAAAATATGTTGTTTTACAGTTTAATTATCTAGTGCATCCGGCCGTTTTCTTTTTTTGATTGGTGATATTTTACTGTGTCAGATAAAATCCCAAACATCCGTCTAATCGTAATTCAAATATACTATTACTTGTAGTATAAGTACTTGGTTTTAGCTAGTATAGTATTATATTATCTGTGGTTTTAGTTAATGAAAAATATACGAAAATAATTGTCTTTGAATAGCCGAGGGATTCCGATCATCATGTCATAAGTTTAATTTTTTTATGATTTAATTTTTAATTTAATTTTAAGTGTTTTTCGATTTGCGGGGCGCTCGCGAGTTCACAGTTCACTGCCGGCTGTCGCTGCGTCCGCGTGAAGTGTATCGCGCGCGGCCGAGCAAGCGTTAGCGTGCCTATATCGGTCGGCAATCCTCGCCTTAAATAATAGAAATAAATTAAATTTATGACGGGAATCCCTCGGCTATTCAAAGACAATCATTTTCATGTTTTTCATTAACTAAATCTAAGTATACTACTGCTAATATGATATTTGAATTATTATTAGACGGATGTTTGGAATTTTATTTGATACAGTAAAGAATCAATAATGGAAAATAAAACGGCCGGAAGCACTAGATAAAAGACTGTAATATAACATATATTTTTTCCAAATTTTGAGTATTTGTGGTTTGCGACTTGCGAGTAATCTATAATTTAATTAAAATACCCTATTTTCGGGAATCATCGCCTTAATACAAGCTTTTCAGCTAGCTAGTTAGCTTTAAATATCTGAACTAAAGCAACGATTTCAATAAATTTCTAATAGTTTAAATCTAAGCTCACTTTAAATCCGTTATCGTAAACTGGCTGCGCCCTGCGAAACACGCACTGCAAACGCGCACGAATGTTCCGAACTATGGGTGCGCGCAGACTAGGTGCGTGTAATCATACGTATACGTATGTCAATATGTACGTCCTCGTTCATACGTTTACGTATTTGCATCCAAAATGAGCATAGTTTTTAGTTTTCAGGACTATCCTTGTTCATAATACTTATAGAAGTGTGACAGTGTGCCTTACATATAGGTGTTTTAAGTTTTAAGAAAAGAGAACTAGTATAATGTGTTTAGACCACTATTACCATCACGTCATATTCTAAACTATAATCCATTTAGGGGAAGGTCCAACTTTTAAATAGCTATGCCGGTATGCTTTGCTTATTTTAATTTGATATTAACTTTGACTGGCAATTAATAAGTGCTTAGCTACATACAACTAAGAACTTTCCCTAAAATCAGCCTGACTTGTTTATGTTTTGTGGAAAATTACATAATATTAATTTTATTAGTAATAACTGTAATTATATTATACAATGATCTCATGTAAACACATCTACACCAAAATATCATTTTCAGGACTCAAGAACAAGCAGAATAGTACTCTTACATCAAAAGATTTTTAATTAATACTACTTGTTTTAAAAAAAATGGATTACCTACCTGTGTGGATCCGCACATGGTCATTCAATGTGTTCTTGGTGGTGAATGTTTTCTCACACACCGAACAAGCATATGGCCGCTCTCCTGCAACCAATTTTGTGCGGATTGAGATTTAAATATGAGGTAAATAACTGAATATACCTACCTACATGAAAATCATATAATAGTTAAATTATAAGTAAGTATAATCCAAATGAGGAGATATAAATAATTAGTTTCCAGACTGTTTTTATCAAAACAAAGAAAAAGCAAACAAAATATTGAGCAGGTATACCTACACTATTAGCAGCAGCCATTTTTAAAGATCTTACTGCTTTTGGAATTCTTTTTGGATGGATTTTTGGAATGCATTATTCATTAAATGATACATACAGCAACATAATCCTTGTGAGTATATTTATTCTATGAACATAATAAGGATTCTCAATTAGAATACAATCAAAATATCTAAGTTTATCATTTTATATCATCATCATCATCATCAGCCATTTAATGTCCCCTCTGCTGGGGCACTGGCCTTCCTTATGTCATTAAGGAGAATGAGCCATGACCCACCACGCGGGCTCAGAGCGGATTGGTGGGTATTAACGACTGCAAGTGCAGCCGGGACCAACGGCTTAACGTGCCTTCCGAAGCACGGAGGAGCTCGAGATGAAAAGTTTTTGGTCACCCATCCCGTGACCGACCATTGCGAACGTTGCTTAACCTCAACGATCGCAGGCCGAGCGCGCTATCCACTGCGCCACCGGCTCCTCCAAAAAAAAAAAAAAATATTTATTTAGTTAAATTGATTACCATAATGAGTTCTGATGTGACTCTTGAGGTTGGTATTTGTGGTGAATGACTTGTCACACCCCGCCACGGGGCAAGAGCGCCTCAGCCTCGGGCCACAGTGCCTGCGAGCCAGCCACTGTGTCAGCTGCATTACCCCGCACTGGGGACAAGGCCAGTCTTTTTCACCCAAGTGCCGTTTGCTGGGGGGAAAACAAGGTTTTGATACTTAAGTAAGGGTTGTAATGAATTGATTACCAAACTAACCTAACCTAACCCACAAAAATACTAACTTAGCACCTAAACCACCACTTTGTGTCGATTTCAGTATTTTAGTGCTTACTTATTATTTTTTGTGCCTCAATTAATTATTTCTCCTTCAGTAATGACAGTAATTCTTTCAGTAGACTAAACGTAATGAACATAATGCACAACTATTTAGGCAATAATATTAATAGCTCAACAAACTTACAGATGCAATTTGAAGTTAAATCTCCTAGTGAAAACTTTCTGGCAAAATTGGCAAGTGTGTGTGCCTTGAGGAGCCCAGTGCTTACACCGCCTCAGGGAGCCGCACTGCGGGCATTTTGCGGCCTCGGCTGTTGCAGGCGTATCCTTACTACCGGTATCTAAGCTCATCACTTCCTCTTCATAATGAACTAAAGCAGAACTTTTGTAATCTTCATCAGACACATTAATATCTTTACTTTTCGCATTGAGAATTACATTAGACTTTTCACACTTTTCAAGAAATGTAATTGTTGCCTCTAATTCTATCAAACACTGTGAACAAATCGAGGAAGGCCCAGTATCAATGATTATTTGTATTTTAGTCTTGTTCATTAGTTTCTCGATTAATGAGACACCTGTTATTTTGTCAAATAAAGAAAATAGTCTATCTTTACTTTCCAAACATATTCTGCATGTGTTTTCTTCATAATTATTCATAGTTAAAAGCACAAATTATATAGAAAGAAACAGATAAATAATACAATACAGGTAAGTTGAGGCTATTTATTTATTATTTTAACGTTCCGTCAATTTCTGATTTTGACTTTTGAATGTCAGTTCTATGTTCACGTTTCGTTTGACCAGGCATAGCAAAAAATATAAAAAAAAATGTATAAAAATAAAAAATATTATGTACTGACATAATAATAATGTTTGCTTTAGTTACGTTAGTAATATTATAGTATTCTTTGCTTTAGTTTAGGGTGCTGATAAACTATAGCATCCACTTGTAATGACCATTCTTGTGAATGTTATCTCATCAAAAACATAAAATATGTGAATTGTGAAGTGAGAGCCAACTTCAATATTAGGAAATATGCCTTGGTTGTTGACTTCAACGACAAAAGATGTGAGATCTAAATGGGAGCCAAGTTTAACGGTCCGTCCTGAAAATTTAGTACTTACATAAAATTTTTTATAACAACTTAAAATATAATTTCTTCTTATAACTTAGGATAATATATTGAAGCCTAAGGTCTGACTTGGCTAGTTCTTGTATACGAATTATTATTAGGTACTTACTGAAACAGGCATGGAAGAGCCCTATGTTTATCTCTAGTTTCTAGTCTACCAGCAAGCCAAATTTTCGGAAGAAAATAAGAACTTCGGCTTTAGAGCTTGCGAAGGTTATAATAATATATATAATTTGTATATGAAAACTAGCCAAGTCAGACCTTAGGCTTCAATATATTATCCTAAGTTATAAGAAGAAATTATATTTTAAGTTGTTATAAAACATTTTATGTAAGTACTAAATTTTCAGGACTGACCGTTAAACTTGGCACCCATTTAGATCTCACATCTTTTGTCGTTGAAGTCAACAACCAAGGCATATTTCCTAATATTGAAGTTGGCTCTCACTTCACATATTTTATGTTTTTGATGAGATATCATTACTTTTTGTAGAGAAATTATTAGTAGGTTACTTTATTACTTTATTTATTTTAGGTGTAGGTTACTTTATTACTTACTTTATTTATTACTTACCTATTCATAAATATATAAAAATGAATCCATATTTCCCTTGGTCACGACATCACGCGTGAACGGCAGGACCGATTTGGCTTATTTTGGTCTTTAAATGTTCGTGGAAGTCCAAGGAAGGTTTTAACGGTGAGAAAATAGGGAAAGAATGGGGTAAATAGGGGTAATGAAGGGGTAGAGCAGGGTAGGGGTAGGGTAGGGTAAAGGTAGGGGGACTAAGGTAGGGTAGGGGTTGGGTAGGGATAGAGTAGTGGTAAGGTAGGGGTAGGGTGTGGAGTAGGGGGTAGGGCCACGGGAACGAAGTCGCGCCGGGTCAGCTAGTTCATAATAAAATTAATACCAAATGTTTCAGTATATTTTATTTGGTCAGTTATATTACTTTGCCCTTGTGTATCAGCTACTGACAATGAAACTAATTTTATGCTCGTGTTTGGTGCGGACGTAGAAATATCATTTTTAACAGATTTTCTTATTTCCAACAGTTTCTTTTTCCTAGTCGTAATAGTTTATGGTGTTTTGCTCGACGAAGTTGCAGTAGGTATTTAATGTTCCTGAGCAGATATTGCATTTCCATTTGCGTATTAATTATGGTTTCATTAAGCGATAAAGCTTTCCGGACAAACTACGAAACTATGTAATTGCTAACGGAATTACGGATCTTTACGAAACAGAACATAGCAAATAACAAATTTAACAAACAAAAGTATAATTTAGATTCTTTGACATTATTTTCCATAAGTACACTTTACTCTCTTTAAAGTTTATACTCTTCCATCAACTTTCAACAATATAGTATAGAAAAAAAGATTTTTTCTCTTCTTTTCTATACTGTGGGTTGGTGTATAATAATATGGAGTCATCTATCGTTGACTTTAGTGAACTATTTATGTGCTAAGTGTGCACCTACAGGGAGAACATAGCAACTTTCGCATTTTTTGGCTTCTCGTTAGTTCCCATTTGAATGTTTGAAGATTGCGCCCCCTGGTGGTCGGGTTATAAGTACTATGCTCCGTTTTGACATGGTTTTGACATGAAAGAAGGACAAACAAACAAACAAACACACTTTCACATTTATCATTACGACTCCGTAGCTCAGTGGTTAGAGCAGTCGCCCGGAAAGCGAAAGGTCGTGGGTTCGAGTCCCATCGGAGATGGTTGTGAGATGAAGGTCGATTTTTTCTAAATACTTCATTTTCCATTTTTCAATAATAAAAATTGGACTGTGAATGCAAAAAAGTAAAAATTTTAATAACGTTATAATTTATATTAATATTAATAATTAATTTAAGTGAAAGGTCGTGGGTTCGAGTCCCATCGGAGCTGGTTGTGAGATGAGGGTCGATTTTGTCTAAATTCTTTATTTTCCATTTTTCAATAATAAAAATTGGATTGTGAATGCAAAAAAGTAAAAATTTCAATAACTTTATAATTTATATTAATATTAATAATTAATAACTAATAATATGGAATCGTGCTAGATGACGCAAGCTTGTAATTTATTTAACCCTTAACCACTGACGTACGTCTGAGAGACGTAAGTGCGCAATTAAAGCGGTCATATCTTTTTACACCAAACGCGCACAGACTTGTCCTTTCCTGTACCTTCCTAAGACCCAGGGACGCGCGCGTAGCGGGTGTAAGCAGTCGTGTGGTGCACCTTGATTAGGTAAGTATAGCCGTCCTAACGTCTGTCGGACGTAGCGTCAGAGTAAATGTAAGTGTCACTTTTTATTATTATTATTTTGATTTTAGTATTAAAATGGCTTCGAATAATCGTCATTTGGATACTCAATGCCCGACTTCAGCGTCGAATCAACGTGACTGATCAACAGTTTGAAAGTATGGTCATGGAAACCCTTGCCTTTTCGGAGTCTGATGATTCTTCAGCTGATGAGGATGACATCCTGCCACAGGAGGCTGAAGTAGACTTCTCATCGGATAGCGATGACAATATCCTCTTAGCAGAACTACAGAGTGAAACGGGTATAGAAGAAGCCGTTCCTTACTCAGACTCGTCATGACATATATCATGATTGTAAGAAACCCGTATGTTTGCAGTGTTCAAAACCGGCTTGTAACACATGTCGTTAAAAAGTGTTTAGATCCTAATAATATGCCATTTATTTGTTTTTTAATTATTGAGTACTATCTAGATGTTAAAATACTATTAGCTCTGTCATCATTTTAGACTCATAAGTTAAGTTTTTGAGCCGTTAAGAAAGAAGGTGTTTTTTGTTTCCATTGATTTTTCAAAGTTTTGTATTTTGAGTTTAAGTAAATATTTTTTATATAAATAACGTGATTTTTTTTATTAATTTGTTACCCTATATGCTAAAGTAACGATAAATAATAAAACAAATAAATAAATATTAATATATTAATAATAAAGGCTATTTCAAAAGACAATACGTCAGAGTGACGTACGTCAGTGGTTATGAAAGTAAATAATGGTCAGTGGTTAAGGGTTAACGCGAGGACAAAAAAGTATTTGGGTAATCTGGGGTTCGAACTTGGTTCTCTCGAGTCCTCAATATTAAATGGCCACTACGCCGTCGGCGCTAGCTGAACTTCAAGAGGTATGACGAAATATTGGTATATAACAGAATAATAGTACATTACAGCCGAGGACAGGTAAGTAAGAAATTACATTGTCGAGGATGGTTTGAAGCACGAGCCGCAGGCGAGGGCTTTAATCATTCGAGGCAAGGTAATTTGCTTACCGTACAAGGCTTGTATAGTGCTTTTCTCAAGAAATGCGAGGAAATAAAAAAAACTGTTTAACTAAATAATATTTATTAAAATTTATATCACACATGTTCGGGCAATTATTAAATGTAAATGACAATGTTATTGTTTTCCCGGGCACACTTATGTATAAATCGCCCATAATAATATGATTTTAATGATGTATCATTAAAATACGCCAACAACACAGATTCCGAAAACGTACTATGTGCCTTTTTTTTACTTTTCCAAATCAGATCGTAGGTTTTCATATATCTTTCTTTTGATTTTGCTGGCAGTAAGTTTTCTGTTATTAATTTTGCTTCTATACTCTCAAATTTGGTGGAGTAGGTACATACAATGTCTGTATATGTTTCATTGGCAGAACTCATTTTGATAATTTATTACACAATATAAACTGTATTGATATCAAATCAACCGCTGAAAATCATTCCCGCCGTTTTTTAAATTATTGTTTTGTGAGACCATGTCGAACGGTCATACAGCCTAGTGATACTTACTACTTGCTACTAAAATGCGCAACTTCAATACCCGCTTCTGGGCGGTAGATGGCGCTGTATATATTTCCCATACAAAATTACTCGTCAAGGATATTTTGTCTATGATAAATCTCATTTTGTTTTTTCGATTGATGTTCGTGCTAAGCATGAAGCTCGACTTAATACTGAGGTAACTGGAGTTCTCACCCTGAATAAAAAAGTGTACCCATGGTGTACCCAGCAAATTTGACATTTATGTATGTTGTGGCTGTCAGTTGTCTCATATGACCATACGTATTTTCTTAAAGTGTAGGTGAGACGGAAGACAGCCACTGTGTAATTTTTGGTCCCAAAAAAGTGTTAGTACTGTGTTAGTAGAGAGTGCACTCTCCAGTTACCTCAGTATTAAGTCGAGCTTCATGGTGCTAAGGGTACATAGCGCTTGTGGTACAATACGAAGTTATATACTCTGTGCGCACCGTATCTAAAAAAAAGTTAACCTAATTATGATATAATAATTACCTATATAATAATAATAATAATGTGGCTGTATTGTGCATATGTCCCTTTGCTTTTTCTGTTTTTATACACAGGAATAACTAAAGAAAAAATAAAGAAAAAAGTTGGTAGTACCATAGAAAATCACCGCAGTAATGAATTTCAGTACTTACTTACTGCACTAAAATCAGTGCAGTAAGTAAGTACTGAAATTCATTACTGCAGTGATTTTCAAATTTAGCTTGTTTACCTCGGAAAAGTTCCACGTACTGCATTCTTTTCTCAAATATAATATTAACATTTCAGAGCATAAGTGTGAAAAAACTATTACAAACTTATACTTGTACTTCATCTTATACAAGATCTTATACAGGATAAGTGCATAGGGAACGCAAATATAAGTTTGTCAACGTTTTATTTAAAAAAAATACTAGTTTCGGATTTTTCCCTTTGTATTCACCAGATTACCTGTCTACATGCCAAATTTCAGCTTTCTAGGTCATCTGGAAGTGGGTTAGAGTTTTGATTATAGGTGAGTCAGTGATAAAAATAACGATTTTTGGACGTAAATATCTAAATAACCGTTTGAGGTGTGTATATAAAATTTGGAGCACATATTTATCTCGCTAGTCTCAATACATAAGCCAAATTTGACATGTTTCTGTGTAATAGTTTTTGAGTTATGAGGGGGTCAAAAGTGGCTCCAAATGGTTCGTGTTAAGATACACACGGTGCTGCTCGCCAGTTCTGTTTGCTTTTGAACTTGGCTGATACGCTGCCGCGTATCCAGATATTACAGAAAAATAAACGAGAGCGGTTTGGCGAGCATAGTTTTGCTTCGAACTTTTTGGTGAGCCGAGCTACCTGTCATTGTTTTTAAAGGTGCTGATAAACTAGCTAGAGCATTCACTTGTTTGTTGCTTTTAAAAGCTGAACAACGAACAGAGGCAAGCATAGAGCCAAACATCGCAACAAAATGCTCTCGTTTATTTTTCTGTAATTTAACATTCGCAAGAATGTTAAATTCGACGACTTTTCTTTTTCGTCAACAGAAGCTGAATTCATAGCTTTGTACTTGGCAACTAGTGAGGCGTGCTGGTTAAAATATATTCTGTTAATAGAAAAAATCTTTTCTATTATAAAAATTGCATTGTGAATGCAAAAAACTAAAAATTAAAATATTCTGTTAACTTTTGGTTTTCGAGTCAATTTATAGTACCTATATGAAGACAACCAGTCCACTATCAAAATGGCACAGATGGCCAGTGGTAACTCTAGAGTAAAGCATTTAGATATAAAGCAAGAATTTATTAAAGAAAAGTTGGAAAACAAAATAATAGAGTTCTGTTAAAGTATGTAAGTACCAGCGACCAACTTGCAGACATATTAACTAAAGCGTTAGGTTGTGTGTTATTTAGTAGGTACCTAAGTTTAGGGATCAGTTATTGGGCGTTTTCACATTGGACGATAACGGTAACGACACGATATCGGCACGATATCGTCGGACTGGCAGTTTCATACAATCACTACTAAATGCTTTCACACTGTGTCGTTACCGTCAACGATATCGTCTGTCGTGCCGATATCGGTGACGACACAAGTGCGGAAGATGCGAAGCCGGTTATTAACGAAAGTAACCAAGGGTAATTAACAGTTTATCTGTTATTTACTGCATTTTTGGGTTTTTACGCTAAAAGCCACCGCTAGGTAGCGCTTTTTTTCTTAATTTGCTAGGTGTGAGTTCCGCGACGATTATGCCTGCTTGTTGATTGGTGGAGAGGAGAGAGGAGGTGGATCTCCTCCCGCCTCACCTCTCCCTTCTATTTCGAGTATGTAATATCGACAATGACCGAACGATAGTAATAATTTTTAAGTGACTTCAAAAAAAAGAAGCTTCTCAGTTTGACCGGTACCCCTAGTGTAAGTTTTTATGTCAAAAAACGCAAACTATCGTGAGTCCGTATTTATGACAATTTGTATGAAAACTGTATCAGCGCCTCTAGCGGCGAGTAGCGCGCTTATGCAGTTTTCATACAAATTGACATAAATACGTACTCGCGATAGTTTGCGTTTGCTTGACATAAAAACTTACACTAGGGGTACTGTATTTTTTTGTATGTTTGTTTGTCCGCGATTATCTCGCTTTTGGCTGAACTGATTTTAATGCGGTTTTCAGGAAAGTATTTGTTACATTTAGGATAAAGTTTTAGTATTTTAACCGACTTCAAAAAAGGAGGTTCTCAGTTTGACCCGTATGTATGTATGAAGGTTTGTCCGCGAGATGCGGTTTTCAGAAAAGTATTTGTTACATTTAGGAGAAGGTTTTGGTATTACAACCGACTTTGAAAAAGGAGGTTCTCAGTTTGACTCTTTATGTACATTATGTATGTTTGTCCGTGAATATTTCACGTTTGGCTGAATCGATTTTGATACGTTTTACATCAGGTGAGTATTTGTGATTGATGCGGTTTATGTGTACATCCTAACATACTATAGGTATAAATAAAACACTTTCACGGATTTTTTCACGCAATTTATTTAACAACAACCAAGTTGTTAAATAAATTGCGTGAAAAAATCCGTGAAAGTGTTTTATTTATATGGACAGTTCGCGCAGAAATCTAAGATGTGTTTATACTATAGGTACTATTTACCAAGATAATAGGTAGGTACACGAAAATTGCCTGCATGATGCACTAAAAAGAATGACATAAAAAATATTTTTATAAAAAATAAAAGTGCCTTCAAAAAAATGCCGCCAAAAAGTCAGAAATAATACCTCTAACTCTAATACTGTATTCACAACAAATAACTTAAGTAGTACTTTGAAGTGCCCGACGTCTTGAAAGTACTTACTTACGTTATTTGGTGTTAATCCAGTATAGAGGTATTATTTATTTCTTACTTTTTGGTGGCACTTTTAAAGGCGCTTTTTTTATATAGGTAAGTAATATGTGCATGTAAAAATAATGTGCCTTATTGGTGTGGATCTATAATTGGTTTACTGTAGCTATTAATAGTTTCATAATTGGTATTTTAACTGTTGATCCACCAAATAAATAAAATGTCCTCGAAAGTGTCCTGGCTTATTCGAAAAAATTTATAAAACATTTTACTTTGCGCACACAGTTTATCGAAGAGAAGGTAATATGTTCCCTCTAAATATCGCACTTGAAGAATAGGATCAACTCAAAATGTTCTTTGACGATATCGTTTTTTTCGCCGTAAATATAAAAGATAACGCAAACGTAATTTGTTTACTGCTGCCATTATTACCTCGAATATCTATACTAGTATAATAACTAATATAAAACTTGGAGCCGCGCGGTTACTTTAGCTGGCGTAATGCGACAAACCGCATAGCAAGCTGCTGGTTATCGTTTCACACACCGATATCGTTCCGATATCGTGACGATATCGTGACGATATCGTGACGATATCGTGCCGATATCGGCGGACGATATCGGGACGATATCGGTGTAATATCGTGTCGTTACCGTTATCGTCCAGTGTGAAAACGCCCATTTTTGTAAGGATGGGGAAGTTCTTTTTAAGTTTGTTAAGGCGAAGTTATTAACTTTGTTTGTTAAGGGGAAGTCCTTAAGTTAGTTAAGAAAGTTTTTTTTGTTCATATTATTGAGAAATAAATTTATTTAAATATTTCATTGAGGGGAGGTGTTAAAGTGGAAATGTAATAATTTAAATGTGGTAACACTGTATTGATATGATGTATTATGGCTTGCCCGGCTCTCTTCCCTATGGTTTTGTAATGAAGGTCGCCGGTTGTGTTCTCGATTAATATTATTAGTCACCTAAAACTGAATAAACAGTGTTTTTCTTTGAAATATCTTATTCTTTCATTCCAAAGTCCTAAGAATTGATAGGTGTTTTTGGCGCTAGTTCCAGTAGACGTTTTAGTTCTTAGGTTATGGACAAGATTAGTATTAGTAAAGTACGTTTTATAATTCGGTGCAAAAAAAAAGAAAGCAGTAAGTATTACCACATAAAACTCTATATTCACATTCTGTAGATTTCTTTATTTTGTGAACGACATGTGTATCGTCCGCCGATATCGTGACGATATCGTGACGATATCGTGACGATATCGTGCCGATATCGGCGGACGATATCGGGACGATATCGGTGTAATATCGTGTCGTTACCGTTATCGTCCAGTGTGAAAACGCCCATTTTTGTAAGGATGGGGAAGTTCTTTTTAAGTTTGTTAAGGCGAAGTTATTAACTTTGTTTGTTAAGGGGAAGTCCTTAAGTTAGTTAAGAAAGTTTTTTTTGTTCATATTATTGAGAAATAAATTTATTTAAATATTTCATTGAGGGGAGGTGTTAAAGTGGAAATGTAATAATTTAAATGTGGTAACACTGTATTGATATGATGTATTATGGCTTGCCCGGCTCTCTTCCCTATGGTTTTGTAATGAAGGTCGCCGGTTGTGTTCTCGATTAATATTATTAGTCACCTAAAACTGAATAAACAGTGTTTTTCTTTGAAATATCTTATTCTTTCATTCCAAAGTCCTAAGAATTGATAGGTGTTTTTGGCGCTAGTTCCAGTAGACGTTTTAGTTCTTAGGTTATGGACAAGATTAGTATTAGTAAAGTACGTTTTATAATTCGGTGCAAAAAAAAAGAAAGCAGTAAGTATTACCACATAAAACTCTATATTCACATTCTGTAGATTTCTTTATTTTGTGAACGACATTGTTGTTAATTCAAAATAATATGCTTTGACTGGATAGATATTTGTTTAACACTATTAATAAAAGTAAAAAAATGGAAATTACTCTTACGTAAACAACAAAATAATTTTTCGAAGGGATTTTAGACGGATATTTTTTTCACGTAGGTACTGGCAACACGCAGGCACAAAATATATGTGACGCAGGGGTGACCAACCTACTTTAATTAATAAATAAATAATAAATAACTTCTTACATTCACACCAATTATCTAAGCCCATGTTAATTTCATTAAGAAACTGTATCATGGAAAACTAGATAACGGATAAATATATACTTTAATACTTTTTGTTTGTAAATACATACTTAATATACATAGAAAACACCCAGACCAAGACAAATAGACATGTTCATGCACACAAATATTTGTCTTGTTCGGGAATCGAACCCGAGACCTCTGGCGCAGAAGGCAGGTAGCCTACCCCTGCGCCAAATAGGTCGTCGAAACTTATATTTTACAGTGCCACAATCTTTTCTGTTCCGGTGACAGCGGCGCTACGTACGTTTTTCTTTTTTTTTGTAACAATTTAACCGGCCCTGACTTCTAAGAACTTCAGCCGCCAGCAGCGCTATGGTTGGACATCAACTTGACAGCAAAATGACATTAAAAAAACACGCTAGTTTCACATTTTGGCCACCGGAACAGCAAAGTTTGTGGCACTGTAACGTGTGTGATTATTTGATTGATTTTGATTTGTATTTTGTTTACTTTACGCGGACTCCTATCTGCTTCTCGTTCAGTGCTTGTTTTACATTATTTCGTAGATTTCTTGTTGTTTCTGTTATTGTTTTTGTTTATTGTTAAATTTGAACCGTTGTTACTTACTTGTTACTATTGTGTCTCTACTATTACTATCTAACCCATTTTGCATTATCTAATGCGCTTTAACATAGGATATAGTTCTTATTCTTTCGTTCTTAAGTAGGTGCTGTAACGGTACAGAATTGCACTTGTTATTATATTTCAAATATTTATTGGCTTTTGTATAAAATAGAATGATAATGCTAACCTTGGGTCCTTGGGAAGTATTGGTTGATGTTTTGGAGGTGAAAGCTCGATACAAATTGGTTTAGAAAACAAAAATTAGCTTTATTTGCGAAATGCATTATATCTTCAGTGGGTATACATTCATTCTTGAAGTCTTGAGTCTTAAATAATTGTTCTCAAATGTGCACGGATTGATTTCTGAAAAAAAAAGAGGTTTAAAAGTAAATAAAAACAATAGTGTTTATTTATATCTGACCTTGGAGGTAGCAATTTAGAGATTATAGTAGATCTCACCTTGAAACAATAGCTGTGCAGATTGTATAAACCTTGAGCATGTTATTTTAGACATATTTGTAAACTGACAGGTTTGTAGGCAACAGAGTTTGTAGGCATGTTTGTATACAGGCTACGTGTTAGTGGCACAATATGTGTTCGGCATATTTATTGGTTACACATGTGAACTCTGGTTAATTACATCACATCAGTCTAATTATTATGTTTGGAGCTAAATATTTATTTTATACAATGTTAGCAAAATACTGATAGGTTATGACAGGTAAACATAGATGCTCCTAGCGGCAGAGTTGGGAACTAAAGCAAGTCAAATGAGTGCACATAAGTATAGAGAAAAGGTTGTACTCACAGAATGTTAAATTAACATTATGTATAACTTAAATAAAAATATGGGTTAAATAATCAAAAGTACAGAATATTGTTTTCTATCTTAGATAAGGTTCAAAGTTTCAAATGTATATTGGCTAGAGGTGATACGTTCGGAAATTATGTTCGAACAATTACAATTTTGATAATAGTTTTCATTCGTAAATAAAAAAAGGAATCATACAAAATAATGTGTTTATATTATGTGAGAAGGTAGTATTTTGAATAGTTTAGTAAATTTTATAACTTAATATTAGAAGTCTTGTAGCTATCCAAGGTTTCTGAACGAAATTGAGGATTTTTTAGAAGCTGAGGTTGGTAGTCATGAAAACATATCTTCTTCTCTTTCGCTCATTAGGCAGAGGTGATCAAAAGTGTGCCTTATTTTGTTTAGATCTCAATGATTTATATAAAAGTAGAGGTTTCCAAAGAAAAGAAAAGCTGTTATATTAGATAAAAACAAAATGTACTGTTATAACGGAGGCTTCGCATTATTATTTATTGTGTACCAACGCGCAACCCGTTTATATAAAGTTAGGTGTTTGATTATGCTGGTTAGAGTAAGGAGTAGAGCAAGCTAAAAATGGGAGGTTAGCTTGTGGTAATTTAAACAGGGTTTTTCAAAAAAGGGGCGTGGCGAGGGAAAGTTTTTCAAAAAGAGAGCGTTGAGGACGCGACGCTACGGATAGCGTCGCTTGGGAAATCGAGAGGTATAAAAGGTTTGGAGGGGCGACGCTCGCTCTCTTATATTCTCCGGTTCTACGGGCGTCAACATCTGAAAATTGCTCCCCTGGCGTGCGACGCCGCTTCACTCTCCTCTGTAAGAAAGCGTCGTTTTTGAAGAAGTTTATTTTTAAATCAAGCAAGAATTAGTCTTCAAGAAAAGTGTACAGTGAATTCTTGCCAATATTAGGGCGTTTTTGGGTTCGCGATCTTTTAAACGTTTTAATTTTGGAATTCTGACTGGTAAATTAGATCCGAAATTAAAAAGTCTAGTTTGATTACAGAAAGCATTTCAATTAAAGTAAATTATTCCCAAGTAAAATCTTAGAAAATGGGTGATTTGAATCAGAGAGGGTGAACCTTTCACTTGGGCGCATAGGGATTTGTTTCTTTAGGAGTACATTTGCTCATGGCTCCGGGCTTTCTTCAGGCAAGATTCACAAGGGGGGGGGCTAGGTCCAAAAATCCAACGCTGTGGATCGTTGGGTGAGCGTCCAGTGGAAGATGCTTTGAGTTCCACATGGTTTGAGGAAGCGGGCTGCAATCGATGAAGTCAACAGTTAACATGTCTGGGATGGCGTGGAGGGTACCTCCAGATTCGTGACCAGTTGCGGCTTTTTCAAACCATACACTTGCTAGGGCGTCTCGCTGTTCCTTCCCACACAGCGAGACCACGGATGAGCGATAGGATTTTAGGAGGGCGCACTCACCCACGCTGTACAGAATTGGGCTTCAGTTTTGGTGAAACAGGCACCAAACCTTTGTTTGATAGGAAAGTCGCATTTAGTCGAAAAGTAGGCAGGTCAAAATTATAACTAGCGTGCTAGTAGGTTTGGCTTCTTGCAGTTGGGGGGGGTGTATTGCAGAAGCTAAATGTACACTGTACGGTTTGGTATACGGAGTAGGTAGATTGAGTGTAGAAAAACAGCGAGTCAGGAAAAATTTACGCGCCAAAAGTTCGTTGCGTTGCGTAGGAAAAAGGCGGGAATAATGACCAGGACGCTAAGTCGAGGTATCAGTATAGATTTCCAAAGTAGATTCATAAAGTCTATGAGAAAGTTATGTTTAGGTACCTTAGAAATTGAATTTGTGAAAGAAAAGCGATCGTAGACAACCCTAGGGATATTTTGGTTGAACCTAGAGGAAAATGCAATTTAGTAAAAATTACAAGTTGGCGGAGAGACGCTTTGATCGAGTCACTTGGACTTGACATGACGCTTAGTAGCTAAACTTGTCATTCGAGACAAATATCTAAACGAACGAACCCGGGCGATTGTATGAATCGTTCTCGTGAAATTAACTACCATCAATATGAATTGTGGATGAAATTAGCTTTGGAGCAAAATAAAGGTGTCCTTGCTGTGACAGAAGCATAACTTGTGTGTGTGAACTTAGTGCTGTGAATTGCCTAGAGTTTGTCTAGAAACTAGCTTAGGGCTTGGTACTACCTAACCTTTATCAGTGATAACCAACATTATTTTATTGTTACAAAATAAACTGGGGATAGTCTTAAAGTGATCCGATTGTCCTGCTTTAGTTTTCACAGAGGCACTCTTATAATTTAGACCTAGAACTTGCTGATCAGCTGGGCACAAAGATAAGTTGAAAGATAGAAATCTGAGTGTAAGGTTGACTCAACTGCTGGCTCTGGCGAGGAATTCGTTGCCATAGTGGTTTTGATTCTCTGTCTAAAACATGTTTCTGTGAAATCAGCTGAGCAGTAGTTTTCCTTGTAAGGGAATGGTAGATAGTGCAATATGTCTGGATGGTTTGATCACATGGGGGAATTTAGGAGTAACGCTTTGGTGATGGAAATTAGCTAAAAATTACTTATAGTTGTCTATATGCAGGTGTCACATTGCTTGTAGCGTTCATAAGCACCAGCTGTATCTCAGTGTTACTTACAGGAAAGGTCCCATAGGTAATAAATAAAACATGAGATTAGTCGCTAAAGTCAGTCAGAATCCTGTGGTTAAGCCAGTATAACCAAGAGGTCAGCATGTTAAAAATCAGCTGTTCCAACATATAATCATTACTTAGATTGGTCGTCTTGACCTTAATATGCACTAAATTACATTATAGTAGTCATATGAATTATTATTGAACAGAAATAGTTAGTTGTAAATCATTATGACCATAATTAAAGCTAGCAATTAGCTCACTCACTGTAAAGGAAAGAGTGTAACTAATATTGAATCATATTCTATTAAGTGCATTAGGAAAGTCTGGAGGAGATAAAAATGCTAGGACGAAATCACTGGATACGCGGAGGAATGGGGCGTATTCCTTTGCCAGACATAGAATAATAATTTAAAAGAATTGGAAAGAATCTATCAAGATGAAAGTAACTATATATTGTATTTCTAACCTCAAAACATGCTAGTCTAACCCGGAATTCTGAACCTAGGCTTAGATCTATGATAATGTTAGATTAGACTGTATATAAATATGTAAATAGAGCACAACATGGGTTTCATTTAATATAATTATGTTAGACAGCTGTCGGGAGGGTTGATGCACAGGACTGAGCTGTAATTTCATTACAGTCTGTCATGATTGAAAAAGCGGTGAGCAAAGACAGGAAACACACATAGTGTTGGATCCTAAATAATCTCTAAAGTAGTATATCAAAGAAATAGCATTCTGCAAAGTTTTGGTTCTAATATTCAGTTAATCAAGTAGTGGCATCATAGGTTTTCCTTTATATCAGTAGTATTTTATTGACAGGTGTTGTACTGGTCGCTTCACTTAGTGTGCTAAAGCTCTGCATGACACCAGGGAACCTTCAGTATCAATTCATAACTTCCATCACCAATTCATCATATGGAATAGGATTAGATAGGGAGAAAGTAGGTATAAAAGCCTTCACTTCAGTTAAACATTCATAGCAACCCAGCTGTTCTATGATAATGTCTAGGTATGAGTGGAGAGTAGGTAACTGGTACTAAGGTTTGTATCATAGCCGGAAGCAGTCGTTGTTCTAAGAGAATAGAGTAACCAGATGAAATTGTATTTGTACATTTAACATAACTATCCAAAACTACTCAGGGAGCTAGGGAATTTAGTATCCAAAATTATCTATACTAGAGGCAATTAGTAGTTTACCACCATTTGACTACACAAACAACTAATCTATATAAGCAAAGTAGGAGACCAGAAGTTGGTTATATTTGCTAAGGGAACAGAGAGATTAGTACTTACTTTAGTCATCTATTAGTCATCCAAGATCTAGACCATTAGTTTGATTAAGTACTTCTAGAGTACTATTATTAACCTATATAGTCGATAAGTTATGAAAGTTCTAGTAGATGAGATAATAGGTTAAATTGGTTAACTTAGACAACCATATAGGAAGCTATCAATTCCTTGGAAGGATTTTATACTAAGGAGGCTAGTAGAATTGTAGGATATTAGTAGAGTTCAATAGGAAGAAACTTTGTTAGTTAGAACGCTAAGTTGCTTCTCTGAACGAATCAAGGGTTCTACGCTAATCAACCAGGGTATCCACTAAACTTCACGTGCCCCCTCAGATCTATAAAAGCTTCATTAACTTACTATCAAAATTAGGGTTAGGTTCAGGTTCGGTAAAATAGTCATAGTAATTTGTAGGTCATGATAATTAATTTATACTGAATTTCTTAGTTAGTTAGATAGAACATACATAAAGAACTTCCATTAAAATACAGGGTACAAAGTAGGATGGTTTATTGTATCGGTATTTTACTATATAGAAGCGTTATTAAATAGAAATAAGCAACTAGGTAGTTAATTAGAAATTAGAAAATCAAAAAAATTAAGTTTAGGAGGGGTAGGAGGGTTACAATAGTTGTGCCGATAACCAGGATAGAAGTTAACACATATTACTTATATCAAATCTTTTATTTACTTATTCGCATACAAAATAGGTTGAGGCTTTTTATGGTTCTGAAGGCGAGTGGCTACATTTCAATAAGATGATTGTAGTCACAATTTGTTGTTGTGAGTGTGACAGAGGAGCAATTGGCACTAGGAGGGGCGCTATTAGTTAGGAGTCTGTTCTGTTTGGTTCTTAAAGAAATGTTTGGGGTCAGGTCTTGATTGAGATTCTTGTTTCTGAAACGAAAGTCTTCATTAATTTAACATGTTAAGGTTAGCATATAAACATTGAACATGATTTAAAGTCATATTGGGTGGAAACTTACAGTTAGTTGTCGATTTATAAACAAAAGACAATCGTAGAATTAAAATTTGGAGGAATCGCTTTCTTTGTACAATGAAGTTCTCGGGGTTGTCGCATATCTTTGAATTTTCTGGTACAGACGAACACATGTTTCCACATTTGTTGGTAATAAATAGACATGTAGTTTTACAATACCAATATGGTAATTTACTGTTGCAGTAAAAACTTTGATTTTACAAAGAATGAAAAGATGATAACAAATTTGTTTAGTACAACAAATACAATTAGGTATAGTGTCAAGTCAATCACGTGTCAAATTATAAGAGGACATTTGAGTAGGCAAAGGCATCAGATCATACAGCTAAGAGTGCCACAAATTAGTACAAAATCATTTAACTTGTGTAATTCATGCAATACATTCCGCATAAATAGTAAGTTTAAAAAAGCGCCACAGAAATGGCGTAGCGCATATTTGGTGATAAGTTTTTTTTTCCTTAAAACGTTTATGGTATTGAATTTTAAAAGTTGAAGCACTATTTTTGAATTAGCAAATGCGGGAACAGTAATTATTGGGTGAGAATAGTTCCATCTATGCGGTTAGAAGGAGCGGAACGTTATAGATTTTGCTTGGACGGGACTTTTGTTTCATAAGACGGAACGTCAGACAGATGTTATTTATTTGCCATAATAGTTAAAAATACCTATTTCGGTTTTGGATCTCACAGTAGTATCTATCAGTACTTATTCAAACTATTAGTAGGTTCCTTGGGGTTTATCATTTTAAATATTCATACCAAAATATACCATAGACATGTACATACTCCGTTCAACGCCATCTAGTGAAGCTTTGGAAGCTTTTGTTTAGAAAGATGGCGCTTTACGACAAGTATTATGTAACCTGGGGTTTTTTCTCAATATATTACTTACAAAAAAAATATGGATATGGATATGGGCTTCATCTGTCATTCGAATTCTTTATTTTGATGGGTTCTTGCTGCTTAGTTCTGTTGAACGGTGTTATCTAGTTATTATTTTACCCAACGTCGCCGAATAGGAAGTCGGCAGGGGCTATATTGTAAAAAAAAAAAAAAAAAAAAAAAAAAATTTTTTTTTTGTTTGAATCCATAAAGTTACGCGGTTTGTTTGCCTTGCCCCACCATAAATACTCAAGTTGTTTGCCGACTTCTCTATGTTTTGTAATTCAGAATATTGCGCAGAGCGTATAAAAGTTCAAACATACTCAAAAGGATAGTATAAGTAGTATTTAAAATTGCATACTTCTAAATACTCATGGAATAGGTTTATGGAACGGGTATTTTGGTGCGCTAGTGCTTGCGGGACTCAGGGCGTGTTTGGTCTGAAACGTCTCATCTCTAACAGTCAGTCGGTTTAGTACCATTTATTTTCACCCATTGGTTAGAGCTTTAAAGGTTGTATAATGTCATTTCTGCATAGGCTTAAATGATCCGGGGTCGATGCTATAGTGTAGATGTTTGGAGCGGTTGGGGTCGCCATAGTTCTCGTAGGTAGTGTACAGGTTAATCGGAAGGTTGTCTGACCGATCGCTTGCAACATTGGCCGTGGCCATGTACTAGTACCACACTAGCTGTCATTTCTAAATCTTCTATGGGACTATGTGTGGGGGCTGTTCGCGGTCAACTGACGGACTGTTGCTCACACACGAACAGATCGGTTGTGGGGCACCACTAAGTGACAAATTGATAATGACAGGTTGACAGTTCGAAATAAGACAGCCAACAGAGGAAAATTTTCAAATTTTGAGTTTCTTTAGAAGTTTAATTAATTTGAGAAGTTTGTATCGGACGGGAAGTTAATTAATGCGGTTTAGAGGTAATTTCTGCTAAAGATTTATTGTGAAGGTGTTAATAGGAGTCCGTGAATGATACAATCAATAGAAAGTTAAAGAAGGTGTTATGTTACCTATTAGAATAGAACAAAGTTAGTAAAAGCAGTGAAGTGTATTGAAAGTTCATCTGGAGGTTTAGTTTTAAAACAAATATTCAAATGAATTTTGGAAGGAGAAAAGGATAAATTCTTTTTAACTTATAGTGGGAGCTAAAACTACGGGGTAAGCTACTTCATAATTTAGTTAATTTTAGGTTAGGTGAGTTTAGGCCTTCTTAAAAAGAATCTTGTTAGCAACTGCTGAAGCTACACGAACTTCATGGAGAGATGTTTAGTGAAAGAGTAATGGGTTTGATATCTGTCAGGCAGAATATTGTTTTACATATTTTAGTGATGTTAATAAGGCAGATAGGTAGGTTGTCATCAATAGCATATTTCGTTAAGCCTGTAGGAATTAATGTTGTCATTATGGAATAGATATTTCATAGGAATAACAAACATAGCCTGGGTTTAAGTATAGAGCATTTATTGCACCTTAATTTCAATCAGTGATTTAATCAGAACATGGAGAGGTACTTATTTACATAGTAACTAATAGGTTATAGTGTCAAGGATTAAGTAAATGGGTGGATATTGCGACAGGGAAGGAGATTAAGTTTTAACTAGTTACAAAGGCGTGACCCTGGTAACATTTATATTAAAGTTAGTCGGAATTTGTCATTGGTTTGTTTTAGCCAAAATAGGTTAGCTTTGGAAATGATAAAACCTTTTCAATAGGATTATAGTGCAACTAAATAAAAAAATAAAATAACACCAAATAAATAAAATTAAGTTGAGTAATGAAGCGGATCTGAATAAATAAAATAAAATAAAATCATTACATAGTTTGGTAAATTACTGAGATAACCTAAACAATAGATACATGGAAAAAAAAAGGGAAATAAAATTTTGTAAATGTTTAAATCTAATTAGAGAACGGTTTTTAAAAGGGAATTAATTTTGGTTTATTGTTATCCAACACATTGGATAATACTAAACCAGATCTATAGGGTAGCTATGTTTTAATTGTTTGATTAGATCTGACCATACACCAAATATTAGCAAGAATTCATTATGGGTAAACCAGTTCGCGTTCGTCGGGCACCCAAACGATATGAATCTACCGAGGAACAAGTGATGCAAGAGGAGTTACATAATAGTTCTGATCAAGGGGACACGTTAGAAGTCAGGGAATCTCGCCCTGCGGTGGAGCGATCTCCAGCGGCTAAGGTGATTAAGAGGCCCAAGATAACACGTTCACAAGAGTTGACCTCTATACAGCGAATGTTAAACCGAACGGTAGGAGCGTTGACGAGGAAGATTAATGTGTTGGGCGAAGAGGTCAAAAGGGTGCAGGAGTCTATGCAAGTTACCACTAATGAAGGAAAAGAGACGTCTGTAGCCGAAGTTACATCATTGAATCCCATAGAAATAAGGAGTAGTTGTGTGCAAGAAACAATTAAGGATGTCCATCCGACGGAAGATGAACAAAAATATATAATTTGGAACGTCAAGAATATAAATTTGGAAAAGCCTAAATTTGGTGAAACAGCTGTGCATCCTGTTAATTTCATTGAGGACTTGGAAACCTATTTGAAGAAAGCCGGGAAATCAAATAATGAACTGGATTTGATATTAGAGTGCCTAACTGGTAACGCTAGAGATTGGGCCCGTATCTATAAAGGGAGGTGGACAGGATTAGTTGACTTTAAATTAGATTTTCTGAAAGCATACTGGGGAGAAAATGAACAGAACGAGTTGAGACGAAAGATAGTGCAAGGAGTTTGGAATAGAACGGAAACTCCCACCATGGTGGAACACTTCCTTAAGTTAACTGGAAAGGCACAGATGTTGAGTTACAGCATACCTGAAAAACAATTGGTCGGAGATATCATGCGGCATTATCCGAAATTTATTCAACAAGTTTGGGCGACTAGCCAGATAGAAACTATTATTGAAGCCGCCGAATTTTTAAGAAGCATGGACGACATACAGAAGCAAGATGTTCCGAACACGGTTATGACTAGAAATTTCAAGGAGTGGGAGAAGAAGAAGAAGGTACATCAGCAAGGTTATAGGCAGTGGCAGAGGCCAAGAGAGGCTGAAGTACATGCAGTTAATTTAGAAAATAATACAAATTTTAATGTAAATGGTAGTGAGGCGTTAAACTAGGGGAGGCTGAGACTCTAGTCTCCGGATCAGCTTCAACCACAGGGGACCGAATTTATCATATGATGGCTAGGATGAAATGGTGTCCAGGTGAATCACTAGGACAGAATAATACAGGCATTAGGGTACCGATAGGTCAAAATCCGAAAGATCACAGTACAGGAGTAGGATTAGATTATATTGAGCCGGAAACTATCGAACTAAACATTCCTAGTCAAATCGTAGAGGTGTTGAAATTAAAAATCGAGCAACTTATGGTAAATGTTAGCGAGAATATAGGTGCAATATTTGATGAGGAACGCACATCTAAGGTAGATACTCAAATATTTAAGTCTGAACTATTAGTTCAAATATTTGATGAAAATGTTGTAGCACTATTGGATACAGGTAGCGATATAACATGTATTTCAGAAGAGTTTTGGAATAGGCTAAAGGGGAAAAGGACGACAATACCTACTATGCCGATTAAATCATTGCTTATTAAGACTGCGGTAGGACAGAAAAGCGTAGAAGTAAAAACTATAGCGTTGGTAGCCTTAGGTATAGGACCTTTCCAAAGCGATTTGACTGTACTAATTGTACCGGGCCTTAGTGCTAATTTAATTCTGGGGTTTGATTGGATGAAAGAAAATCAGGCGTCCATTATACTTAATAGAGAGGAAGAGGGAGTAGAAATTATGATAGGAGGGGACATGAAATTATTTAAATTTTATAGAAGTGAGAATGTTCAAAATGAAAGTAGTCCTTCAGCGCAATTCAATTTAGTAGCAATAGAAGATGACAATATAGATAGTAATATTCAGGAGTTAATACATAAATTAAAATTAGACAAAACTAAACAAGATGCTTTGGAGGGAGTTTTAATGAAACATAGACAGTTATTTACCTCTAAGTTAGGGAGAGCAAATTGTTATGAACATGTTATTACCATGGAACCACATTCACCAGTAGTGAAACGGACATATCCAATACCATATGCTTATAGGGATAAGGTAGAAGCGAAGTTGATAGAAATGCAAAAGCAAGGGATTATTAGTCGTACCTCTACACCATACTGTAGTCCGTTGACCTTTACTTTAAAACGGGACGGATCTTTACGTGTTTTATTAGACGCTAGAGAAATAAATAAGCATATGATAGCGGAGACAGAAAAACCACCGTTGCAATTAGATGTTCTAAATTCTTTCCAAGGGGCTAGATTTATTAGTATAGTAGATTTAAATAATGCTTATTTTCAAATCCCCATATCCGATTCTAGTAAGAAGTATACCGGATTCTCATTTAATGGGAAGTCATATGTTTATAATGTTTTGCCTCAAGGATTAAAAACGTCAGTTGGAAGTTTTAGTAGAGCAATGGATTTCATTTTAGGACACGAAGTTAGAGACTTTTGCGTGAATTATTTAGACGATTTAGCCATTATAACAACAGGTTCGTTGTCACAACATCTAGAGCATTTAGACATAGTGTTGGGAAAATTATCTAAGGCAGGTTTAACGTGTAACTTAGAGAAATGTGAATTTTTAAGCACTGAGGTAAAGATGTTAGGATATATCATTTCAACTAACGGGATTAGCACCGATCCAGAAAAGGTTAAGTCAATACAGCTGTTTCCAGTACCAAAGAAATTAAAACAAGTCAGGGCGTTTTTAGGACTTTGCAATTTTTATCGTAAATTCATACCGGAATATAGTGTTCATACTCAACCATTATGTGAATTATTAAAAAAGGATAAGAGATGGAATTGGGGACAAGTAGAACAGGTTGCTTTTGAGAAAATAAAATCACTTTTTATTCAGACCATAGAATTGAACCATCCAGATTTTTCTCAACCTTACTATTTACAAACAGACAGTTCGGGAATTGGATTGGCAGGGGTTTTGTACCAGATGGATAATCAGGGGGACGTAAAAGTTTTAGGGTTTCACAGTAAATTATTAAGGGGTGCACAGTTAAATTGGACGGTAACCGAACAAGAGTTTTATTCAATCATTTGTTGTTTAGAGAAGTTTGAGACTTATTTGCGGGGTGCTAAAGTAATAATACGTACAGACCATAAAGCTTTGATTTTTGTAAAAAATAGTAAATTATATAATGCCCGGGTAACTAGGTGGATAAATTACTTAGAACAGTTTCAATATGAAGTTCAACATGTCAAAGGTAGAGAGAATGTAGTAGCCGATGTATTATCTAGATACCAACCAGAGGGAGATTTATTGCAAGAGGATAAGACTAATTCACCTAGGATATTTTATACAGAAAATAGGACAAATAAAGAACTACATGAAAAATTAAAGAATCTAGATAGGTCACAGCAAGATGATGTCGAAATAGGAGAAATAATTAGAAAACTTAATAATGGGGTCGTGGTAAACAGTAGGTCAAGTCAAATCTTTAAACGATGCACATTAGAAAATGGTTTATTGTACTATTCACCGGGAGAGGGAGACAAACGGGTGTTATTTTTGCCCGAGTCGCTTAGAGAAGAAATTATTTGGCAAGTCCATTTAGAAATGGGACATCAGGGGGCATATAAAATAATTAAATACATTAGGGATAGATTCTTTTGGAAAGGGTTAACTAAACAGGTTAAACGAATTTTAAGGGGATGTCACGAGTGCCAAGTCACCAAGAGTGATACAGCAAAGTATGTAGGACCTTGTCGGTCAATTATAACTGAAAATGTAGGAGACATTGTCATGGTAGATTTATACGGACCTTTACCATCAGGAAAGTTTGGTATGAGCTATATTTTAGTTATTCAAGATTCTTTTAGTAAATTTGTAAAATTTTATGATCTTAGGAAAGCAACAGCAATTTCAGTATTAACAAAAGTGAAAAAGTTTTTCCAAATAATTAAACCTAAAGCTATAATGTCTGATAATGGATCACAGTTTGCCAGTAAAGTATGGAAAAAGAAAATGAAGGAAGAAGGGGTCAGAGTTATTTATACTACTGTTAGGAATCCTAGACCTAATACCACTGAAAGAGTAAACAAGGAATTAGGTCGGTTATTTAGAACTTATTGTAGGACAAATCATAAAGGCTGGGTAGATTTATTGCCAAAATTAGAAATTTTATATAATAACACATATCATGAGAGTACTGGTTTTACCCCTTGTGAGATTTTATATAGTGAACCCACCAGGTTATCATTTGATAATAAGATACCAATTGATTTAGTAGCTCTGCCTGTTGAAGAAGTCCGAGGAAAAGCTCGTGAAAACTTAAAGAAAGCAGGACAAATACGCCAAAATAAATTTAATGAACGATATAGAATTATTCAATTTCAAATAGGAGACCTAGTAAAAATTAGGAAATTAAATAAGTCTGACGCTAAGCTAAAGATAACAAAAAAATTCGAGCCATTGTATGAGGGTCCGTTTGTGGTTGGAGCTAATCCGTTCAAAAATGTTTATTTACTTGTTGAGCCTAGTACTGGAAGGGAGCGAGGGAGGTTTAATGCCATACATCTATCTAAATATTATAAATGAATTTAAAAATTGTTTTCCCTGAAGGAAAACCCAAATTAACTTGTGTTGTGTTAGGGTAGGTAAATGTAACTTTAAAATCAATTATAAATGAATTTAAAAATTGTTTTTCCCTGAAGGAAAACCCAAATTAACATGTGTTGTGTTAGGGTAGGTAAATGTAACTTTAAAATCAATTATAAATGAATTTAAAAATTGTTTTTCCCTGAAGGAAAACCCAAATTAACATGTGTTGTGTTAGGGTAGGTAAATGTAACTTTAAAATCAATTATAAATGAATTTAAAAATTGTTTTTCCCTGAAGGAAAACCCAAATTAACATGTGTTGTGTTAGGGTAGGTAAATGTAACTTTAAAATCAATTATAAATGAATTTAAAAATTGTTTTTCCCTGAAGGAAAACCCAAATTCACTTGTGTTGTGTTAGGTTAGGAAAATGTAACTTTAAAATCAATTAATTAAATGAATTTAATTTTGGTTTCCCTAAAGGAAGTCCAAATTAACTTGTGTTGTGTTAGGTTAGGAAAATGTAACTTTAAAATCAATTAATAAAATGCCATACATTTGTCCAAGGTTATCAATTTATTTAGCATTATTTTCCCTGAAGGAAAATCTAAATTAAATTGTGTTGTATTAGGATAGGTAAATGTAACGTTAAAATCAAATAAAAGGGTAGTGAAAACGCACTTGTTCAGAAATTAATAAAATAATTTAGTATAGTTTCCCTGAAGGAAAAACGAAATTAATTTGTGTGGTGTTAGGATAGGTAAATGTAACTTTAACGTCGAATACTAAAACCCGTGTGAGAAAAATTTTATTTTTCTCTTAAATAGGTTTTAATGTCATATGATTGTCTATTTAATATAAATGAATTTTATGTTGTGTTCTCTTAAAGAAGATAACATAAGTTGTGTTGTGTTAGGCTAGTAAAATGAAATTTTAAAATGTAGTGATTAATATAAAAGAATTGCATTGCGGTGTGATTTGGGGAAACAACGTAAGTTGTGGTATGTTAGTAAAGGTAACTGTAGTAAAACAAAGTAGATAAACCAATCCGAAAAAAAAAGGAATCTTGAATAAAAGTTTTATTGCCATAAAATTGTTTAAATTTAATAAGTTAATTTTGCGACATGGTACCCTTGGGAAAATATGATATTTTATAGTGTGTTAACTAAATAGAAAGGTATTTTATTTCCTTCCATTAACTAGCTGGAAAATGGTTGATTTGAATGCAGGATTGTTGCGATATCCTTGAACTTATGTAAAATTTTATGTAAACTTAATTATATTAATATTTATATGGAATGTAACTTTGAATTGAACAATAAACGATACTGGGGTAACTTTGTATAACGGTTGTCGGGACTGGGAAAAGCCTACCTGAGCTTACAAACAAATTTTAGCAACTCTAGTATTAGGCTGGGAAAAAAAAAAAATAATTACCAGCCTAATAAAGATTACAATTGCTCAAAGGAGTTAGTTCATTCAAGTTGTTTTATCGTACTACTAGGTTTCAGACCAAATTTCAAGTATATTCATTAAAAGGATATTCAAATACTCAAGTTGCTAGAAAGTTGTAAGGTCAGATAGAGGGGAGTGTTGGCGGCTTTTCTTACCGGGGGGGTAATTTTTATTAGGTAGGTATACATGTTGAAGGGAAAATTTGCCTTTCCTCTACTGGTGATGGTAGTTCATTCGGAATTGATTAAATATAGGCTCTCAGAATATAAAAAGGAAGAGAAGTAACATAATCAAAATTAAAAGCTTGATATTAAAATCATCAAAAGCTTCAAGGTTATAGTGCTTTGGTTGAAAATTTATTAAGGTTAATAGAGGTTGCCGGAGCAAGAAATAATAGGAATTAAAAAGGAATGTACCCAAATCGTGTGTTACATGATTGACTGTATAACAAGTAGGGTTGCGTATTGGTGAGTAACATCGAGTAGATTGCGTACAGACAGAAGAATTGCGTAGGGTTGCGTATTGGTAGGATACACCGAGTAGATTGCGCACAGGCGAGGAAGTATTGCGTAGGGGTTGCGTGGTGGTAGGATACATTGAGTAGGTTGCGTACAGACAAGGAAGTATTGCGTAGGGTAGCGTATTGATAGGGAATGTTGCATAGGGTTGCGTACTAGTAGGGGTGGATGAAATAGGGACGCGTATTAATGAACATGTTTTGAGTAAGAATATAAGCGCATAGAAGCACTATGAGAAACTTTATTTTTTGCATATCGTAATTAATTTGGGTTACTGTATCAATAAGCTGGGGTTTTTATATAAAATTTTATGAGGTGACAGTCTATGTATTTGTTGATTTTAAATATTAATAGAGTACCTTCTACTTAGATAAATAATATGTATGCAGGTTGTAGCTGTGGTGCAACCTTAGGTGGCGTGAAAGTAGGCTAGCGAAAGAAGATAGTGAACGACGTGTGAAAAGAAAAGATGATTAGAGCGAGGATCTAACCTAGATAAGGAGTAGTTAGAAAAAAAAAAGAGATTCTATTTGAAGGGCTTTGGGTTATAACACATGTGAAGCCTGCATACAAATGTTATTATTAACCCAAAAGATAAGATCCGCACACAACAGCACGTGATAGGGATAGGCGTAGAGCACGTGTTAACAGACTTGAATTTTGTACAGTGGGACTTTGGTGTTAGGATAAATAAAAAAATATATATATATATATACAAACAGTGTTTATGTTTGTATCTTGTCCCGGTGTAAACGCCTGTACAAAATTTACATTTTACGTGGGTCAGGGTCGGACCATGTTTAACTCGACAACTATACATTCTCCAAAGTGATATCGGAGGCTATTCCAGAGTTTTGAGTAAGCTTTTTGACAAAAAGGTCTTTGTATATGCTTCATTTAGAAGGGGGCGTACAGGGATATGCAGGGGCACTTTGGGGGTATAAAATGCTGCGCTAGAACGCCATGTAATCGTAAGGTTGGATTACAGTTTATACACCAAGGCGAGTTTATTCTAAACTACGGATTCACAACCCGTACCTTTCACCATGCTTTGTACGTCTCTGGTGTCGGATATACATACGATGAATTTGGATAAAGCAATAAAAAACACTTAAAGCTCGCTTGATAACTTTTGATATTATTTTGGTCTAAATACACTCTACACTCTTAATTACATAATCACTAGGGCTCACTAAAAATTGATTCGATAGGGGTCGGAGGCCGCAATGTCCTTTGGTAGGACAAAGAGCATTGTAGTTTTCCTTGGTCCAAATTGATTCAATTCTTTGATTTTGGGAAAATAATAAGAGATAGGGATAGATATATATATATATATATATATATAAAAAATATATATATATTGATATAAAAATTATAATAATATATATATAGATATAAAAAAAATAAAAAAAAAAAACATGTCTATATTATGTGTATATATATATATGTGTAAAAAGAAATATTAGAGATTTGGATAGAAAGAAAATTCTACTCCGGATCCAATACTTGGTACTGTCACCTTTGAAGAATTTTGGGGTCGGCTGTAACGGTACAGAATTGCACTTGTTATTATATTTCAAATATTTATTGGCTTTTGTATAAAATAGAATGATAATGCTAACCTTGGGTCCTTGGGAAGTATTGGTTGATGTTTTGGAGGTGAAAGCTCGATACAAATTGGTTTAGAAAACAAAAATTAGCTTTATTTGCGAAATGCATTATATCTTCAGTGGGTATACATTCATTCTTGAAGTCTTGAGTCTTAAATAATTGTTCTCAAATGTGCACGGATTGATTTCTGAAAAAAAAAGAGGTTTAAAAGTAAATAAAAACAATAGTGTTTATTTATATCTGACCTTGGAGGTAGCAATTTAGAGATTATAGTAGATCTCACCTTGAAACAATAGCTGTGCAGATTGTATAAACCTTGAGCATGTTATTTTAGACATATTTGTAAACTGACAGGTTTGTAGGCAACAGAGTTTGTAGGCATGTTTGTATACAGGCTACGTGTTAGTGGCACAATATGTGTTCGGCATATTTATTGGTTACACATGTGAACTCTGGTTAATTACATCACATCAGTCTAATTATTATGTTTGGAGCTAAATATTTATTTTATACAATGTTAGCAAAATACTGATAGGTTATGACAGGTAAACATAGATGCTCCTAGCGGCAGAGTTGGGAACTAAAGCAAGTCAAATGAGTGCACATAAGTATAGAGAAAAGGTTGTACTCACAGAATGTTAAATTAACATTATGTATAACTTAAATAAAAATATGGGTTAAATAATCAAAAGTACAGAATATTGTTTTCTATCTTAGATAAGGTTCAAAGTTTCAAATGTATATTGGCTAGAGGTGATACGTTCGGAAATTATGTTCGAACAATTACAATTTTGATAATAGTTTTCATTCGTAAATAAAAAAAGGAATCATACAAAATAATGTGTTTATATTATGTGAGAAGGTAGTATTTTGAATAGTTTAGTAAATTTTATAACTTAATATTAGAAGTCTTGTAGCTATCCAAGGTTTCTGAACGAAATTGAGGATTTTTTAGAAGCTGAGGTTGGTAGTCATGAAAACATATCTTCTTCTCTTTCGCTCATTAGGCAGAGGTGATCAAAAGTGTGCCTTATTTTGTTTAGATCTCAATGATTTATATAAAAGTAGAGGTTTCCAAAGAAAAGAAAAGCTGTTATATTAGATAAAAACAAAATGTACTGTTATAACGGAGGCTTCGCATTATTATTTATTGTGTACCAACGCGCAACCCGTTTATATAAAGTTAGGTGTTTGATTATGCTGGTTAGAGTAAGGAGTAGAGCAAGCTAAAAATGGGAGGTTAGCTTGTGGTAATTTAAACAGGGTTTTTCAAAAAAGGGGCGTGGCGAGGGAAAGTTTTTCAAAAAGAGAGCGTTGAGGACGCGACGCTACGGATAGCGTCGCTTGGGAAATCGAGAGGTATAAAAGGTTTGGAGGGGCGACGCTCGCTCTCTTATATTCTCCGGTTCTACGGGCGTCAACATCTGAAAATTGCTCCCCTGGCGTGCGACGCCGCTTCACTCTCCTCTGTAAGAAAGCGTCGTTTTTGAAGAAGTTTATTTTTAAATCAAGCAAGAATTAGTCTTCAAGAAAAGTGTACAGTGAATTCTTGCCAATATTAGGGCGTTTTTGGGTTCGCGATCTTTTAAACGTTTTAATTTTGGAATTCTGACTGGTAAATTAGATCCGAAATTAAAAAGTCTAGTTTGATTACAGAAAGCATTTCAATTAAAGTAAATTATTCCCAAGTAAAATCTTAGAAAATGGGTGATTTGAATCAGAGAGGGTGAACCTTTCACTTGGGCGCATAGGGATTTGTTTCTTTAGGAGTACATTTGCTCATGGCTCCGGGCTTTCTTCAGGCAAGATTCACAAGGGGGGGGGCTAGGTCCAAAAATCCAACGCTGTGGATCGTTGGGTGAGCGTCCAGTGGAAGATGCTTTGAGTTCCACATGGTTTGAGGAAGCGGGCTGCAATCGATGAAGTCAACAGTTAACATGTCTGGGATGGCGTGGAGGGTACCTCCAGATTCGTGACCAGTTGCGGCTTTTTCAAACCATACACTTGCTAGGGCGTCTCGCTGTTCCTTCCCACACAGCGAGACCACGGATGAGCGATAGGATTTTAGGAGGGCGCACTCACCCACGCTGTACAGAATTGGGCTTCAGTTTTGGTGAAACAGGCACCAAACCTTTGTTTGATAGGAAAGTCGCATTTAGTCGAAAAGTAGGCAGGTCAAAATTATAACTAGCGTGCTAGTAGGTTTGGCTTCTTGCAGTTGGGGGGGGTGTATTGCAGAAGCTAAATGTACACTGTACGGTTTGGTATACGGAGTAGGTAGATTGAGTGTAGAAAAACAGCGAGTCAGGAAAAATTTACGCGCCAAAAGTTCGTTGCGTTGCGTAGGAAAAAGGCGGGAATAATGACCAGGACGCTAAGTCGAGGTATCAGTATAGATTTCCAAAGTAGATTCATAAAGTCTATGAGAAAGTTATGTTTAGGTACCTTAGAAATTGAATTTGTGAAAGAAAAGCGATCGTAGACAACCCTAGGGATATTTTGGTTGAACCTAGAGGAAAATGCAATTTAGTAAAAATTACAAGTTGGCGGAGAGACGCTTTGATCGAGTCACTTGGACTTGACATGACGCTTAGTAGCTAAACTTGTCATTCGAGACAAATATCTAAACGAACGAACCCGGGCGATTGTATGAATCGTTCTCGTGAAATTAACTACCATCAATATGAATTGTGGATGAAATTAGCTTTGGAGCAAAATAAAGGTGTCCTTGCTGTGACAGAAGCATAACTTGTGTGTGTGAACTTAGTGCTGTGAATTGCCTAGAGTTTGTCTAGAAACTAGCTTAGGGCTTGGTACTACCTAACCTTTATCAGTGATAACCAACATTATTTTATTGTTACAAAATAAACTGGGGATAGTCTTAAAGTGATCCGATTGTCCTGCTTTAGTTTTCACAGAGGCACTCTTATAATTTAGACCTAGAACTTGCTGATCAGCTGGGCACAAAGATAAGTTGAAAGATAGAAATCTGAGTGTAAGGTTGACTCAACTGCTGGCTCTGGCGAGGAATTCGTTGCCATAGTGGTTTTGATTCTCTGTCTAAAACATGTTTCTGTGAAATCAGCTGAGCAGTAGTTTTCCTTGTAAGGGAATGGTAGATAGTGCAATATGTCTGGATGGTTTGATCACATGGGGGAATTTAGGAGTAACGCTTTGGTGATGGAAATTAGCTAAAAATTACTTATAGTTGTCTATATGCAGGTGTCACATTGCTTGTAGCGTTCATAAGCACCAGCTGTATCTCAGTGTTACTTACAGGAAAGGTCCCATAGGTAATAAATAAAACATGAGATTAGTCGCTAAAGTCAGTCAGAATCCTGTGGTTAAGCCAGTATAACCAAGAGGTCAGCATGTTAAAAATCAGCTGTTCCAACATATAATCATTACTTAGATTGGTCGTCTTGACCTTAATATGCACTAAATTACATTATAGTAGTCATATGAATTATTATTGAACAGAAATAGTTAGTTGTAAATCATTATGACCATAATTAAAGCTAGCAATTAGCTCACTCACTGTAAAGGAAAGAGTGTAACTAATATTGAATCATATTCTATTAAGTGCATTAGGAAAGTCTGGAGGAGATAAAAATGCTAGGACGAAATCACTGGATACGCGGAGGAATGGGGCGTATTCCTTTGCCAGACATAGAATAATAATTTAAAAGAATTGGAAAGAATCTATCAAGATGAAAGTAACTATATATTGTATTTCTAACCTCAAAACATGCTAGTCTAACCCGGAATTCTGAACCTAGGCTTAGATCTATGATAATGTTAGATTAGACTGTATATAAATATGTAAATAGAGCACAACATGGGTTTCATTTAATATAATTATGTTAGACAGCTGTCGGGAGGGTTGATGCACAGGACTGAGCTGTAATTTCATTACAGTCTGTCATGATTGAAAAAGCGGTGAGCAAAGACAGGAAACACACATAGTGTTGGATCCTAAATAATCTCTAAAGTAGTATATCAAAGAAATAGCATTCTGCAAAGTTTTGGTTCTAATATTCAGTTAATCAAGTAGTGGCATCATAGGTTTTCCTTTATATCAGTAGTATTTTATTGACAGGTGTTGTACTGGTCGCTTCACTTAGTGTGCTAAAGCTCTGCATGACACCAGGGAACCTTCAGTATCAATTCATAACTTCCATCACCAATTCATCATATGGAATAGGATTAGATAGGGAGAAAGTAGGTATAAAAGCCTTCACTTCAGTTAAACATTCATAGCAACCCAGCTGTTCTATGATAATGTCTAGGTATGAGTGGAGAGTAGGTAACTGGTACTAAGGTTTGTATCATAGCCGGAAGCAGTCGTTGTTCTAAGAGAATAGAGTAACCAGATGAAATTGTATTTGTACATTTAACATAACTATCCAAAACTACTCAGGGAGCTAGGGAATTTAGTATCCAAAATTATCTATACTAGAGGCAATTAGTAGTTTACCACCATTTGACTACACAAACAACTAATCTATATAAGCAAAGTAGGAGACCAGAAGTTGGTTATATTTGCTAAGGGAACAGAGAGATTAGTACTTACTTTAGTCATCTATTAGTCATCCAAGATCTAGACCATTAGTTTGATTAAGTACTTCTAGAGTACTATTATTAACCTATATAGTCGATAAGTTATGAAAGTTCTAGTAGATGAGATAATAGGTTAAATTGGTTAACTTAGACAACCATATAGGAAGCTATCAATTCCTTGGAAGGATTTTATACTAAGGAGGCTAGTAGAATTGTAGGATATTAGTAGAGTTCAATAGGAAGAAACTTTGTTAGTTAGAACGCTAAGTTGCTTCTCTGAACGAATCAAGGGTTCTACGCTAATCAACCAGGGTATCCACTAAACTTCACGTGCCCCCTCAGATCTATAAAAGCTTCATTAACTTACTATCAAAATTAGGGTTAGGTTCAGGTTCGGTAAAATAGTCATAGTAATTTGTAGGTCATGATAATTAATTTATACTGAATTTCTTAGTTAGTTAGATAGAACATACATAAAGAACTTCCATTAAAATACAGGGTACAAAGTAGGATGGTTTATTGTATCGGTATTTTACTATATAGAAGCGTTATTAAATAGAAATAAGCAACTAGGTAGTTAATTAGAAATTAGAAAATCAAAAAAATTAAGTTTAGGAGGGGTAGGAGGGTTACAGTACTTAGATTAAAAAAACTGTAAAACCAAAACCTTACAATAAATTTGGTTTAAAAGAGATATGAAGAAAAAGGTTTACGACACCCTGTTGCCAAACTCAAATGTGAAAGAGACATTTTTTTTTTTGCACCGAATTATAAAACGTACTATAGTCGTATTCGATTTTGACCGCGCGCGCAGACTTATTTATTTTAATATACAATGGGTATGGAGTGTAACAACGGGGTAGAGTCCGTGTCAGTTAACTCTGCGCGCGACTGGGCGTTTTGGCGCTAGTTAGGTAAATAGGTACAGTACCCACATTTATTTTTATTGGAGAGATAGGAGGCTGACACTGTCGACTGACCTGGCCGTTAATTATTAAAGTTATTTTATCCTACAGCCTACTAAGTAGGTGTTATTGTTGATCGAAGTGTTTTAATATCTCAGTTTATCTCATGTTTATCTGCCAGTTGAAGAAAGCTCCTTAGTGCTTCATTAAATCTATTGCTGTCACTTTTTCGTTGTCAAGAAAATAAGTGACAGCAATAGATTTAATGAAGCATTAAACTTAAATGGATTATTCGATTTCGACCGCGCGCAGACTTTCATGTTAAGTGGTGATAAGTAGGTAAGTCTACAGGCGGCAAATGTGTAAATCCGCCACTGGATAAGGCTGAAGGTGAAGTGCACTACTTACGGAACCCTCTACCTCTGAGGAGCTGGCTCTTATCTTTAACTGCCGGAACACAATAATGTTGAAAACATTATTGTTAAGGCCTCAGCCTTAATTAGATAAGAAGGTGGTAGCTAGACAGGCGGACTAAGAACAAGCCCTACCACCAACCAAACCGAATACAATATGTACCTCCACTGGGAATCGAACCGGGGACCTCAGAGTCTGAAACCGATGACGTGAACCACTAGACCACAGAGGCGGTCAAAAATATCGTATCATATCGGTACCGTAACGTAAGTTACTATTCGTTCAGAGGGGCTACCGGCTAAAAACAAACATATTATAGACTTCAAATGTCCAGTTTGAATAGGTTTTAGGTTTTGATTTCGGATCGATCAGACATAAGTTAGACAGATCCCTCATCAAATAGAAAAGAGCGTATGATCTTCAAACGGCAAAACAGATTTTCATGAATCATGGCTAAGAACACTCGGGATAAAATTATCTATGACACAAACCAACACAAACAAAAAAAACTAAACGAAAATCGGTTCATCCTTTTGGGAGCTTCTACCACGGACAGATACACAGACAGACACGCCTCTCTTTTTGCGTCGGGGGTTCAAAAGAACAAAAGTAGGTCAATGTGTTACACAACAAACTGTAACATCCCATTAATAACCTGATTGTTTGCAAGATGATGTCCGATGACGCGTCTCTAGTGAGAGCGAAGGAAAGTGATTACGTTTGGTAACAAAGCGCGCTTTGCATAGTGATGTCCTGCTACCAGGACCCCACTAGGAATTACGTTAGAATGCGGAAATTGAATTAAATACTTACCTACTTAAAATATTTTTGGCATAGTTAAGAGAATTTACGCATAGATAAGGGGAGACTTTACAAAATAATCATTTCGTATCGTAACCTATCTTAATCAAGCAGAAATTCGGCATTGGGCATTTTTTTTTACTCTGCAGCTACTTACTCTACATTTCGTAAATCAGGTTGATATGAATAGAATGTTATGAACACAAGTTCTTAATTAGGTAGGTATGCTATCTATTTGAATTCGTAACTAAGCCCTATCCTTTCGGTTGCCAAGCTTTTTTCGCGAATCGCGTTATCTGCCAGCCATTAAAAATGGCGACGCAAAATTGTCCACTCAGCACATGCAAAAACAATTTGAACTATTATATATAAATTTATATATTATTTATTATTGGAATCTTTATAAAACAATCAATCAAAATATCTTATTTGCGGAGAAATTATTGTTTTTTAATTTGTTTTTTTTTTATATTTTATGAACTTACTTAAGCTTCGGTTAAGCTTAAATACTAAAGATAAGTGATCTTTAGTATCTACTCTCGACGGAAGCTCGGTTTTACGAACCGTTGGTATGACATTAAACGTAGATAGGTACTTATAAAATATTTAATATTATAATGATGGACTTATTAAAGGTTTTATATAAGTTAGACAAATTACAATAACTGGATACAGCCCTGTAAGTGGTTGTTATACGAGTAGGTAAAAAATTTCACCCGATTACGTTTCCGATCAATTAAAATGCATAAGCGCGCACATGTTACGAGAATGACGGTAGTATAATACGTGATGGTGTTCCACAAGGATCGTAAATGTGCAGTGTTCCTTATTACAATGTAGTAGAGTCTATTTCACCGAGGAATTACTTGATAAGATAGTTTGGATTGTTCCTTTATGATACTCGAAAGCATAATCGCGTAAGGACTTTAGTTCGTGGTCGGAGCGTCCGGCTACCCAGAGAAACCACCGCGTCGGTCACATACTAATGCGCCACTGTTTAAGTTATAAGTATGACTGGCGGTGGCTGATGACACTCGGTGTCAGGCTGGTTCAGACGGCGGACGACGACCGCGCACTATGAGGCTCCACGTAGTAAGTAACCAGGAAAAATCAGTGAAGTGAAAACAGTGAAACGATGTGTGTTCAGTGAATTATTAGTGCCAGAGACTGTTCATTAACATGGAACGTGGTATATTTCAGATAACGCTCGTTGTGTTGGCTTGTGTGTGGATAACGGCCGCGGATGTGGCTCACCTGAAAGCGGCCAAGGCGAGGCTGGTGGGCCGGCTGGCCGGGAAGCATCACAAGAGAGGCATATACTCAGCTGTACCTCCATATAAGCTGGGGCATGACATTCCCCACGTGTCACATTCCGTGTTGAGGCCGCTGGTGGTCACTTATCCGCCGACTGCTGCTGTCGCTGCCGTGAAAGTTCCAGTGACTCCTCCTTTTCCACGTTTTCCTGTTTCTGTGGGCCAAGGACATAAAGTACACTCACACTTTGGACTGAAACACCCTCATCATACAAAAACAGTATTATTGCCAAAACCAGACCAACATTTCCATCATCACCACCATCATGTTGCGCCAAAACCTGTGGTACCATTGTTGCCTGCCCCTCCAGTCATTCCTGCTACTCCCCTCGTACCTGTTCATCAACCAGCTGGATCAGTAGCTCATCCAATACCAGCACCTTCTCCCCCAGTTTTGGTACATCCAGCACCCCAACCGATTCTACCAGCACGACCTATTCCTTTAGCCCCGCCCCCGGCTCCATTCCTTCCCCCGCCCGTATCCTTTAAGCCTCTTATACCCTTTGCACCAATTCAACCAGCTCAAGCTGTAAACGTCCCTTCATTCCCCTTGAGGCATCAATTTCCATATGTTATAAGACCAGGAAATGCCGTTCAAACTTCTTTCTTCGCAACATATCCTAGATATCCTTTAGTTAACTATCAAAGTCCAGCATTGCCACTGGCACCCGCTCCTGCCACTCCGTTACTGCCAGCTGGATTTTATAATCATCCTTATTTCCACCAACTGGCGCCTCAAGCGGGAGAGCATGGTGTGTACGAACAGCCAGCACCACCAGTACCAGTTGAACAGACACCGATCTTTTTAAATCCAACGCATACAGTTTATCCTCAGCCCCCTGTGCACTTACAGCCTGCTCAGCCGACCACCCATCTCCATCCAGCCGAGCCAGGTTTGCATCTACACCCGGCTCAACCAACTTTGCACTTTCAGCCTACCGAACCCTCTTTGAATCTTCAACCAGCCCAGCCAACTTTCCACGTTCATCCGACACAACCAGCGGTACCTCTAGACCACGACGGCTGGTCGCCAGTACCTGCGCAACATGACCAATCCCCGGCTCAACCAGAGGGGCACTTCCAACAGCCCTTAGACTCCCACCACTTCACGCAAGAGCAAGGCACGCAAGTGTACGAGCACCACACAGGCAACGATCAGTTCCACGATTACCAGGATCAGCTGCAACATCACATTCAGCAACAGGTCGATCAGGCACAGTACGAACAAAATTTGAATCAACAGCATCATCCCAATCAGGAGTATGGAGCACCGCAGCAGGAATATGGGCAGCCGAATCAGGATTTCCAGCAAAACCAGGAGTTCGCGCAGCACGCTCATGAGTATGCGCAGCACGTACAAGAGTACGCCCAGCATGAGCAAAACTACGCGCAGACCAATGAGCACAACTTGCAGAACAGTTACCAGGCCGGGCAGAACAGTTACCAGGCCGGGCAGAACAGTTACCAGGCAGAGCAGAACAGTTACCAGGCCGAGCAGAACAGTTACCAGGCAGGGCAAGAGTACCACCAGCCCGAGCAGGAGTATGGACAGCCAGGGCAAGAGTATGCGCAGCCGGGCCAGGAGTACGGCGCGCCGCAGGGCATCGAGGGACGCAGCGGGGAGGAGGAGGAGCCGCAGCTGCGATACCACAACCACATCCCGCTGGGGCTGCAGCCGCCCATCGACCGACCGCTCGAACACTTCCGGTAGTTACCCCTATGAGGGCATAGGCAGTAACCAGGACATTGTGGTGTGGCACGCGGACGCCGCTACCTCGTCGAAAATTGTGATAAAACTTGCAGTGCGGACTATGGTTTTATTATGAGTCACTTTATTTTATTATAAATTGTTACTCTTTAATTATTTATAACGTTGATATTGTTGTGATAACATTTGACTGTACAAGAAAATGTTTTTAGGGGACTCTGTAAGAAATGTGCACAGTGATAATAGCAGTGGATGAGAGCATTGAATGTTAATAGACATTTTTAACTGTTCTCATTGATAATGTCTATGTTTAATTTCTATTCTTAAGCGAATCAATTTTAAATCCTAAGTTAAGTAGTTTTTAGGATTAGTGTCTAAACACTAATTCTTAAAACTAGCCAACTTTAATTCGACTAGTTACCTACTAACTTTATTTATTAGGATCTTGATTAATTTATTCAATAATGAAAACTTGTAAATAAAATGTTATGTTTCAATTGCGTTGTAACTTTTTCCCCTTTCCCTCTTTATGTCTGCTATAATATGGAGTGTATATTATTTTTATATAAGTACTTACTGCAAAATAATCTTAGTACTTACTTAGTTATTAACAATCTGACTAGTGTAGGATTAGTCCTACATTTTTAATAATCCATTTAGATTGAACTTGTGTACAAAATGATACAGTAGTTGGCTACAATCATTGATGAATCATGAATTCAAATCTGACTTAAATCGCATCTATCCATCAGCATAGAATACTAAATAGTAAAACCATTAGTTAGAAATAAAGATAATCTTTATTTAAATAAACTCTTTTTACACGCTTTTATTAGCTTGCATGTATGTATAAAATGTATGGAATGGTATCTATGTATGTAACGGAATCTTTCAACGTTATAAATAAGTATTTTATTGGTAGCTATTCACAATTAATATTACAGTCATGACATTAACAAATTAAAAAAAATTAAACTTATAGGTATGTTGTCTGTACTTACAATTTAATGCAAAATAAATTTGGTAGAGTCATTTATTTGGCAACGGCACTACTGGTAGTGCGTCTGGTAGTGCCGTTGCCAATAAATGTACTTACAAAGTTAGAGACATTATGAAAATATAGTAAACTAGCTTAAATATAGTAGACTACACGAAATTAACCCGCAGGAATTTGTTATTTTTCCGGGATAAAAAGTAGCCTATGTTCCTCTCCAGGCTACAAAGTATCTGTTTTCCAAATTTCAGCCAAATCCGTTCAGCCGTTTTGGCGTGATTGAGTAACAAACATCCAAACATCCAAACATCTAAACATCCAAACATCCAAACTTTCACATTTATAATATTAGTAGGATTGCACCCCACGCTTTTTTACTATAATTATTTTAAAACTCATTTTCTTTTTGAGTTTTATTATACTTATTACTTATTACTTATTTTTTAACGTTGGCCGATTTAACCGATCGATGGCCGGTTGGGGCGGAAAGGTTCTCGAATGGCGACAGCGTACCGGACGACGCGACGTTCCGTGGGCAGGCACCCCTACAAGGTGGACCTGGTCAAGGTCGCGGGAAGCCGCTGGATGCGGGCAGCGCAGGACCGATCGTTGTGGAGATCCTTGGGGGAGGCCTATGCCCAGCAGTGAGCGTCGTTAGGCTGACATGATGATGATGATGATGATAATGAAACTTTTTTTTAAATTTATAAGCATTTTTGAATCGTCAGTTTGGTCAAGACTCTTTGGAACTCTCCTTTCTTTACGGGCGTAGTTTCTAACGCCCGTTCTTTATCAAAAGAGGAATGACGATATTTACAATATTTAAACAGTCAATAATATAAGTAATATTATTGAATTACATAGGTAGTACATAGGTAGCAAAACTAAATACTCAGAGGCAATAGCCATTATTTCTATAAACGTTGTCCCAGTGTAGAATAGAATAGAATATCGTTTATTGCCAATACTGTGTACATAGTATATAGTGATAGCCTTTGCTCAGTTCAGTAACGTGGTGTGAAACCTTATTATAAAATGGAATACACCACCCAGGAAGGAGTTTCCAGTTTTTTGTGGCGGACGATTCACCTTGATATGTAATCTGTTAAGTACATGTATGTAGGTGTTAAGTTTCTGCTCATAGAAAATTTAAGTTACAGATAGTAAAGTAGTTAATAGAACTTGGTCATTTGCACTGGCCGGCTGCAGACAGTTTCGCAACCGCATCCGCGTCCGAATCAGGCCACACGTGGGGCCACACCCGCGACACATGTAGGTAACACGGGTTAAAATAAGTACTGGCCTTATTACTAGTTAAACACTGCATATCTAGATCCTTCTGTTCATACTAAATATTATACATTTTTTCACCCAGATAAATCGATTACATTAGGAACATAATTAGGTAATAGCGCCTTTAAAGTTGAAGCTCGAATCCGGCATACCTACTGATTCCTGAGACCAGCACCAAAGTTTCTATTCGAAACGATGGTTTTAAATGGAGAACATACAAACCCAATGAGGTCACATGATTTAGGATTGGGTCACAGATGTAGTTCTGGTTGAATAGGTAATTTGTTTACTATGCGATATACTTAACTTATTTAGCCGCTCCAATACGTTCATAATATAATATCGACACAGCTTGGCATTTCCGATGTAGAACATTTCGGTAATTATCTCGGAATAAGCGCTATGCAACTCGTGATTACCTATATATTTTTTATTTTCATCAAGTGTGTCATTTGTCATCTACATGTAAATAATGTCAGCACGTTATCGCGTTGCGATTGCGACACATTGGAATTGAAACAGTTTTCCAGCGGCCACGCTCGTGCCCTTTCGTGATCCTTGAAACTTTGAGAGCTTAAAGCTCACGACGCCTCGTAGCGCTCTAAATAATACCTTATTTAATACCAGCCGGCCTAGCATGAGCGGCTTTTATCGCGCGATATGATATGGTACGGCAAGTTGTCTTGCTTACACCTTAGCGGGGTAAGCAAGACAACTTGCCGTATCATATCATATCGCGTGCTATAAGCCGCTCATGCTAGGCCGGCAGGGCTACAGCATGCCCATGCAATGTCATGTCGCTGCAGACACACTGAACGTGTTATTATTTAGATTGACTGTAGGTACATTTGGTACTATGCCAAGAAAAGTTTTTGATGACAAGAGTACCTATACGTAAAATATAGACAATTTTGCACTGAAATTCTTATCTAACACAAGAGAATAATTCATTTTCGCCTCTTGGCCAAACGGATTAGAAAAATTCTAAACGCAAATTGTTAGTAAATAGGTAAATTCATTTGTTTTTATACGATACGCGGTCATACACTTTCATGGAGGTGGAAAAATTAAAGCAGGCTTCTTATAAGAGCAGTTTATCAAAAAAAGGTAGTAACTAATAAAATATAAATACTTGCAGTTATGAGCTCGAGCAGGAAGGGTTTTACGACATGTGCGCCGGTGCAACGTTACCGCAGTGCGCCTTGCGTCACATCACGCGGTATTATTTCCCGCGCTGCGTATACTGACAACTGTATAGCATAGGTGATAAACTGATATATTAGACCTTTTCTGTAGTTCCTACAAAAGTATTTTTTGAAGTGAAAACTTCATTAGCGGCGTTGTGCACTTTTTGTGATGGGTAAAAAATGTTAAACCCGCGTCAGGATCACGTGACCGTCAGATCGTAAGACGGACACGTGACCAGTCGAAAAACTGACAGCAATGTCATTAGAATACGGAGGCAAATTTCGCCGTCGTTTCCAAAGTTTTGATAGCTCAGGTTAAAGATATGCGACATTGAAGCCAGATGAAGACCTCGGTTCAAATCCAGTCCGTATTTTTTTTTTTGTGAAATTCCTCTTTATTGTGTAAAAGTCTAGGGAGCCCTTTTCACTTCTCCCTTTCACTCCCGGAGTGCAACCAGTTGTTTTTTTTTTCATTCTCATCGGAGTTGCGCTTAACCTTTATCACACCTGATGATAGGGCTGAAGGTGGGATCGCTCTACTCCCAGAATCCTCAACCATTGAAGAACCTGGCTATCTTATCTCTAACTCTACTAATGATGAAGTGTCTATATAAACGAATCTGCCCTTGCAGCATGATATCTACCTAAGCCTTGAGAGGTTTAGTCGACGTTATGAAAGGATCAAAGAAATAATTATATCGACGATAGCTTATTTACTTATTTACTCACACTTCGACACTAAATTTAAAAAATATATATAGGTAACTAAAGCTGAAAAGCAAAAAATATTTTTAGTATTATTTTCTTTGCCATAGCAGTGGGTGGCGAAGCAACCGCAACATAATTTCCTTCGCTGGTTTTTCCTAACGTTAATATTGAACATTGTATAATATATAGTCTCGCGTGCCTGCGACGACGTGCAGTATGCAGTAGAAATGGGCCCACTGCTGTATAAGGGCGTGCCCCGCATTCACTGCTCTTGCATGATGACATTAGACATATTTAGAAGCCGATGTAGGTATTGGCGATCGTTTATGATACAGCCTACAATTTGTTATCTATAATGTGGAAATCAATAAAGTGGGCAAGGTTTTGCAATACGTTGTGTACGGGCATTGTGCACGGCGCAATTACTTAGGAAGCACTATTTATGATCGGAGGCTGATCAAAACAATACTCCCGTGATTGTTCCAAGCGGACACGATCTGATAAGGTACAATGGACCGCATGTTAAGTACATCACTTTGTTGAATTGTAGGTAGGTAGGTACTTGATTCGACTTCGATTCGATTCGATTAAAACCAACCATTTTTTTTTTTAATTATTTTTTTATACTTATCATCATCATCATTTCAGCCGTACGACGCCCACTGCTGGGCATAGGCCTCCCCCAAGGATCTCCACAACGATCGGTCCTGCGCTGCCCGCATCCAGCGGCTTCCCGCGACCTTGACCAGATCGTCGGTCCACCTTGTAGGGGGCCTACTGTTTTATACTTATAGAAAAGCTTATTTTATTTTGCTACAGTAGCCTTAGCACGAAAACTGTCGCTATGGTAATAAAATCGTAATAAAATAGTGAACTATACCATCAGTCTGTCAAAGTGCTGCTGTCAAAGTGCTGCTATTTGATTTAATCAGGCGTCACTTGGCGGAAGTCCCTAACCATTGTGTAAAACGAAATATATTTATGTAGCTTACTTCCGCAAAAACACAATATAACACCGCCCGCCCGCCCGCGAAAAATTGCACACGCACACCAAGAAAATACCACCAAAATGTTTGGTGTTGGTTTTCGTGTTGGGCGAAACACGTGTAGAGTAGTCTAATCGGTGAAGGTGCAAGGTGTATTGCTGTCTTGCTAAATGCAGGTATTGTGCACTGGTATTTTCGTGGTGTGCATGTGCAATTCTTTGCGGACGGGCGGGCGGTGCATCTTGCATATTGTGTTTTTTGCGGATGTAAGCTACATATATCTCGTTTTTCACAATCAAATGCTGCTGTCAAATATCTATTGCATTTTTGTTCCTTATTCGAAAGAGGTGCTTAGCTCTGGTTTTTCTGCAAAATAATACAATTACGACAACTAACTATAGTTTTTCGTGCTAGGGGCACAGTTAACTATATTGTATGAAACTGAAATGCTCTTTGGTCTGTCTGGCTGATCGTCTGCCAGATATTGCTAAAAAAAGTAATTAAACAAGAATAATGAAATAAAGTAGTCGTGCTAATGTGAACAAAGGAAAAAAAACTCTTATTGCTTATTGCACTAAAAAACACAGTTAAAAACACAATAGATACCTATTAGGAATTAAGTATGCAAGGGAGAGATTATGTCTAAAAATCTCTTCCGGGCAACCCACCTACGTCTTTTCGCGCCTGTAGCATGTAGGACTGAAACAAGTCATGAATTGAAGATAGATTTTCTATAGCAGTAAGTACATAAGACTTTTTAACCATTAAAACAAATCTTAAAAGGGGCAAAATATAAAAAAAAATGGTTCTGGGACAAATGCTGCAAGAAGGCACTTTATTATAAGTTAGTCATACGTATTGAGTACCTTGAACGAGTATTTAAGATCCACTAACTTTCGGATGCAAACTCCGTGATAGTAGGCGCGTATAGTGCCCTAGGCCGCCGCAGCCCTAGCGTGGTCCGAGTCTGGGGGACGCAGGGCGCGTGCGCAGGCTCAGGATATAAGGCGCGCGGGCGCCGCAGCGGCCATTCCACGAGAGATCACCACCATGAAGGCTGCCGTGAGTATCCTTGTAGGACACAACTAGAATTAATAGGTCTTTACCTATAAATTAGCCGTTTTTTGTCACATGTTCATTGATCTCTAATTTTTTAATTATTATCAATATATCAAAATTAATTATCAAATTCAGGTCAAAAAAAAATATAAATGCTTCTAAGTAGGTACCCCATTTTGGTTGTCGACAATTTGACTACTTAGAACATTACTTAGAACATTAGAACATTTTTCCTATACTTAGAACAGTTTTTTTTTAAATGAAATTATCAACGCAAAATATAGTAATCCCCAAATACCTTTGTATGGTAATTCCAATTTCCTACAATCCCCCGTAGAAAACGGCAATTTCATAGGTAAAGACCCTAATATTATAGAACTCATAGATATAACATAGGAGTAAGTCGGTTTTCTAATGCAGGCGTAGGTATATATTCCATTGATGAAGGAGCAAAGGGCCAAGACAAAATTCAAAGACTTTTTGATGAGATATTCATGCGGTTAAGGCTTATCGAGAGCAATTTTAAAATTTACTTTTACATTAAAGGTCCTGTGCCGCCAAGTTATACCTGCCCCCCTTCGATCATTTATATGATCGAAGCTATCCCCCATGTAGCTTTCTATTATCGATATCGCCATTAGAATAGAAATAAAATGTATGGAATTGACATTAGCGGTCACGTGACATTTCAATCGCTAATGTCAATCCCATACATTTTCTTTATATACCTACTGGCTATAATAGAAAGCCACGTGTCTAAGGGAACTGGTAATTTTACCGATACCTATAATCGAATAGCACTTGTCTTGACCCGCTGGTTTTAAAGTTTCTTAATTTTTGTGAGGTAAAGTTTGGTCCAAATAATATACCCTAATACCTACATAATTATACTTGTTTCGGTTCGCTAAAGGTGATAAGTAGGTATTTATTTTTATATAGTCTGTACCTAAACTCTTTTATGCGAAACTTTAATTTTGATAATTTAATTACCACTGTCAGTAACCGTAACAATTAAGTTATTAGCTGTAACGTATTCATGTATTATTGGCTAGCGCTCCCCTCGTGACTTGGTCTACGGACTCCCTTTTTCCCCTTAGAGGAGGAGTTTCCAAAAATTCTCTCACCTCTCAACGACCAGGGGCCCGATTCTCAGGCATTCGAACTTTTTCAGTGCGGTAATTCGTATGTCGAACATTTTGTTTGTGGTTTCTATTGAAAAGTTAGAACGTTTCAAACAAACTAAGCTGTCTCACATGTCAACAAATTCATTTTGACAGCTAAGTTCGTATACGAACATCTATTGGTTTTTACCACTCGTAGCGTTCGACTGGTTTTCGATCGAACTTTTTCGATTGTGAAATACTGACAATACAAAAACTGTGTTATATTTGAATTTCGAGCTATAAATGTGAACTTTTCTCGATTGCCTGAGAATCGGCCCCCAGGTGCGTGTATACACGCACTTGCAACTACCCCCAATTGTTTTTTTTGTTAGTATAGCAATTTTTATATGTTTTGAATGCGGTTTTCGATGTTCAAAAGAGAGATAAATTCGTCATACTATAAAAATACACTATAATATGTGATCCAGAAGAAAAAAATAAATAAAAAACATTTAATTTCGATTTTTTTTGAAACCGGAGGTAATTAGTTTTTTGAAAATTTCAAAAAAAAAATAAAAAAAAAAAATCCGTTTATTATATTCTTATCAGATAGATTATTTCATGTAGATTCTAAATATATATATACTTCTTATATGTTATTTTATCGATAACTATGTGAAAAAAAATATATCGCATGGACCGCACTATTGTTCTTTGTTTACTCAAAAGGTCAAGTTCGAACAAAACATATCGTAAAACTGTCGAAATAGTCTTAATTTATAGCCTTGTTGTTCAGCTTATTATAAATGTAACCAAAGACGGCCTAAGTATAACCAGATGTTCGGGATAGCGATAGCCGCGCACTCAAAGTGCTTTGTTTACATAAAAAATGGGCCATTAAAAAAGACCCTGGCTTCTCTAAGGTTAATGCTCCCCTAGACTCCCCAAGGAACATTTTGATATGCCTAGCTTTTTGCGCCCAGTAGTTTCAGCTGTGCGTCAGTCAGCAACGCAAGAGTAATTTTCTATCACCCCGGATTATTTTATGGATTATTCTACTCATGAAAACAAAAAACTTTTATTATGGGACCAAAACTGAAATCGCGACAATAAAATCTGCTTCATACATTTCATACAATTTTGATTAAATATTTTTGCACTTTTGTATGGAGAAGCTGAATTTTTTTTCGCGATTTCAGTTTTGATCCCATAATAAAAGTTGTTTGTTTTCATGAGTAGAATAATTCCTGAAATTAACTGGAGTGATAAAAAACACCGTGTAGAAATAGATAAGTAAACAAACTTTCCCCCGCAGCTTTGACACACTACACGATGTTTTCCCTTGCGAATGACACATTTTCCTGGGTAAAAAAAGTAGCCTAAATACATAGACATTCATTATCTATTTTTGTGCCAACTAATCCAAATCCGTTCAGCCGTTTTGCCTTGCTTGAGTAACAAACATCCAAACTTTTGCATTTATTATATTAGAAAAGATACGAGCTGTTACTGTACCAGACCCATAATGTAATAATTTCAAAGATATCGTAATAAACTTCGTGAACAAAACAACCTTTTGATAAGTGCTTATAAATCACCTATTAAATACATTATTGTTGAACAATAGAATAATCGGTAATAACATACTACAGACTTACGGTAATTGAACCTAACAGTGTTCAGTAACCGATAGTTAACAAAGTTCCCACGGTGGCGCGAGTGATAACAGTGATAATAGCAAGCTTCGGTAAATGTCGGTGTCGGCTATTTGCATGCTATTGCTAATAACACATTTTATAGTTCAGTATACTGTTTGTGCTGAGCTGATAATAGAATAGAATCCTAAATTAGAAAGTTTGTTGATACTAACTATGTAGTTACGACAATATTAAAGTGCATCAAAAAAGTTGTAACTGATGCATTATTTTTCAACGTCTATCTAAATCTTACCAAGAATTAGATAAGGCTGTTAAGGCGCTACTCGGAAAAATATGGACTTTTTGATTTAAAACTATAGGACGGTTACAGTTGTTACAAATCTGGTAATAAGATATATATTTCTTCATACCTTTATCTAGAATCGTATAGTTTCAAAAACACGATTTTATGATTTTGCCTCGACACTTTTTCTTTTCGAAAAGACCTCTAAAAAATACGAAAAGTGAAGATTATTCTTAAATGGGGTAACTTACACTATTGGAAATTGGTTTAATTAGTGGACACCAATAATATTGAGGATCGTATAGAAGCATTTTTTTTAAATCGCTGTAGTTTTTTAATACGACGTGATTTTGTGTTTTTTTGCCTAATCTGAAAAATCGGTCTCGCTCCCGCGCGCGTCGTTTTCTCATTGCTATCTCGCTTCAGCACATTTTTTCAGAGTATCGCCTTAACTGAAACAATATAGAATTGATTTCTAAAGTACAAAGTGTTTCTGGACTTAAACTGTCTCTATTGCACGCCTCAGAAAGGTAGGGCTCTATCACAGAACATTTTCCGTGTTCTGTGGGCTCTACCTACTCTCAACACGTCAGAGTCAAGGATTTTTTTCTAAGTTTTCCTATGAATTTAACGACAAACGTTCTCAAGCGATGCTCTTCAAATACTAGTGACTACTGTTTTATATTGATGTAGATTGTTCATTGTAGAATCTTCTTCTTATCGTGTCGATAACAAACGTGTCAAAAACCTAAACATTCGCGGGTTTGAGTATTAGCTACGAAAATAGTATTAAAAATCGTATACTCAATTTCCTTTTCTCTCCCGCAGCTGTGTGTTCTACTGTTGGCGACGGCGCTGGTCTCCGGCGAGGAGAAGAAGACGGAGAAGCGAGGGGTGGTCGGGCTGGGTTACGGTCTGGGCCACGGGCCAGTAGTGGGCGGCGGCTACTACGGCCACGGCCTGGGCCTCTACAACCAAGGGTTGTACGGCCACGGGCTGTACGGCGGCGGGCTGTACGGCGGCGGCCTCTACGGCCACGGCCTCTACGGACATGGCCTCTACGGCCACGGGCTGGCGGCCCCCCTCGCCGGCCACGGCCTGTACAGCGCCCCCCTGGCCTACAGCCCGCCTCTGCTCGGACTGGGTCACGGCTGGCATTGATCTAGTGTATGCTTCGCTTTAAGGTTTTATTGTATTAGTGCCAAATTTCCAATGGTGTATCTCTTTTGTGATTATTACACCTATTTTTATAAATAATTGAAGTTAGTTTCAATTTTATCCCCTTTTTTTTTTTATCCTCCTAACTTGCCATAATACCGATTTAAGGCGCTACTCGGAAAATATGGACATTTTGATTTAAAACTATAGGACGGTTACAGTTGTTACAAATCTGGTAATAAGATATATATTTCTTCATACCTTTATCTAGATTCGTATAGTTTCAAAAACACGATTTTATGATTTTGCCTCGACGCTTTTTCTTGTCGAAAAGACCCCTAAAAATACGAAAAGTCAAGATTATTCTTAAATGGGGTTACTTACACTATTGGAAATTGATTTAATTAGTGGACACTAATAATATTGAAGATCCTATAGAAGCATTTTTTTCAAAATCGCTGTAGGTTTTTAATACGAAATGATTTTGTGTTTTTTTTGCCTAATCTGCAAAATCGGTCTCGCTCCCGCGCGCGTCGTTTTCTCATTGCTATCTCGCTTCAGCACATTTTTTCCGAGTATCGCCTTAATAAAAGATAAAAGTATTTTTGAGAATCTCAACTACATTGTCATCAAACTACCTGGGATGATTATAGTTCTTTCTGAGGTGTAATCTGATTCCAAAGATTTTACCTATGTTTATTTAGATAGAAGAACAAATATTATATCTAACCGAAATCTTTAACTTCAATGTTGACATCTTCATCAGCCATTTAAATAATGTAAAATGTAAATGTAAAATGCAGCTCTTGCATTCTGTGATTAAGATATCAATGAATATCAAGTGACAAATATACCGAAAAACTGAATAAATTATTCAATTTACTGGCTAGTTGAATGGGAAACCAAACTTAACAACCATTTCGCAACCGGAAATTGTAGGATTAAAGTCCAAGCCTCCGGAAGTTTCGCCACGAGGTGGTGCCATACGGCGCAGAAGTGTCGATTTTGTATAAAATGTGTGGAGTTGCGACATTCGCCTCATAAGGATAATGTCCACAGACCAGAACTCGCATATCGTACGTTTAGTTTTATTGAGAAATGATTGATCTAGTAAATAGCTTTGTGATTCGGTTGCAAATTCCTTTCCCAAGCCTGTTGAGAGAGAGTAAAGTAAGGCTTATTTAAACTTTTTTTTTTTATTCAAGTTCATCGACATTTAATTCCAAACATTAAAAAAAAAGATTCCTAGGCATTGATTTATTTATTGAATTGGGATTCGCGATTGACTATATTTACATTTTCATAATACTCACTAAATAAAATTAAGTAGGTATTTGTTAAGCTAAGTAGGGCAGGCGTACCGGTTTCGGCCACTTTAAGGATTTTTTCACTTTTAACCGCTTAGTGCTTAATGATCTTAAGTATTTTAGAGAAAATTTATAATGTAGAGTTATAGATAATTTATCGACCTTAAAGGGTACAATCTACAAAGAAAATAAAAATCAATAGTTTGTTTTATTTAGAACAAATTCTGCGGAGGGGGCCAAATACACCGTTTGCATTGGTTTTGGCCACTTTCATAAAATTACTATATTTATAAGTTGAGTTTATGCTTAATTGATGTCTTATTAGAGTTCTGGACTAAAACACTACATGAAATAGTATTTCAATCACAGCTAGCTCCTAACTACAATTTTATAAGTATACCTTTATCACTTGATTAAAAGAAAATTAGCGGATTGAGCGCGCTATCCGCAAATTTTTTAGTACGTTAGCTAACAAAAGTGAGTTGTGAGTCTTTTAAAATAAATGAACTTTATGATAGGTTGGAAACTTTCTTCTAATGCCAAAGTGGCCAAAGGTGGCACAATGCTAAAATTTCTAGCCCCACTTTCGGCCACTTATTGTTTCCCAACTTTTTGTAAGAACAGTGAAAAAACAACACTTAATCCATCTAGAAGAAACATATTCCAATATGATATAAAATATTAAATAACCATAAAATAATTTTATTGTAGAAAAAAAATTATTTTACAAAACCTTTACCCTTAACATTTTGCTTAAGAATTTTACAAAATGTTAACTTTGAAACATAACACGTGTTTATTTCTAAAATATTGTACTAAATAAAAAAAGCTAAGTGCTGTAATTATAAACTAAAAGTTCAATCTTTTATTCGCCATTAATAAATATAAGCAATAATTACTTAATTCCTATTTATATAACTTTAAAGTGAAAAGTGACCAAAGCCCGGGACAGTGGCCAAAACCGGTACGCCTGCCCTACATATCATAAATTCTCACAGCCTAAAAAATCATTAGCAAATTAATTATTACGAAGTTAGTTTTCCAACAACCGTTTACAATAAACCTTAACTTATAGTCTATAATACCTAAATTATTTATACACATTTTAATTATCAAATCATTATTTCAAGACGTAAGAAGTATTTTATGTCATCGAAAAATTATCCAGGAATGAGTACATAAGGTCACGCTTAGCTAATCCCCTGGCGTTGCCTATTACGACGGTGGCGGTGGCAGTCAAATAAGGTGGTATACTACAACCACCTTCTTTGCATACTTGGCAAACTTTACACGACTCAGTTTAGTTTCTTTATTTTAGCTGCAAAGAGGCAAGACGACATGTGATTCCTGGGTAAGATTAGGCAGCTGAAAAAGTACCAATATCGAATTATTACATTTTATACAAAGATAATGTATGAAAGTTCTATAGGTACTCGGTGCAGTCACCGTGCATGCATTTAATTAAAAAAGCATTAAATAGTAGATTGTATTACAAGGGAGCAAAATAATATATTTACGGCGTGGGCGCTATTTTGAATCCAGAGCGCAGTGAAGGATTCTAGAGTAGAATCTCGAGCGCAGCGAGGGATTCTAAAGTAGAATCCTGAACGCAGCGAGGGATTCAATATACGCCGCCCGAGGTGAAAATAATTTTGCGGCCGAGTAATACACTCTGCTTTTCATCCCCCTCTATAAGAAAAGCAGTAAAGACAACTCAAACTACCTACCTTTCTTTGTCGTTCGAATACATCATAGCGCTAGTCGGGCAAGAAAAAAAATTTAAGTTTTGAAATAAAAAAAATTAAATAAAAAAATATATGTCCATCAGATTTCTTATAAGTATCTCCGGGGATGCCGTAGGGGGTTGAAAATTTTGTTAGATTTTAGCTACGACACACCGTTTACGAGATAATCTCAATTTTATAAAATTCCGTTTTTGAAAATTTCTCGGTCATACAAAATCAGTAGATTTTTTTTTAAGTACTGCACACCCTTTGCTACATTCCAACCAATGCTTCTTTAATTATGTTCTAAATTCAAATATCATCGTTTTGGACCCTGTTATGAAGCTGTTCAAAATTCAAATCTCATTTATACCCTCTTGTCATAACAGGTAAAAAATGAATCGTTTTGGACCCTGTTATTAGATAAACAATCATCGCTTTTCGAATCGATGGGATGAAATAGTAGATTGTATTACAAGGGAGCAAAATAATATATTTACGGCGAGGGCGCTATTTTGAATCCAGAGCGCAGTGAAGGATTCTAGAGTAGAATCTCGAGCGCAGCGAGGGATTCTAAAGTAGAATCCTGAACGCAGCGAGGGATTCAATATACGCCGCCCGAGGTGAAAATAATTTTGCGGCCGAGTAATACACTCTGCTTTTCATCCCCCTCTATAAGAAAAGCAGTAAAGACAACTCAAACTACCTACCTTTCTTTGTCGATCGGATACATCATAGCGCTAGTCGGGCCAGAAAAAAAAAAAATAAAAAAAATATATGTCCATCAGATTCCTTATAAGTATCTCCGGGGATGCCGTAGGGGGTTGAAAATCTTGTTAGATTTTAGCTACGACTCACTGTTTACGTGATAATCTCAATTATATAAAATTCCGTTTTTGAAAATTTCTCGGTCATACAAAATCAGTTGAATTTTTTTTAAGTACTGCACACCCTTTGCTACACTCCAACCAATGCTTCTTTAATTATGTTCTAAATTTAAATCTCATCGTTTTGGACCCTGTTATGAAGCTGTTCAAAATTCAAATCTCATTTATACCCTCTTGTCATAACAGGTAAAAAACATTTTCATCCCATCGATTCGAAAAGCGATGATTGTTTATCTAATAACAGGGTCCAAAACGATTCATTTTTTACCTGTTATGACAAGAGGGTATAAATGAGATTTGAATTTTGAACAGCTTCATAACAGGGTCCAAAACGATGATATTTGAATTTAGAACATAATTAAAGAAGCATTGGTTGGAGTGTAGCAAAGGGTGTGCAGTACTTAAAAAAAATTCAACTGATTTTGTATGACCGAGAAATTTTCAAAAACGGAATTTTATATAATTGAGATTATCACGTAAACAGTGAGTCGTAGCTAAAATCTAACAAGATTTTCAACCCCCTACGGCATCCCCGGAGATACTTATAAGGAATCTGATGGACATATATTTTTTTTATTTTTTTTTTTCTGGCCCGACTAGCGCTATGATGTATCCGATCGACAAAGAAAGGTAGGTAGTTTGAGTTGTCTTTACTGCTTTTCTTATAGAGGGGGATGAAAAGCAGAGTGTATTACTCGGCCGCAAAATTATTTTCACCTCGGGCGGCGTATATTGAATCCCTCGCTGCGTTCAGGATTCTACTTTAGAATCCCTCGCTGCGCTCGAGATTCTACTCTAGAATCCTTCACTGCGCTCTGGATTCAAAATAGCGCCCTCGCCGTAAATATATTATTTTGCTCCCTTGTAATACAATCTACTATTTCATCCCATCGATTCGAAAAGCGATGATTGTTTATCTAATAACAGGGTCCAAAACGATTCATTTTTTACCTGTTATGACAAGAGGGTATAAATGAGATTTGAATTTTGAACAGCTTCATAACAGGGTCCAAAACGATGATATTTGAATTTAGAACATAATTAAAGAAGCATTGGTTGGAATGTAGCAAAGGGTGTGCAGTACTTAAAAAAAATCTACTGATTTTGTATGACCGAGAAATTTTCAAAAACGGAATTTTATAAAATTGAGATTATCTCGTAAACGGTGTGTCGTAGCTAAAATCTAACAAAATTTTCAACCCCCTACGGCATCCCCGGAGATACTTCTAAGGAATCTGATGGACATATATTTTTTTTATTTAATTTTTTTTATTTCAAAACTTAAATTTTTTTTCTTGCCCGACTAGCGCTATGATGTATCCGAACGACAAAGAAAGGTAGGTAGTTTGAGTTGTCTTTACTGCTTTTCTTATAGAGGGGGATGAAAAGCAGAGTGTATTACTCGAGATTCTACTCTAGAATCCTTCACTGCGCTCTGGATTCAAAATAGCGCCCTCGCCGTAAATATATTATTTTGCTCCCTTGTATTACAATCTACTATTTCATCCCATCGATTCGAAAAGCGATGATTGTTTATCTAATAACAGGGTCCAAAACGATTCATTTTTTACCTGTTATGACAAGAGGGTATAAATGAGATTTGAATTTTGAACAGCTTCATAACAGGGTCCAAAACGATGATATTTGAATTTAGAACATAATTAAAGAAGCATTGGTTGGAATGTAGCAAAGGGTGTGCAGTACTTAAAAAAAATCTACTGATTTTGTATGACCGAGAAATTTTCAAAAACGGAATTTTATAAAATTGAGATTATCTCGTAAACGGTGTGTCGTAGCTAAAATCTAACAAAATTTTCAACCCCCTACGGCATCCCCGGAGATACTTCTAAGGAATCTGATGGACATATATTTTTTTTATTTAATTTTTTTTATTTCAAAACTTAAATTTTTTTTCTTGCCCGACTAGCGCTATGATGTATCCGAACGACAAAGAAAGGTAGGTAGTTTGAGTTGTCTTTACTGCTTTTCTTATAGAGGGGGATGAAAAGCAGAGTGTATTACTCGGCCGCAAAATTATTTTCACCTCGGGCGGCGTATATTGAATCCCTCGCTGCGTTCAGGATTCTACTTTAGGATCCCTCGCTGCGCTCGAGATTCTACTCTAGAATCCTTCACTGCGCTCTGGATTCAAAATAGCGCCCTCGCCGTAAATATATTATTTTGCTCCCTTGTAATACAATCTACTATTTCTCGTTACTTTAGCTATTAACTAAGCGACTTAATATGGTAAACATGTATAAAGAGCCTGTTTGTCAAAAGGGCCTTTTCATTTTCCCGAACTTCTTCAGGGTATAACTATTACATTTTACTCTAGGGTGATGTAATACCAGTATACATAATAGTTACTCTTTGGGGCGATGCTGGCAAGTTATATTCGAGTCTAATAAACCTCAGTTTATGTACAAGATTTTACCCATAGGCTTCCTAATTTAAATTTTATGGAATCTTGCAATGGTTATATTAGACGGTTACCCATTTGCATAAATTCCTACTCAGAAATTTTGTTCCAAGCGTATTGAACCATCCTCTTTAATTCGAACGTAGTTAAATTCGTTTTATTGCTTTTGCATTCCCCGAATTTGTACATCTGATCTGGGGTATATTAAAGATAAACGATTTACCTAATAACAGTTAAATGAGTGTTTCACGTTTGTCACATCTAGGCCGTAATCACTCAACTCCATGCGAACATTTTAAAGACATTGTCAGTCTATCTGTCTGTTACCCTAGAAGATTAAATCCTCCAATATTTATTTTGGTGTACAGATATAAAGGATGAAGGACATACATAGACGAACTATTTTATTTGATTATATATGGAACTAGCTTCCACCCGCGACTTCGTCCGCGTGGACATTCGAAAAAATACTTAGGGGACCAATTACCAGGATAAAAAGTATTCTTTGTTTTAATTTCATAAAAATCCGATCTGCCGTTTTTACGTGATTAGGCGGGTCCTCCCTCACCAAGCGAGCAGCCTCGCGCGAGGCAGAACGTTTGCTACGTGCGGCGGGCCTCGCACGAGTCTGCTCACATCAAACTCAACTCAAATCAAACCCAGGGGGGTTTGATTTTCGGAAAACTACGAAATGGGTTGTCTATTTGTTGAAGTAAGCCTACAAAGTTTCAAGTTTAAATGTCTATTTTACCCCCTGATTTTTCATTCAAAATTTCACCCCTATTTCAACCTTTTAGGGGTTGAATCATGTTCAGCGTGTTAAACATCAAAATAAACGCCATTTTTGCAATCGTCATCCCATAAAACCTCAATAACGAAATCCATATCGATTTTTAGGTTTATTTATCCCATTTAACCTCTAAGGGGTAGATTTTCGAAAAAATACGAAATATGTGTTTGCTTATTTGTTTTACTTTCCGACCATAAGCCTTAATAATAAATTTAATGAAGGACTTTCCAGATACAACATTTCGTCCCCCTTTTCACCACTTCGGGGGTGGAATTGTCAAAAACGCTGGCACAGGAAAATATTAATTTTCAATTGCCAGCCTAAATACAAAATTTGAAGATTCTAACTTCAACACTGACGGACTTTCATACACATATTCATCCCTTATTTCACCCCCTGGGTTTGATTTTGGAAAAATTACGAAATGGGTTGCCTATTTGTTTTAAGAAGTAAGCCTACAAAGTTTCAAGTTGAAATGTCTATTTTACCCCTGGTTTGTCATTCAAAATTTCACCCCTATTTCAACCTTTTAGGGGTGGAATCATGTTCAGCGTGTTAAACATCAAAATAAATGCCGTTTTTGCAATCTTCATCCCATAAAACCTCAATAACGACATCCATATCAATTTTTAGGTTTATTTATCCAATTTAACCTCTAAGGGGTTGATTTTTGAAAAAATACTAAATATGTGTTTCCTTATTTGGTTTACTTTCCGATCATAAGCCTAAATAATAAATTAAATGAAGGACTTTCCAGATACAACATTTCATCCCCTTTTCACCCCTTTGGGGGTGGAATTTTCAAAAACGCTGACACAGGTAAATGTTAATTTTCAATTGCCAGCCTAAATACAAAATTTGAAGATCCTAACTTCAAAACTGACGGACTTTCATACAAACATTTATTCCTTATTTCACCCCCTTAGGGGTGGAATTTCCAAAAATCCTTTCTTAGTGGATGCCTACACTGTATAACGTATCTATGTGCAAAATTTGAAGTCTCTAGGTTCAGCGGTTTGGGCTGTACGTTGATATCTCAGTCAGTCAGTCAGTCAGTCAGTCAGTCAGGACTTTGAATTTTATATATATAGATAACGGATGGATGACAAAGTTGCTGGTGGCAGAAAGATAGGAACTACCTTGCAACTTTTTAAACATTTTAATTTCATATGATCAGTGACTCCGTATTCATCCATAAGTGCGCATCCACCATAACCACCCATCCATCCATAAGTCCACAATTGACCCAGCAGTGTAATATGCTGACAATGATAATGACCATCAGTGTTTTTGAGATTAATTACAAATAATAAGCACCGTCACAGCGATAGGTCAGGCTCGCGAGACCGCGCGCTGACATTTCCCGACTGCACCGCAGTCCACTCACTAACCTTTTGGACGTGATTTTTGATCTTTGTAAACGATGCTAACAAGCCAATCCACCTTTTTGTTTACCTTAAATAATGAAACAGCATTATTTCGCACCAACCCAACCAACCCAAGCACCCACTAAAACATACACTGATAAAATTCCTTCGCTCCCACTAGTACACCCGGATAGTTCAACCGTTGAACTAGTGCAGCTTTTTTGTCTCAGTAGTTTACCTATATGTAATCCTTATAACGAGTTGAGCTACCGCGACTATTAGTACCGACTAGTACACCCGGCTAGTACACCCGTTGAACTAGTGCATTTTTTTTTATGTCAGTAGTTCACCTGTGTATAAGAATTGAACTATTTACTGAGACAAAAAAGCTGCACTAGTTCAACGGTTGAACTAGTGGGAGCGAAGGATAAAATTGAGTACGAACCATGCTCTTTCACAGTATTATGAGTACAATTATTACTTACTGCAATAGGTAACATACGGTTTTTTTATATTTCTAGTAAATCCAAAGGCTGCCATGGGGATTGTAAATAAAAAAAAGAAGTGTGAAGAAGTGTGTGAATGACAGCGGTGTCGTAATCGCCATTACGATATAGGTTGTATTTTTATTTCTTTTAAGTTATCTACGATATAAAGTGTGTCAATATAATGTTCAGGTATGATTTTATAATTCGAATATCAATAATACGAGTGTAATAAAAATATACACAACATTGAAATAGACCAATTCAGTGCGTAAAATAACTCAAACGGGAGACTATTGCCTCGCGCCTACTCATCTAACATCAGTTTTGGCTTAGAGAATATAGCTGCAAATATTGTACAGGCGTTTGTAATTCTTTTCCTAAAACCAAAAATTTACATTTACTTACTGTAAAAAAGCGACTGCTATGTTGGTTGTGGTGATATTTTTTCTGATTCAATTTAAATGATTTGGTATTGAAAAATGTGAGAATAGTTAAAAGCATCAGAAAGTAGGTACTTTAAACGGGTATGAGAATAGACATAAATAACTTAATTATCAACACAAAAAATGATTTGATATTATTTGACCCAGTTATGAAATATTGATTTACTCCATATATATTCATGAGTTGTTTATGAACTGTATTATGGCAGTGGCATTGAGAGATTTGCTCCGTTTCATCATCTGTCCGCTGCCGTACATCAAAGCTTTGAGGGCCGGCCCTTTCGTAATTATCTTAATTTTGAATTAATTACAAACGCTCATATAAAGGTATCCGCCATCATATCATCATCACAACGCCGTCGTTCCTTGGAAAATGAAATCGTTTGTGAGTACCTAATTTCTATATTTTTTTATTTTTTCAAGTTCAGTCTTTGATCATCCTTGAGCCAATAAAGTAGTTAGGTATGTGTGTGTACAATCAATTAGTAAAAAGTAATAATTAGAGTTTTACAAATAGTGGGAAAGGAAATTCTTAAGGGAAAGTCATGGGAGTTATTGATTAATAAGTTTTTAATAAAAATTTCATTTTCATGACAAGCTTTTTTGCTGACTGCACTTAAATATTGTATTGTCATCTAAACCAAACCTGTATACAAAATTTCAGCTCCATCGGACACTGGGAAGTGAGTCAAATTAAGCTTGCAAGATTTGTCCCCTACTAACTAACTAACAAACTAACTAACATGGCAAGTAAATAAAAAGCTTGTAATAAGTTCGGCCGTTCGTTACCAAGTAGGTTACATTGTGAGTTTAGTGATAAATAAAGTGTCATTGTTAATGCGCGCGTCCTCGCGACAACGACGTGCATGTGGGTCAAATATAAAGATTACGCAGAACCGTAACCGTAACATATTCGATAAATGAAGGTTGGATCGAGAAACAAATTCATATCGATTACTATTAGTATGCAGATTTTACATTGGAAGTTGCGATTGAATGTGACTTTGAATGCGTGGTATAAAATGACAGAAACACTTTACAATGTGTCGCAATGTATAATACTGAATTTGTGAAAAATATACTAGTGTAATTTGTCTGTTGATTGCCGGATTCCGCCATATGCTCGGTCTGTTGAAAGCCGGAATCCGCCCAAAATTTTCAAAATGAAAAGTTTTTTTTGAATTTTATTTAATAAATTAAACGTGTGTTTTGTTTTAAACAAAAAAACAATATGTAAAGTATAATCTAGGCTGAATGTTCAATGATTTTATGAACCGCTTGCCATTTAAAAATAAAATAAAGAGCGCGCCAAAAACCCTGTCTGTTAATTGCCGGATTCCGGCATCCACAGTTTGGGGGATTTCGAAAATGACAGTTCAACAAACAAGTGGTTAACAAATTCAATCAAGCAACGCTTAGTTATTATAATTCCATACAAAAGACATCAACGCGCGATCACGTTACAAGCTTGTTTATAGCAATGAATGTCGGTTTAATTTCATTGGCGGAGACCATGCGTGATTAAATTTTGCAGATACTTCTCTTTTATTTCTACATTAGTAACTACGTATTCAAAAAGACAATTGAATGAAAGTGATACATTTAAATAAAGCCACCTATAATTGTTCGAGTAATACAAACAAACAGCTCGCTGACGCTAGAAGACTGCAAACGTGGTAAAACCATAATTATTTTTTCCAGGTGTGTCTTCTAGTCCTGGCTGCGGCGGCGTGTGCCGAGCGTGACAAGCGCGGCATCTACGGCGAGCCCGGCGGCCTGCTGTCTGCGCCGGCGTCGTTGCACTCCGGTCACTCGCTGCACGCCGCGCCGTTGCTCGCCGCGCCCGCACTGCACTCAGCACCGCTGCTCACCTCGCACTCCCTACACTCCGAGCCACTGCTCTCCTCTTCGGGCTTACATTCCCATTCTTTACACTCTGCACCACTATTAAGTTCCCATTCTCTACACTCTGCACCACTATTAAGTTCCCATTCTCTACACTCTGCACCACTATTAAGTTCCCATTCTCTACACTCTGCTCCACTACTGAACTCTCATTCATTGCACTCTGCCCCACTACTCAGCTCCCATTCTCTACTCTCATCCCCTTTACTGAGCTCCCAATCTCTACACTCCGCTCCACTACTGAACTCTCATTCTCTACACTCGGCACCCCTATTAAGTTCCCATTCTTTACACTCTGCTCCACTACTGAACTCTCATTCTTTGCACTCTGCCCCACTACTCAGCTCCCATTCTCTGCACTCCGCTCCACTACTGAACTCACATTCTCTACACTCTGCTCCCCTGTTAAACTCTCATTCTCTACACTCAGCTCCACTACTGAGTTCCCATTCTCTACATTCTGCTCCACTACTAAGCTCGGCTCATCTAAGCTCGCATGCGCTTTCCTCCCCACACCTCAGTCCGTATTCCCTTGACAACGCACCTCTTGTGAGCCACCATTCTCCTTCCCTCTCGCTTGCCGCTCACTCGTTGCCTCACCTGCCGACATACGCGGCAGCAGCGCCGGTGCTGAAGGCATACCCAGCCCCCCTCGTGGCGGCCCCCTCGCTCCACGCACATGTCGCCCAGCCGCTGCCGCTGGGGCACTCTGCCCCCAGATACGCCTCAGGATGGTGGTGATTAGGATTTTAAGCATTGTTGTTGTAAAAGTTATTATTTATGTTTTTTAAGTTGACCGTAAAACAAGTGAATGCCAAATAAAGTGAAGTACTTTTTTGTTGAATATTTGTGTTTTCCATTGTCAATTGTCAACCCTTTCTGTTTACATAGACTATTGCGACATTTTGTCATAAAGCTCATTAAATAATGACACTGCTGTGTTTACTGACGACACCTACCTGGCCTTGTCGCAATGTGATACACAAAATGTGAAAACACGATATATTTACGAGCTGCTAGCAAGTGTTGCGCAAGCGCAGAGCTGCGAAGCTTCTGACACTGCCTGATATAATACACGTGATATCCAATCAAATCTTAAAAATAAAACTTGATTAATTATATCACTATTTTTTATGCACAACAGCGAACAAATCAGTTCTAATTTATATGCACACCTATAAAAGTAACCATTAGTCCATTATCGAATGTTTACGGCTATTAAAAATGGTTAACATTCATTTATTTATTACCTGCTACTACGCGCTCCGGCTTGAGGCATTTACTGTAATTATGAATGCCAGCAATATCGCGTTAAATTTCACATAAAGGTAACGAACGAACGATGAGTCAACTAATAATGTTTTCTGCAATATGTTTACGAGGGGGCAATGTTCGAAACACGAGTCAAGTTAAACTGAGGCTAGTGAATAAAATTGATGATTAAGTTTTGCTTTATAGATAAATTATTTACAGAAATAGCGTGAGATACATTGATCATCGTATCATATGTTTTACGATTTCCGGTAGTCCGATTCGGAAAAGCTAACTTTTATAAAAAAACATTAAATTCATTTTTACAAGTGCATTGCTTGCATCAATAATAAAATAAAATTTTGTTCAGTATTTTAGATCGATACAATGAGGTTTTTGACCTAAAAGTTGTTACCTATTGAAAAAATAACTGCTATGTTGCTAGAAGGCTAGTTTCCGGCGATATTTTTAACCTGGGGTCAACCATTTAAATACATTATCATACAAACAGACGACGCGACCTCTTTTTTATTGCACCCAATTTACAGAATGAGACATTTTAAATTTATATACTTATATTTCCGGAGATATACATTTCCATTGATAATAAGGCTCGGCCACTCCAAATAAAAATAAAATGTAAATTATAACTTAGCGACAAACATTACGTTTACTTGGTAAAATAATTTAATGTTAGCATGCTGTGTTCTACGAATTCTTCATGACTTTTATGTACTGTCGGTGTTCGGAAAAGATCGACGTTTCTGAACGCAACTCTAATGTCACGTCAAATTGACATTGGCTGTCACTTGAAGTTGACAGTGACACTTGATTGAAATTCTTGTAAAAAAAATGTCGGATTAATTTTGCTGAATTTGTTAAAAATCGCTCGCGTTGAATGTGCCTGGCATATCGAGTTTGAATACATCTTAAATTATCTATGTGATCCCGTTTGGTACGACCAAGGTTTTGATGCCATCTCTGGAGTGGCCGGTCGCGGATGCTTTGAAAGATAACCTTTTCTACCACACGCGCTTGTTGTCGGGACAATCTATCGTAATAAAAAAAGCTCCCACGTGTGTGTCTTTGTGTATCTATTGTTGAAACGCCCAGTGTCTTGTGAACGCTGTTATTTGTGTTGTGAGTGAGGTCACTAATTGGTAAGGTCTGCAGAAGAAGACGGAGCCACAGGGGGGGCCCCCCTCTCCCCACGCTGCCCAGGGACTTTCTACAGCACAGACCACAGTATGTAAAATCACCTTACTTCACATTCTCTCCGCTGTGTATCGCAGTCCAATTGTTCAGTTTACATCCCGGCTGAAACCTAGTTCTTGTCCGGAGTCTACTCATGATAAATCTTCCACTGCGCCATGCCGGCTCCGCGGTATAGGCAGGGGTGTACTGAACATTTCTTGGTAGCAAGAGCGTAGCTTGAAGGCCTGAGCCTGGGCCTTGCACTCAATACTTAGTGAAACTTAAATGATTTAAGACATTGTTTACACATTGAAACTTATTGAAACTTGTGCTTTGAAATAATTAAAATCATCTTGTTGTATGTCGATATCCAAGTGAATTTCAATGGTCAGTGATTTGTTTGAACTGAATAACTTTTGACTTACAAAGTCAAAGTTAGTTTGTGTCTAAGTTATAACCTCTTGAGAGTTAGAGTTATAATTATATACTTGAGTTTTGTTGTTTTCTGATAACCTCCAAATATTTAAGAGTTTGTGTCATTATAAATACTTTGTTGTTGTAATATTGGAATTTTGTGGTTATCAATAACCTCAAAATATTGGAGATTTTGTGTTATAGTGAATATTTTGAATTTGTTGTTTTTGTTGATAAATTTGTGACGTTACAATGACGGCCTCCTCTGCTAAAGCCAAAATACGTTCTGAGTTACGGTGGTTAGCGTCTGCAGTCGCATTGTTGGATCGACCTGATAGGACGGAGGCCTTGTTGAACAGATACGTAGATCTGCCCGTACGTTTGGCTGTTGTCGATGAACAGTATGCCTTATTTTTGGAAAGGACTGTTGAGGCCGATGTGGAAATGCGACAAGAAGTCGATTTGGATGTGGACCAGTGTTATGATTTTGCGGACAGAATTACCCAGGTGGCTCGGCCTTTGCAAGTGGCAAGAGAGAATGAACCGAGCCCATCCCCGGTCACATCTAAAAGTATGCCCCCTCTCTTTGCTAGATTGGCCCCCTTAGACTTAAGGCGTTTTGCTGGTCGTCTAGAGGACTGGGAGGGCTTTATTAATATTTTTGATAGTCTGGTACATGCCCGGGATGATTTGACCCAGGGCCAGAAGTTAGCTTATTTATTATCCGTGTTGGAGGGGGAGGCCCTTGAATCGGTGCAACATTTGGCCCCCTCGGATGAAAACTACCCTATTGCTAGGGATTTGATTGCCCGTCGGTACCAGAACGTACGACGTCTGGCGGACAACCATGTTGCCGCCATTTTGAATTTACCCCGCGTTGCCAGCGTGATGCACTTGAGAGTGGCTTTGTTGAATCCGCTGTTGGTGGCATACAACGCATTAAAAAACTTAAAACTCCCAGTGGAGCAGTGGTCGTTTTTGTTGCTGCACATTGTCCTGGGAAAGTTGCCGGACTCTGTTAAGGTCCGTTTTGAGCAGCAGTATGGTGGGGATAGTGCGACTTATCTGCCACCCTTCTCGGACCTCTTGACGTTCCTGGAAGGAGAAAGTAGACTGGCAGATAATTCCTCTCTGGCCGGTCCTATGGGACCCGAACGACCTGTGCCACAGAGTGGATCCCCCACCGGACCCCCCCGTAGGGGGCGTATGGCCCCTCGCGCGCCCGGCCGCTATGCCGCCGTCCAGGAGACCGCCCGCTGCTTGTACTGTCGGGAACCGGGTCACAGCACGACCCGTTGTGATAAGTTCCTCGACCAGCGCGTCCAAGGCCGTCGAGCGATCGCGCGACAACGGACATGGTGCTACTCGTGCTTGGGCCTGCACATGCAGCGCGAATGTACCCAAGCGCACCCATGCCGCTTTTGTAAGGGCAACCACCATCCCCTCCTCTGCATGAACAGCCCAGAGGGCGGCGGAGCGCCGCAGCGCGTCGCTGCAGGATCACCTCGTATGGGTGGGGGGCTCGGACCCCCCGCGGTGTTTGCATCCCGCAGCAGTTCTAGTGGCCACCAGAGTGGCCCCAGACGCTCTCCGCCACGTTTGGACCCTCAAACGGGCGGGGGTCCCAGGGACCCCCCAATGGGAAACCGATCCCCAAGGATGGGGATGAGTTATGCGAGCGTTGCCGGAGGTCGTAGAGGCCCCCCGCGACGTTTTGAGCCTCGCACGGGCGGGGGTCCCAGGGACCCCCCAATGGGAAACCGATCCCCAAGGATGGGGATGAGTTATGCGGGCGTTGCCGGAGGTCGTAGAGGCCCCCCGCGACGTTTTGAGCCTCGCACGGGCGGGGGTCCCACGGACCCCCCCATGGGAAATCGGTCCCCAACTAGGGGGTTCGATTTTGCGAGCGTTGCGGGAGGTCGTAGAAGCCCCCCGCAACGTGTTGAGCCTCGCACAGCCGGGGGTCCCCGGGACCCCCCCTCTGAAAATCGGTCACCGTGCCCCCGCGACTATGGGGCGACGTACACGGTGGATGATAGGCACCGATTCTCGCCGCCGCTCGCCGAATACCCGCGTTTGGAGCGGCGCCCGCCCCGTCTTCAAGGGGCCGGGAGATATAACCCGCCTGATACCGGGCGAATTGGACGTAGGCAGTATGTGGGAGATTGGGACCCACTGGATCGCTATGAGCGACCCCCTTACCATGGGGGGACGTCTGGGGACCCCACATACTAGCAATCAACGTGTTTACGGTCGATTGTAGCCACCCCTCCAGAGACCGTTTTGTTGCCCACGGCCTCTGTGCTTGTCAGGGGATTGAATGGCGACCTTGTGGAAGTTCGCGCCTTGTTGGATTCCGGTGCTCAGGGGTGTGTTGTGTCATCTTGGTTAGTTAGGCGGTTGGGCCTCAAGGTGCACCCCCACACGGAAGGCGTGAGAGGTGTTGGTGATGTGAAAGTCCCCGGGTTGTTAGGGCATGTTGACTTCACATTTACATCACGTCATAAGTCCACGCCAGGCATTAAGACCTCGGCGATTGTGTTGGACAAAGTTGTTGGCCGTCAACCTTCAGTTGACTTGGGACCGAGTATGTTGTCTTTGGTGTCTGATTCCCCACTCGCCGATCCAAATTTCTTCCGCCCAGGCCCGATTGATGCTCTCCTTGGAGCCGATGTCCTGGGGCGAGTTTTGTTGACGGGGAAGCGAGTTTTGCAGCCAGATGGCTTGGTAGCTCTGCAGACGACACTCGGTACAGTTGTGATGGGCCCTGCTCGCCGCGTTTTGGATTCCCTTGATGAGGATCGCGGTCTTGTTTTTAATGTGTCTCTCTCCGAAGTGGTGCAGAAGTTTTGGGAGGTTGAGGAACCTCCACCAGCCCCGCGGGTTGACCCAGTAGCGGATGAATGCGAGTTGTATTACCAGAATAACACTGGTCGCCTCCGCTCTGGTCGTTTGATCACCCGTCTCCCCTTTCGTGCCGGCCGACCTCCTCTGGGCGAATCCCGACCGCTAGCGGAACGTAGGCTAGTGGCGATGGAGCGTCGCATGAGCAAGGATCCGGTCTTCCGCCAGAAGTATGTTGAATTCATGCGGGAGTATGAGGAGTTAGGGCACATGTCCGTGAGCGATTTGGATTGGCGCTCCGTTGAGCACTTCTTTTTGCCGCACCACGCCGTTTTGAAATCCGGAAACATTCGGGTGGTCTTTGACGGTTCGGCTCCCACCTCTACTGGAGCGTCCTTGAACCAGTGTCTGCATGTAGGTCCCAAGCTGCACACGGAGATCTCAGACATTTTGACCAACTTCCGGCGGCACCAAATTGTATTTATGACTGACATCCGGATGATGTTCAGACAAACGGTCATCCATCCAGAGGATAGGAGGTACCAATTGATTTTGTGGAGAGAGAGTCCTAGGGACCCCTTGTTGATTTATGAATTGAATACGAATACGTACGGTTTGGCTTCGAGCCCGTTTGTTGCGATTCGTTCTTTGTTGGAGTTGGCCGAGAAGGAGCGCTTGAGATACCCTCGCGCCTCCGCCATTTTGGCCAGTGACGTCTATGTGGATGACATTTGCACGGGCGCCTCATCTGTCTCAGAGGCGATTGTCCTGAGAGACGAACTCACCGCCCTTTTGAAGTCGGGAGGTTACGAGTTGAGGAAATGGATATCCAACTCGCCTGATGTACTGGTAGGTTTGCCCGAAGAGCACCAGCAGGACCCCCACCTATTCGAAAATGTTGATAATCCCCATGTGGTGACCGTCCTTGGCGTACAGTACAAACCGGTCTCTGACACGTTCACTTATTGTGTGGATTTACGACCACCGAAAGTCTGGACCAAGCGTTTAGTATTGTCTACTGTCGCACGTACCTTTGACCCCAATGGGTGGATTTGCCCCGTGCTGTTTATGGCCAAGTGTTTCTTGCAACGGTTATGGGCTTCGGGTGTGTCGTGGGATGAACCCCTCTCGGACGAGTTACTCCGAGATTGGTCGAGCTTCGTTTCATCCCTCCCCGAGATTAATGAAGTGCATTTGCCGAGGCTATTCCTCCCTTCTGAAAATTGTAAAGTTACTCTTCACGGCTTTTCCGATGCCTCCGAACGTGGATTTGCTGCGGCCGTGTACCTCCGCACCGTTACTGTTGACGGAGTTGTTGCTGTGCATCTGGTGATAGCGAAAAGCAAAGTCGCTCCCCTTCGGACTCGTCATACGATCCCGAGGTTGGAATTGTGTGGAGCTGCCCTCCTAATGCGTTTGTTGAACCACGTATGGCTCACATTAGGTCGATCTATTGCAATACAAGAGGTTTATGCTTGGACGGACAGTCAGGTCGTCCTTTGTTGGTTGAAGGCTCCGGCGCACACCTTGGACGTGTTTGTGGCCAATCGAGTGTCGCAGATTTGTAATTCCGACATCGAGTTGATTTGGAGACACGTGCCGGGAACCATGAATCCCGCGGATTGTGCGTCTCGGGGTTGTGTAGCCCCAACCCTAATTAACCACCCCCTCTGGTGGGGCCCACAGTGGTTGATGCGGCCTGAGTCGGAGTGGCCGCCCTCTCCAGCGTTGTCGAACGTAGCCGTTCCTGATATGCGGGCATGCGTCCTGGAGACTAACCCCGCCGGGGAAAAGGATTTGTTGTTGGATCGGTACAGCTCCTTACAGAAGCTGCTTGGTGTTACCGCTTGGATCAGACGTTTTGTGTACAATTGCAGAAACCCACGCGCGAGGCGTGATTCGTCGGTTCTCACTCCGGACGAGCGTAGGGACGCGCTCTTGTTTTGGGTCCGGAGAGTACAAGCTGATAGTTTTGAGTCCGAGATTGAAATTTTGCGTTTAGGCCGTCGCAAGTTGAAGGGCGCGGTATCGCGATTGAATCCCTTCCTGGACGAGAGTGGGCTTTTGCGAGTCGGCGGAAGACTTCGAAATGCGAACCTGCCGTATGGAGCTCGTCACCCCCTTTTGTTACCTAAAGCCGGACATTTGACTCAACTGATAATAACAGATCGCCATGTGAATGCACAACATGCTGGCTGTAATGCTTTGTTGGCCATTTTGCAGCGTGAATTTTGGATTTTGTCTGCTCGTCGAGCCATTCGCACTGTGGTTTTCCGTTGCCTGCCTTGTTATCGATTGAAGGCCGCGACCATGCAGCCCCAGATGGGTGATTTGCCTGCTGATCGCGTCACGGAATGTAGAGCTTTTGCCGGAGTCGCCACCGACTTCGCCGGTCCCTTTACTGTAAAGGCTTCGAGACTGCGTAATGCTAAAACCTATAAGGCGTACTTGTGCGTGTTTGTGTGTTTGTCCACCAAGGCTGTCCATTTGGAAATTGTCTCGGAATTGTCTACCGAAGCCTTTGTCGCCGCCTTGAGCAGATTTGTTTCCCGTAGAGGACTGCCGACATTGATACGTTCCGATTGTGGTACTAATTATAAGGGAACGTGTAATTATCTTAAGGAAGTAGTTAAGTTTTTTGTTGATAATAAAATAGACATTGGAACCACCCTCTCCCGGCGTGGGATAATCTGGAAGTTTAGCCCACCAGCTTGTCCGACCTGGGGAGGAATTTTTGAAGCTTGTGTAAAGGCTGCCAAGACACACTTGCGTCGCGTGATTGGAGAAACTATTCTCACGTTTGAGGAACTTGATACGGTATTTTGTAAAATTGAGGCCGTCCTCAACTCGCGACCCTTGTGCCCGTTGTCTTCGGACCCGAATGACCTGGAAGCGTTGACCCCAGGTCATTTCTTGATCGGACAGCCCCTTTTGGCTTTGCCTGAATATCCGATTCAGGATGTAGGATCCCATCGTTTGTCGCGATACCAACTTTTGAAACAGATGTCCCAAAACTTCTGGGCACGTTGGTCGATGGAGTATTTGCATATCCTACAACAGCGCGTGAAGTGGACAGATAAAACCACCCCACCCCAGACTGGCGACCTCGTGTTGATTAAGGATGCTAACCTGCCGCCCCTATGTTGGCGAAGGGGGCGCATTGTTAAACTCTACCCCGGAACTGACGGAGTTCCTCGTTTTGCTGAGGTTTTGGTTCGAGATTCGGTTTTGAAGAGAGCCGTTAGTGGGCTCTCCCGATTACCCGTAGATTGACGTACCGTTCTTAACGGTCCGGGGCGGGGGGATGTTCGGAAAAGATCGACGTTTCTGAACGCAACTCTAATGTCACGTCAAATTGACATTGGCTGTCACTTGAAGTTGACAGTGACACTTGATTGAAATTCTTGTAAAAAAAATGTCGGATTAATTTTGCTGAATTTGTTAAAAATCGCTCGCGTTGAATGTGCCTGGCATATCGAGTTTGAATACATCTTAAATTATCTATGTGATCCCGTTTGGTACGACCAAGGTTTTGATGCCATCTCTGGAGTGGCCGGTCGCGGATGCTTTGAAAGATAACCTTTTCTACCACACGCGCTTGTTGTCGGGACAATCTATCGTAATAAAAAAAGCTCCCACGTGTGTGTCTTTGTGTATCTATTGTTGAAACGCCCAGTGTCTTGTGAACGCTGTTATTTGTGTTGTGAGTGAGGTCACTAATTGGTAAGGTCTGCAGAAGAAGACGGAGCCACAGGGGGGGGCCCCCCTCTCCCCACGCTGCCCAGGGACTTTCTACAGCACAGACCACAGTATGTAAAATCACCTTACTTCACATTCTCTCCGCTGTGTATCGCAGTCCAATTGTTCAGTTTACATCCCGGCTGAAACCTAGTTCTTGTCCGGAGTCTACTCATGATAAATCTTCCACTGCGCCATGCCGGCTCCGCGGTATAGGCAGGGGTGTACTGAACAGTCGGTAAATAGGTCAAGTTTCGATATGGAATACAGATTATTTAAAGCGAAACGATAATTTTGTGGAATGTTGTTCATTTAGTACGAATAATGTCTTTATTCAAATAAAGGAAATTATTAAAAGAAATATTGAATATTGAATCGTTAAAATTGAAAAGAAGATTGGTAGAAACTTATTTTAAACATATTTTAATTACTAATTCTTCTTATACGTACTAATTACCTGGAGGAAATCCATGTCAGAGGACACAACAAATATTTAGCTTTCTTCTGCAAAACCCGGCCACAGGTAGAGACATTTCACCGTCACCTCACCAGTCGCCTTCACTTCGCAGTCAAACACGAATCTTTATGTCAAATAAATAAATAAATATCTGTCATTATTACCGTGCTTTATTTAACATCTAACAATTTGGCTAAAATAAAGATTCGTAGCCTTAGCATAAAAAACTGTCGCTATGGTAACTGGTTATCGTGATCGTACACACATCGACAGCTTTTGAAAGATGGTATAGTTTACTATTCGATTCCATAACGACTATTGTTCGCGCTAGGAGAAAATAATACGATTACGAAAACGGTTACCACAAGGGCAGTTTTTTCGCTACGGTATAGGTTACTATTCGAAATTGAAATTGAAATTTATTTATTTGCTGAAAGCAATGTACATAACATATAATTGCGATAGTCTGCAATATTACCATTACGATAGATCTTCATGCTAGGGTTACAGATTACTTGAGCTCTGATCGAGTGGTGCCTTTTTTTTATAGTGCCCTCACTAAATGGAATGCATTTACGCATACCCCGTCCGCGTGCGGTGTGCGGACGGTGGTTATGTGGGACTCTCCTGGCCAATTTCTGACCCTCAATTTATTCAGTGTCAGATACTCGATGGGGAATCTGACAGGAAGGGATATCGATCAGGAAGGGGGAATACCGACTAAACCCCTCACTTCTTGCTCTCCCCGCCGTCAATTAGGTCATAATGTGGAGGGCCCGAGGTGGCAAGCTCCTCCTACATCGAGTGGTGCCTTAGTAAGTAGGTATGTGTCAACACCGGTTAGGTTTGTACTTCTTCTTTAAAATATAAACCTATGTATGTAAATATTACTACACAGTTCAATAATATCAATACTTGAATCAGAAATACCTTGAATAGCCATTTGATAATCAAAATCTTTATAAACCTAAAGTGTATTTAAGGTGTGATGCACACAAACAACACTAGCAATATGTGTTCTAGCGTATTTGTATTAAGGTTGTTTACTGTTAAAATGGCATCGCCTACGCATAACTAGCTCGTCCTAAACTCCTAACATAATTTATGATGCTTTAGAGCAGCAAGAGTTCAATCTGGTTGTTTAGATCCTTGCGCGTTATAAAAGCGCAGCGATGCGCTGGCGCAGCAGACTGCACGGCCTGCGACCGAGTACCACACGATGAAGAAAATTGTGAGTTTAACTAATTCACTAGTGACTTTAAATCATGCAATTACATAACTTGTGTTTAATTAATTGGAAGTACTAGTAAGTAAGGTTCAAGTACTATTCGTAAATGAATAAGTAAATGGTTTAAGATGCATCTTCGAAAACTGACGATTGACGGCATAAAAGCTTTCAACGCTTGTATGAAAATGATGTTTTCAGCATTATTGTGTTCCGGCAGTTAGAGATAAGATAGCCAGTTCCTTAGTGATTGAGGATTCCGAGAGTAGTGCGCTTCCACCTTCAGCCTTATCACAACTTAACATCCGGTGGGATGAAGGCTAAGTGCACGTGTTAACTTGTTGTTGTACTAAGTCTTGTAGATAAAAAAAGTTATTTATTTCGAACTATATTCTTAAGCGAATTTAATTGCATGCCTAGGTGTATCTGCTAGCCCTCCTGTTAGCGGTGGGTCTGGCGTCGGCGGGCTACATCAGCCACGGGTGGTCTTCCCCAGTGGTGGTCCGGCGGGTGGTGTACGCGCCCGTGCGCCAAGGCGGGGGGTGGTCCGGCTTCGGGCGCAGTGGCGGCTACGGCGGCTACGGTGGCTGGAAGGGGGGCTGGAGTGGCGGCTACGGAGGGTGGAAGGGTGGCTACGGCGGGTGGAACAGCGGCTGGTGGTAGAATAGTTCGTAGTGTAGTAAAGCCGCGTGCTTAACCTGTACGCTCGGAGATTTGATGAAACTTGACACCCGTCAGTCTCGAACTTGAGGTGACGGAATTCGAAATTTAGACTGTATTCATTACATTGTAACAGCATTTTTCGAGTGGTTGGCTGGGTACACATGTGTGCCTAATCCGAGCAATATGACGATATAATGTTTAGGACGTCTGTGTAACTAATCCGAGCGTACAGGTGAGCGCGCGGTCTGCACACTAGAGCCGCCATTGAAACAAAAAAAACATAGTGCTGAAGTAAAGACGAAGTTGTGAATTATCTCTCTGTCGTGCACTCCGAAGAAGCTTTGTGGTACTTTTTATCGCTTAAAGGATATTTGTTAGCCTGTCGTTTAGTTTAATTCAGTTATTTTTTTTTTATAAAACTCCTTTAAATTAAACGACAAGCTAGAAAATATTGATGAAGCAATAAAAGTGCCACAAAGCTTCTTCGGAGTCCACAGAGAGATAATTCACAATTTCTTCTTTATTTAAACTCTATGATTTGTTTTTCAATGGCGGCGCTAGTGTGCAGACTGCACACCCCTAACCTAGGGTTCGTTCAAATACTATGTATAACACCTGTTGCATGTCTTTGGAAATATCAACACCAGTTGAAATAAACTGTTCTTAAAATAGTCATAGTAACAACTATGTAATTTTGGACAAGCTTGCATCACGTCATTGCGAACCGACTATGCTGATAACATCGTAAAAGTGTATCAACTTACGAGGACTTGCTATCCTCCAAAGTTGAGTTGCGACAGAAACGTCGCGGTGTTGTTTCAAGCTCGTAGGAGAGCCTTCGGCACAGCGTCCGTTTAAATTGCAATAACATTTATCTGTCCCAAATCGGGAAAAGAAGAGCAAGATCTCGTTCTTTTACGTGTAACTTATTTTGTATGTTATTTAAGCCCTTACATCAATGTTGAACAACTTATAATAGGTCTTTGGCTATAAAATTGCTGATAGGAATTATCATACAAAGATATTTGGGGATTTCTTGGACTCCGAATTCAACGAAACTTCAGAAATATGATCAGACAACATTAATATAACTATTGTCAATAAACTCATTTAAAAAACTGCCTTAGATAAAAAAAAACTGTTCGAAGCAGTCAAATTAACGACAATCGAAGAGGGGTACTTTGAAGCATTTATAAAATTTTTAGACGTGTGTTTAATTATTCTTTTTTAGATGTATATTATTAGGACATACTCTATTTTCGAAACTAACTATTAATTTTGATTTATCTAGCTACAGATTTGTGGCGCATCACTACGTGCAGGCTCCTCATCACTACTATGCTGCGCGACAGCACTGAAAATGGAAGACTGCGCATAGGTGCGCTGCGCGCGCATGGACACGCTGCGCGCGCCGCCGCCGTTCAAGATGCCTCCGCAGTTTGCCGGCCGCGAGCCCAGTGATAGCCCGGTTGGCTCGCACGCACGACCTGTGTCGCTCCTCGTCTCAGCGCTGGCTAGGGATTTTTCCATTGTAATTGATATTATTTCACAATACAATCTGTTAAGATTTCGTCGTCTTTTTCCTCCGCATCTCCCTTCCAATTATTGTAAGGATAGGCATACATCTTTAGTGGTGACCTCCGAATTTTTCGATATTCATTTTTTCTGCGTCGAGTCATCGATTGTCGTTTTTTTCCGCCGTTGAAAAAAATGGACGGGCCTGCGGACGAAAAGTCTAGCAGCGAGGACATTGTGCAAGATTCTAAGAAGTGCAGCAGTGAAGATGCTAGTGCAGTGGACCGCGTCACTCTACGTTTACCAGCTTTTTGGCCCGAGGACCCGGAGATCTGGTTCGCGCAGGTGGAAGCCCAATTTGCGTGTACCGGGGCGAAGACGGATAGTACGAAATTTTTTCAAGTGATTCGTGAACTCGATCAGCGGACGGCACGCGAGGTTCGAGACGTCATAACCAACCCACCGGCGTCCGGCAAGTACGAGAAATTAAAGCAAGAACTTATTAACCGCCTTTCCGTTTCTCGGGATCATCGTATGCGTCAGTTGCTCACTCACGAAGAATTAGGCGATCGTAAGCCGTCGCAGTTTTTACGACACCTTAGAGTTCTAGCAGGGGATGGTGTTGGTGACGAGTTTTTACGAAGTTTGTGGTCGGGTCGTCTCCCTACGCATATTCAGGTCATTATTGCGTCGCAAAAGGCAACGTGTTTAGACGAGGTTGCTATTCTCGCAGATCAAATTTACGACGTCGTACCAAACCCCAATAATAATGTTGCTAGTACTTCATCGAGCAGTATGGAAGGAATGTTCCAACGTTTGGAGCAGTCGCTTTCGTCGCGAGTTCAAGACGAACTTAGTCGCCAATTGTCGCAACTAAACGTGGCTGCTAGGCGTGGTCGCCAGGCATTCCGGAGGCGGTCTAGCAGATCAAGTAGCAGATCTAGAAGCGCCGGACAGGGTCAGATCCGTAAATCAGGTATGTGTTGGTACCATTACAAATTTGCCGAGAAGGCTCATAAGTGTATTTCCCCCTGCAACTTCGAGAAGGAAAACACTCGGGACGGTCAGTAGCGGCGACAACCGACTGTCACAGAGATACCCGTCGCCCTTTTGTTACTGACAGGAAATCTAAAATTCAGTATTTGATCGACACCGGTTCCGACCTTTGTGTTTTGCCTCGTAGATTTTTGCGTGCATATACAACACCTACTGATTACAGCCTTACCGCAGCCAATGGTTCCAGCATCCGCACTTACGGAATGATGAAAATGCGTCTTGACCTCGGGCTCCGACGCGACTTCTCCTGGAACTTCGTTGTAGCAGATGTGGACAAGCCCATCATAGGGGCGGACTTCATCGCACACTACGGTTTGCTGATCGATTGTAAGCATGGTCGGTTAGTAGATAGCCTAACTACCCTTTCAACCGCTGTTACAAGTAAGATATGTCAGCTGCACAGCATCAAGGCGATTTCTGGTAATAGTGAGTACCACTCTTTATTAGCTCAATATCCAACACTGACTAAGCCATCAGGAGTATTTCGAGAAGTCAAGCATAATACGCTGCACTACATACGTACGACGCCCGGACCACCGGTTTACTGTAGGCCTCGTCGCTTGGCTTCAGACCGATTGAAAATCGCTAAGGATCAGTTTGAAGAGATGCTGCGTGATGGAACTGTTCGTCGTTCCGATTCACCCTGGGCTTCGGCTTTACACCTGGTGCCGAAGAAAGGTGGTAGTTGGAGACCATGCGGGGATTACCGGGCACTCAACGCAAGAACCATACCAGATAGGTATCCGGTACCGCATATCCAGGACTACTCACATAGGCTGGCGGGCTGTAAAATATTTTCTAAAATAGACCTGGTAAAAGCTTACCACAATGTTCCAGTTTGTAAAGAGGATATTTCAAAAACAGCGATAACTACACCGTTTGGAATGTTCGAATTCCCATTCATGCCGTTTGGTCTGAGAAATGCGGCTCAAACTTTCCAACGTTTTGTGGATGAAGTCCTCAGAGGGCTAGACTGTTGTTATTCGTACCTTGACGATATTCTCGTGTTTTCCAGAAGTAATTCCGAGCACCTGGAACACCTGGAACAAGTTTTCAAGCGCCTTGAGAAGTATGGGCTACTTATAAATGAATCCAAGTGCAGTTTTGGCCAGGAAAAGGTAACATTTCTTGGATATTCTGTCTCTGCGGCTGGTACACGCCCTATGAACGAAAAGGTTGCAGCGATCCGGGAATTCCCACCCCCTCAGACAGTGAGAGGTTTGTTGCGTTTCCTAGGGATGCTTAATTTTTATAGACGTTTTATTCCCCATGCCGCAGAAGATCAGGCACCTTTACACGGTATGTTAGTCGGCACAAAGAACAAAAGCTCGCGACCTTTGACCTGGAATCCAGAGCAACTCTTGGCGTTCCAGAAGTGTAAAGACGGTTTGTCGGATTCAGCTCTTTTAGCTCACCCATACCCTAATGCACCGCTTGCGCTAGTCACCGACGCGTCTGGCTTGGCTTTGGGCGCTGTAGTACAACAGTTGGTTCAAGGTGGCTGGCAGCCTTTAGCTTTTTATTCAAAGAAGATGAATCGTGCACAACAATCATATAGCGCTTATGATCGAGAACTTTTGGCTATTTACGAAAGCGTAAGACATTTTCGTTATTTGCTTGAAGGTCGACATTTTACAATATTCACGGACCATAAACCTATAACTTTTGCTTTCGAACAGAAAGACCGAAAATGTTCTCCCAGACAGTTCAATTACCTGGACTTCATTTCGCAGTTTACCACGGACATTCAACATATCTCAGGAAAGGACAACATTACCGCTGATACGCTCTCACGTATAGAAAATATTTCAGCCCCTCCTGATTTTGAAGCCATTGCACGGTCGCAGGTTGATGACCTAGAGCTTCGAGGACTGTTGGAAGATAACTCCACTTCGTTGAAACTCCAGAAAGTTCCAATAGCAGGTACTGATATTGCCATTTATTGTGACGTTTCTCAGTTGAAACCTCGTGCTTACATCGCGAAGGAGCTGCGCCGTCCGATTTTTGACAGTGCGCACAACATGAGTCATCCGGGAGTTCAGTCTACCATCAAGCTCATCGCTGATCGTTTCATTTGGCCATCCATAAGAAAAGACTGCCGCGACTGGGTTAGGAGCTGCGTTCCATGTCAAAAGTCTAAGGTACAGAGACACACCTTTTCTCCAACATCAGACTTTCCATTGACTGTCTTACGATTTAGTCACGTGCACATTGACCTAATAGGTCCACTCCCGCCGTCGGAAGACTATAGATACTGCCTTACGGCCGTGGATAGATTTACTCGGTGGCCCGAAGTTAGGCCACTAGTCAATATTACAGCTGAATCTGTAGCCAAAGCTTTTTATGATATTTGGATATGTCGTTTTGGATGCCCGGAAACTGTGACTACTGACCAGGGACGTCAATTTAATTCTAATTTGTTTAAATCCTTGACAGATCTTTGTGGAATTCGTCTGCGCCACACAACGGCGTATCATCCAGAGGCAAATGGCATGGTCGAGCGGTTTCATCGAACGCTGAAAGCTGCGATCATGGCCCACGACAGCTCACGATGGACGGCTATCCTACCAACCGTTCTGTTGGGGATACGTACAGCTTGGAAAGCCGACTTGCATTGTTCTGTGGCTGAGATGGTGTACGGTGAGCCCTTGCGGATTCCTGGTGAGTTCTTACAATCTAATCACTCCCAGATACCTCAGCCAGCAGACTTTGTATCACAGCTCCGTATTCACATGTCCCGTTTAAAGCCGATACCAGCATCTCGACATTGTAATAAAACCGTTTTTGTGCACGATGACTTACAGACAGCAAAGTACGTTTTTCTCCGAAAGGATGCCTTGCGTGGTTCTTTGGAAGCACCTTACACTGGCCCACATAAAGTTTTGAAACGCACCGATAAAACAGTAACTGTTGATTTAAATAGAGGACCGGTAACTGTTTCCATTGATAGAACCAAGCCAGCATACGTTCTTGCAGATTCTGAATACTCAGAGCAATCCTCATTTTCAAGTCCTTCTGGTTTGGAACCCGTTAGAATAACTCGTTCTGGCCGGCATGTAAAGTTTCCTAAACATTTTTCCGCAGGGCTTTGATTTCTCCCAGGGGGGTGGTGTGGCGCATCACTACGTGCAGGCTCCTCATCACTACTATGCTGCGCGACAGCACTGAAAATGGAAGACTGCGCATAGGTGCGCTGCGCGCGCATGGACACGCTGCGCGCGCCGCCGCCGTTCAAGATGCCTCCGCAGTTTGCCGGCCGCGAGCCCAGTGATAGCCCGGTTGGCTCGCACGCACGACCTGTGTCGCTCCTCGTCTCAGCGCTGGCTAGGGATTTTTCCATTGTAATTGATATTATTTCACAATACAATCTGTTAAGATTTCGTCGTCTTTTTCCTCCGCATCTCCCTTCCAATTATTGTAAGGATAGGCATACATCTTTAGATTTAAAAAAAAAGCAGGAATTAGATAAGTAATAATAAAGAACGCAGTCTTTTCTCCTTACAGAAGACATATTGCAACGTATAGAAATATCATGTTGAAAGATGATGCAATCTCAAAGCCAAAACTCTTGTATTCAGAGCATATCAGCATGTCCATGTCAACTGTAAAATTCCACGACATTCAATCAATGTTGAGAAACCTTACTGCGCAACTACAACGCAGCTTTTAACTATGATCAAAAACTAGATCTAGAACAGTTTACTGACTTAAGCCAGCCCAAATGACGATCTACAAGGCCACATTATATTTGTCTATTTACTGTACACTCTGTGATATTTTTGTTGTTTTAATAAATATTACTAACTCCATACTCTTTTATTACCTACTGTTTTATGTAACTACTCATTTTATAGTAAACATTCACGTTCTATTCTATTCTCTATCGCCACATTTGTGTAAACTTTAAGTCAATCCTTTTTGTATTTGTTCCACATAAAAAACTGAACTAAGTTGTTTTACAAAAATATTCATAACATCGGTCATTTAACTAATTGAAACTAGGTAGTCAATAATTTGCGATAGGATTTATCAAATGTACTAAAAGAAAAAGTATATAAGATGCTAATAAATCAATCCAGCAAACAACAACACCAATAGCTTCGCCTGCGTGGACTACACGACGTTATTCCGCGGGAATGTGATATTTTTCAGGGATAAAAAGCCTATGTTCCTCTCCAAGCTACAAAAGTATCTGTATCCCAAACAGCCAAATCCGTTCAGCCGCTTTGGCGTGATTATGTAGCGAACATCTAAACTTTCACATTTATAATATTAGTAGGATTCCTTTCAGTCATACAAAGGATTATCATAAGTATTACGTAAAAAAGTAACAAAAGTCAATTGTTTATGTAGCCAAAACGAATTTTTCATACTGCATCCAAATTCACTACCTACGGCCAATTTACAAAAATTCTTGAAAATAAAATGTCATTTTTTATAAAATATCAAAAATTACCTTTATTCAGCTCTCGACATAAAGGGTTTGAGATCTAATCGTATCAAAACATGTTTCAAAGACCTTTACACCTCCATGACTATTAAATCGGTCAATAATATTGAGATGAGCATTGTAAACACAGTAACATGCCTAGTTAATGGCTCGCTGAGATGATTACTATTTTGACGCAGATGTTCTCACCAGAAGTAACTATTATCGAATCTGTGCCAGCAACTTAATTGTATTTATTAATATGTTGTATAAAAAACAGATAGGTATCAATTGGTTTTTTATTGCTGTCGACATTAACTTCACAAAAAAGAAACAGCATGCTAGTCTAAAATAAATCATCGTAGCAAAAACATGAATAAAGGTATCGGTTTGAACCGGGAGTCGAACCGCAACTGCAAGCATCGACGCTCGATTTCACACAAATACCATAGAAACTAACTAGTATGGTGTGACGTCATGTCGCTTGCAAGTTGTCGTTTGATGCTAAATACGAATTCACACCTTACGAAACAAAAGCAAATCGCACCCCCTTTAAAATTAGTATCGAGTCCCGAGTAGTTTTTTTATTATTTTGTAAGCCTATTGTTACTCTATAGTATCACCTTTTTTTTGCGTCCGCGTTAAGCTAACCAAAGTAGGCTACACTACTACAAACTTGCTCGTGCGCAGGTCACGGGCAAGGCCAGCGAGCCTCCGCGGTGCGCGCGCATCGACCCGCTTACATCACGCGCTTTGCTGCACCAAGCACTGTCTCATCTTAAGGGCTTATTACACTTGGCTAAATTCAGCATCTAATTAAGCATACATTGCTTTTTTTGAGCTCATTTGTAGCAAGTGATGCAATCAAAACAAGCAATGTATGCTTAATTAGATGCTGAATTTAGCCAAGTGTAATAAGCCCTTTAGCCTTTGCACGCCCTTATAAAGGTAATGCTCTACTCTTAACATGTCAGAGTCCAGCATTTTTCTGGACTTAAACTCTTTCTACCTGTATATTCATATTGCAGTAATACAATTTATTTGAAGTAGATATGAAGAACAACCATTTCATAAACACATTTAATACTTTTAGATAATATTTGTCAAGCTTATTATGTAAAAAAAGTGATTTAAAAAAGTAGTTCGTGGCTGTCCGGATGTTTGTATGGATGTATGTAATACTTAATGTATTGGTACCATTTATTTTAAATAGCTACATCACGTCACGGGATTATTTCCTATTGAGTATCCCTTAATAATAATAAATTTTACCCGCGTGGTACCCGTTCCCGTGGGAATATAGGGATAAAATATAGCCTATGTTAATCATCTATAATGTAGCATTCAAAGTGGAAGGATTTTGGAAATCGGTCCAGTAGTTTTTAAGTTTATTCATTACATACCTACATACATACATACCTTCAAATCATTCCTCTTATAAATAGTAAAATATGGATCAAATACTCAAAAATAACTAAGCTGGCACCCTGTTAGACACTGGTCTTTTTTGAATGAGCGTTATGAGGCGTGCAGTTTGGATTTTCCTTCATTATTTATTGCGGCAACTTTGAGTAGTAAACTCTTCTATATTTATTAGAGGCTAGTAGTAATTCGCGTAGTTGAATTTTAGTACGACACTATAGCGACACAAAAAGCAGAAGATCTTCGTTACAGTCTTCTATTTTGCATTACATACAATTTGAGCTAAACTCAAAAGTTTGACAATTAGGTGCATTAGTTCACGTTACAAGTTTTTATTGTAGGTATGTCCTTTCGGGTCACTAGTGGTTCGGGTTAAATCGGAATTTGTCCCACTTCGCAGTGTCCAATTTAGGTGAAATTTTGAATACAGATTTGGTTTGAATTACAATACAATATTACATTATTTTGCTGACTCTATAATATACAATATTAATACAGTCAGCAAAAAAGCTTGATATAAAAATGTAGTTTTAACTAAAACAATAATAATCTGTCTACTTACTCATGTTTTATGCACCAATGTAATTACCGTGAGTTCATCCTCCCAGCATCCAAGTCAGAGGCAGCGCCGTTGTCATCCGTCAGTTTGGTCAACGTGCTGTTTAAATCAGCAACCTTCGACTATTTCTGATCTAGCACAGTGCCAGCGCGCATCAAACGACAGATTTACATATGTTTCGTGGCCGCATCCGTTGCAAAATTCGCGATAAATTTATTTAAACTAATGCACTAATTAATCCAACTAACCGACCATTTTGAAATATTGTTTGTATCCAATGTCGAACTAATAATTAAACTTTAATAAACACTTTAGCCGGCATGATAGAGGTCATGTGCCTTCAACCAAATAACTACAGGTATTTTTACGTCCCCCTAATTTATCACTTTACCTGAAATGAATCTAGTTGCACTTTTTTGATTATAATACTTCTAATAAGTAACACTGTTTAGACATTTCCTATACACACTATTTAGAAGCTCACGAACACTCTGCCAAATGTCAATCTACTCATGGTATTTAAGAGAAAAAAATCTTTCCGTGTTCTGTGGTATATGTTGCTATCTCAGCTACCTCCAACAACGAATACCTCCCAACTTACTGGTATTTGGTAAGATAATATTATTAAATACTTTTTGATTTGTAATTTAAATGTCTTTTGTGTCTGTCTTTCACACATACAGCTCGTACGTGGCTCGGCAGTATGTTAATGAGTTCCCACAATAACAATGGTGGGCCATAACTTGAACGAGACAGTCCGTCAGACGTGGCCCGATATGGGCGGGTTGCAGAACCCGACGGACACTCATTTACGACATTAAGCAGCTCTAAAAGGACCCTTAGTATTTGGGACACTATACTCGTGAGATCTTTTGTCAATTTAGCTTTAATACTCAAACTTACAAAAACTGTTGCTTTGTCTGGACAATAACCCAAAAGCTTTATTACAAGCTTTTTATTAACTGGCCATGTTAGTTAGTTAGTTTGTTAGTTAGTGGGGGACAAATCTTGCAAGCTTAATTTGACCTACTTCCCAGTGTCCGATGGAGCTGTAGTTTTGTATTCAGGGACCATACTCTGAAACGCACATCCGAAACTTCGGTTAGCCCTGTCCTTTTCACTCGACTCTGTCATGACTGGAGCGTGAGAGGGACGGATATAACGAAGTTTCGGGTTTTGCGTTTCAGAGTAGGCCCTCAGGTTTGGTTTAGATGACAATACAATATTAAAGTACAACTAGTAAAAAAGCTTGTCATAAAAATGAAATTTTTACTAAAACTTATACAGGATAATTTTTTTATCAGTGCACAAATTTTTAGGATTGACTCAGAACCGATAAGTAAAAAACTTTCTCCTAGAAACAGGTCGAAATATGACAAAAAAAATTGACTTTTCATACAAATCGGACTGATCACGTGATCTATTTAGTATGGGAAGTCAAAAAAATTTTGTCGTATTTCGACCCATGTACCTAGGAGAAAGTTGTTCACTTACCGATTCTGAGTCGATCCTAAAAATTTATACACTGATGAAAAATTAATCCTGTAGTTTTTTTGTTTGGAAGAAATAATTTCTTGATAATGCTATATTAAAAATTTAAGAGAAAGGAACTGAAACCTCTACAACAATAAAATATAAGAGCATTTTGCTAAGTAAGTACCGAGATATCCAAAAAAGGTTAACACCTTGGTGGTCTACATCATCATAATTGACAAATATGCCAGCGGCAGCAAAAATTAAATGTTAATGTCCCAATTAAAAATGCCCCGGTTCTGAGGAGGCAGTTAAAGTTTACGAATTATGGCAATTATTGAGTGGCGCGTGCGTGCGTTTGCGCAACCCGCTCCACCCACACGTATATAACGCGCGCGGAAGATGCACCCTTCGTCACTCACCTGTCGCTCACTCACTTATCCTATCAACATGAAATTCTTAGTGAGTATCTTATCTTATCTATTATAGAAAATCTCTCCGATCCGATCAACCAAGATCTTACTAGAGCCTTTTTATTGTAGTAAAAATTATATCAATCCTACTTAATATTATTAATGTGAAAGTTTGGATGTTTGGATGTTTGATTGTTTGTTACTCATTCACACCAAAACGGCTCACCGGATTTGGCTGAAATTTGGCACACAGATACTTTGTAGCCTGGAAAAGAACATAGGCTACTTTTTATCCCGGAAAATATCACATTCCCGCCGCGGGATAACGTCGTGTAGTCCACGCAGGCGAAGCAGCGGACGGATAGCTAGTTTAATAATAATTGAATAAATATGTATGTGTATTTTCAAAATTAGTTGTAAAATTATTCAAGTTCATATTCATTTATTCACAAGAAACACGGTACATTATAAAGATGTCAAAATTGTATTAAGTATAGTGATCAAACATATTTCGCTAAGTTTGCATGCAAATATCAAAATTTATTGAATACCAAAAAATTGGTAAATTATGGTGCATTTATCAAATATAAGTATTTTTACCTCGTTAAAAGAAATACATGGCGAATTTTATTAATCATGGTGCTCCTTTCGGTTAGAAAGATTTTAAACAAATAAAATACTTATCGATGGTTTTGCAGGTGGCTCTTTGCTCCTTCGTGGCGGTTGCGATGGCCGGCGAGACCCGCGATAAACGTGGTCTTCTCAGTGGTGGTCTTGGCTACAGCAGCCTTGGTTACGGCAGTCTCGGCTACAGCGGTCTCGGCTACAGCGGCCTCAGCACCAGCGGCCTCGGCTACAGTGGCCTCAGCTACGGTCAAGGCCTCGGCTACAGCGGCCTAAGCTACGGTCAAGGCCTCGGCTACAGCGGCCTCAGCTACGGTCAAGGACTTGGCTACGGTCAAGGCCTCGGCTACAGCGGCCTCAGCTACGGCCCTGGCGTTGGCTACGGCTCCAGTCTCGGCTACAGCTCACTCCCCGCTGTGAGCTACGCGGCGCCCGCTGTTAGCTACGCGGCGCCTGCTGTGAGCTACGCGGCACCCGCTGTAAGCTACGCTTCTCCCGTGGTTGCTGCCCCCGCGGTCGTCGCGGCCCCCAGCGTCGTCGAGGCCCCCAGCGTGGTCGCCGTGAAGAAGGTGGTGTCAGTGCCGCAGGTAGTGTCGGTACCTCAGCAAGTGGTGGCCGTCAAGCAAGTGGTCCCCAGCTACTCGGGGTACGCCGGCGCCTACTCGGGATACTCCGGCTACTCCGGAGCTTCGTTGGGTCTCGGATATGCCAACGGTTGGTGAAGATCTGCAAAGCTTTCTAGTCAATTATTCATGTGAGGCAATTTAAATATGAGGTCATAATATAAAATATTCAAATATAATATTTATGAACATGATCAATTTGTTTTCTTTTAAGTATTTCAGCAATCCCACCATAGAAGTACTTCTAGTTTTATTCGTAAAAGTATAGTTTATTTTATAAATCACATCCATGAAACATGACACCAACAAGAATCGCTATGACTTAATCCATAAGTACTAATATTATAAAAAAATGTGAAATTGTGTTCATTTGTTTTATCCCAGAAAAATAACACATTCCCGCGGTATAACCTCGTGTAGTCCGCACGGGCGAAGCTGCGGGCGAAATGCTGTGTTTATATAATTTCCTAAAAATATATACTACGTTATATATTTTTTGTAGTTTTTTCTTTCCTATGTCTGTAGGTTTGCTTTCTATAGGCTGTCAAAGAGGTAACTAGTTTGCCCGGACTTCCCCTACAAGTATTCATCCAACTGCGGTAACACATAGGTATAACCAGTGGTTATACCTATGTGAAAAGAAGTAAGAAGTGGTTGACCCAATTTGTCCCTGACTGTACCTACTGTAGAAAGTGTTTTAGGAGATTGCCCGTAGTATATATTACTATTTGGGAGAATGTACGAATTTTGTGTAGGTTAGGTTAGATTATTATAGTCCTTTTAAACTTCTGCGATTATCGCTTGTTTTATGTAAAGTAAATACGCGCGTTTTTTATACAGTCAATAGTTAACTATAGAAAAGTATTTCAAAAATATTAATCAATAATATTATAAATGTGAAAGTGTGTTTGTTTTTGTCCGTTTTTCGTGAATCGACCTGATTTTTAGTATGGGGATAGTTTGAGAGCTGGAGAGTGACATAGGCTACTTTTTATCCCGGAAAAAAATTGGTAAATATGTAACTAATGTATGTCCCGTGGAATAACGTCGTGTAGTAGGCGCGGACGAAGCCACGGGCGGCGGCTAGTATTATAAATTAATGTAAAAGTAGCAAACCTATCTTATTAGTTTTTAAGAATTTTGCCGTAGTGATAAATTAGGCCTTGGAGAAAGACATACTTAGGGGTCCTCTTGGAATGATACTGACTATCGAAATAACCTGAGGGCCTAGACAAGTGGCATTCTATTATCGATATCGCCAGTAGAATAGAAAGAAAATGTATGGGATTGACATTAGCAATCGAAATGCCACGTGACCGCTAATGTCAATACCATACATTTTCTTTGTATTCGACTGGCGAATTCGCTAATAGAAAGCCACGTGAACTGAAATTAAAAAGCGTGGTGCGCGTTGTCAATATTAAGTTCTTGAAATTCATGCTTTGCAAAGGGCGCACCACGCTTTTTAATTTCAGTTACTGAATTGACGGTTATTTTGTACTTTTAAGTCTGTAACTATTAAAAGTGTGTTTGTTTAGTTTTTTAAACTATATATTTATTTCATTTCTTTTTCTTTCTTTCTTTCTATTTATAATAAGGTATAAGACTAATTTATTCCTCGCTGTTCCAACATAAGATCCTCACCACCAAGTGTAGCGAATATGAAGAAAACGCAGACTCCAGATAACACTCATATAATTATTGATCCAACTTACAGGTACAGGCATAGTACAGGTATAACAATATAGATACAGTCGACGTCTTAGTAAACTTATCCCCTCGAGGCTAGTTTGAAGAATGACCTCTCTTTGCTCGTTAATCGGGCTCAAGTCTAGCTACCCCCTCCAATTTTACCACAGATTGGCCTATTAAATTTAACAAAATGGCGGCAAGAGACGGCATTACCAGTGTTGCTATTCAAAAATAAGAAAAACCTTCTAAAATCATGACATTCGGCCATCTGATAACGTGCTGTCTCCCGACGCACATATAAAAATTATTTAGAATCAATTAATTAGGTAAGTATACAGCTAATATACTGATACACAACTATTCTCAATAGTAAAGTCTTACAACTATGTACCTATTTAAGTTAATCTTATAGTGATAAAAACCTTAAGTTAAAACTTAAAACATAATTGAAACAAATACATTATTATACACAATGCTCAACAATAAACTTTTAAGGAAGCCGATGACTTGTTTAGAATATAGATATTATCGTGAAAATATTGTTTTAGTAAATCCATAATCAAATAAAATAAATTATCAATAACAAACTAATCTAAAACTATTTGAATCAATGTATAAATTAACATAATCATGACATTCGTTAACAAGCGACTATTATTACTTAGAAAACTTATTTTGAAACTATACTTGTTATATAATCATGTGTAAGTAAGTATATGATGATTAAAGTAAAGTCTGGTTATAATCTATAAGCATTAGTTATGGGTCATAAAAGAAAAATGGATTAGCTTGGTACTAGTTTACATCAATGCATTGTCAGGAGCTACATTCAAGAATATTAGATGGTGTCAGAAGCAAAATCCCTAAGAATGTTACATTAGGAATAGGTAGGTACAGAATTTAACTTTAACCTGATAACTAGACACCCTTATCACTTCACTCAAATAGTGGAAAAAGCAACTACGAGTCATGAAAGGATTAAAGACCTAATATTAGATGAATTTAACTATCGCTAAGTTTGACCTAGTTTAGTCCTTACAAAAACAACTGTAGGCCTCTGCACAGTTACCAATTTTTACCCAGATATGAGTAACAAACCAAGTTATAGATACGTATTTACCATAGTGCACAATTTGTATTAAATCAAGATATGAATTAGGACAACTAAAGGAATTATTTAAAGGCATGTTCGTAATAGGCATTATTACCGATTAATTTAAATATTCTTACAAGGAAGTTACACTAATAATGAAGATGCCGCAGGTACAATTTGAACCGTCACAGCAACAATTTGCTTTTTCAACTTGTCAACCAGTTGTCCAAGGTTTCCAGAGCATTCTTCTCCAGCACCAAATCTTAAATGCATCTATTCTCTGCCTCTGTTAGAATAGTACAATACATGGTTCCACTCCGTACATGAAAATCAAAAGATCATATTATTATCATTTCTAATGAATAAGTTAATGATTTTAAACAAGTTCTCAATTTAATATCAAAACTTAAAAATGTCTACAAGGTATCCTCATACGAGCATGACCCGCATTCTTATCAACAAATATTCATATTACTATGAATAATATTAGTGTAAATAGATTTAATAATTATAATTGGGATATGAAGAAGTATATTACCATGGATAGAAATAGGACAAATAAAATCATGAACAGCTTTTCGCCCAAATGAATTAACTACACGATGATTTCCCGTGGGAATAAAATATCCTCCCGGGGTCAAAAGAAGCCGATATGCTATTCCACAGACAAAAGATTTCAAAGATCCGTCCAGCCGATAGCCGTGATTGGGGAACAAACATACAAGCTTTTGCAATCATAATATTAGTAAAATGAGATAAGATACATGACATGATAATATATACTTCAATACTTCAACTTCAATCAGCGATCCACTCGTCTCAATATCCGACTTACAACCACAGCCCACGATGATCATCATCACAACAACGATCACCCTGTGATCTGCACCTTCAGTATCATATTATCTCCTCTCATTACCACAGCTGCTCCTCCAGTTTGTATGCTGTGTTGATTCGTACGTTCAAGGGTAGCGGGATCCTCATTATTATATTAACTCGATGCTAGCTCACGATAAGTACCTACTGGATGCTACAATTGGCATCTGAAAGCAGTAAACTCACAACACACATAGTAACCAAATCAATTTTATTAATCATTCAAAAGAAATAGATGTATCTGATAATGAATCAATAGAAATAAATGTAAGTATATGAATTCTCATATTCTTTTATAAACATTAGTAGGTAAGGTACTTAGTACCTTCAACCATAGTAGAAACAAATGTTCAACTGACCAGATCTAAAAAAATATGGAAATGATTACTACAGAATATGTGAAGGAACTTCAAAGGTCCGTGAGAATGGTAAACTGCTAAGAATTTTAGTATCACGAGCCTACCAAATGAGACGGTAAATTTGACAGATCTACTTGATTTTTGGTTTATTAAAGATAGTAATGCTAATTAAAATAACAATAAATTAGATTCACATAATTTGAAATCATATTTTGTCAATACGTACACTAGGACGGTAGTATTAAAATCCTCAAAAACGAATTTTAAATCATACCGCCAATAACAACAAAAACACGGCAAAACTAACTTGGTATGCTACAGCAGTGGTTACTTGTGGCTTTATTTGTTAGAACAAGTTTAAAACATGAATTAAAATGTTTGCATGAAGCTGTATAGAACATTTTAATAAATTGAGAGGTGTGTTTGAGCAATAATCGTTTTACTTTATTTTGCTTAATTAGGAAAACATCAGTTACAACTTGACAGCGTAATAAACACGATCTACTTAAATGCACTATGGACTGTTTACATGTTTTTGCATTAGAAACATCATTTCATCACTATGTTAATAAAAACAACTTGAATAGATATCAGTGAATGCTTCTTGCAGTGCTGTCTAAGCAACTAAGTATCTCTGCTTTTGACTTGCATCTAAATCATTAAGAGAGATCTAGAACACTACGCAGTACGCACAAATAGCAAAATAGCTTCTAGTGGCTGTAAAATTTTCCATCTGTCTAAACCAAAACTGAGTTGCCCGGAAGAAACCGCAGTAAGACGATAAGGCCACCATTTGGTTTACAATTTGTTATCTTTGTATTATTATTATTGTTTCGTGTGTGATTTTTCCGTTCGTAATATTGTGTACAAATAAAGAATTAATCTATGTATCTATCAAACTAGGTACTTAGATAAAGAATCTTCGACGTTCCCGGAAAAATGTAAAGAATGATGATTTCTAATCAGTCTTATGGCTTTATTGTCTAATTATGTAGAAGACTCAGAAAAGTATGTTCCTGATAAACTTTCTCTAGCACTCATCCACAATTTAGTTTGAATTTAAATTAAATTTGAGATTTAAGTTTGCCACTAAACTCAAATTTAAAAAGTCAAGCATAGTGAATTCTTTTAAATTAAGCTACATATAACAAAAATAATAGACGAAATGTCCACTTGAACAAAGCTACAAAAAATAAAATAAGTAATAGGAAATAGTAAATTTTGGATATCTTTGCATAACTACATTGCTTCCATCCCGAACTAAGTAACTCAAGCACTTGTGTTATGGCATTTGGGAACAACGACGGGGATTACCACATACAATCGGGCAGAATGTTGAAAAGTCTGCTTTAAACATTCACCCGACAGGGAATCGAACCCGGTAGGTACCTCAGAGACAGCGGCACCCCGAAAACCTATGCGTACGTACACCGTATCTACAACACTGCTATGGAGGTTGTTAAGCTTATACCAGAAACTAATATTGTTTCCATAGTTAAAAGGTCTATAACAATCCAAGTGACACAGATCACAGTTTATAAAATTACTAGCTGACCCGGCAAACGTTGTTTTGCCATATAAATTTTATTGGACACGAACTTCGTATCAACTGCCTGACACAATGTCACTTATTAAAATAAAAAGAAATCCTAAGCGGCAAAAATGTCAGTGATTACATACTCTTTGACATACCTTCTCTTTGGAACATGTAGAATTTTTTCGCCTTTGGAAGCTGCTAAGAAATGACTGTTGTGGGTTTTCTATACAAAATTACCATTTTTATTTTATAATTTTCCTGGATAAAAAGTAGCCTATGTTATTCTCCAGCTCTCAAATTATCTCCTTACCAAAAATCTCGTCGATCCGTTGCTCCGTTTTGACGTGAAAGACGGACAAACAAACAAACAAACAAACAAATAAACAAACAAACAAACACACTTTCACATTTATAATATTAGTATGGATTACCCAATCGCAATCTTGGAATACTAAATTCGCGACTTTAATAGTGTGCTCTTATTCAAAAGTGAATCGTCATCATGTCCAATCTTATCAAGATCAGAAATACATCCAGTTCTGCGTAAAGGTCACCTGGGCATAGACCTAGGCATAGAAAAACAAACCTAGCTCATGGATATTGACCACTCATGAGAATCAAGATATGGTATGGATTTCGTATAAATGGAAACTAAGGTAATTATAAAAATCTTAACTAGGTAAGACAATAACCCCTACTCAAATTGTGGAGCATGTGGATACTTATTATGCAAGGAAAAAGAAATGATTCAAACATAATTTAGTATATAAATATCCTTATAAGTAAGTAGGTACTATGTTGCGATAATTAGAGCGCATATTGACAATAATACTTTAGAGGTATCTACTGCTACAGCTGTGGTACCTACTAGATACTCAATGTCAAGCACGTAGGCAACTGTAGATTTAAAAGGCTTTTCATTCTTTCCTAAGGGTATTTTGATAACATCTAAATGATTCTATGAAAAGATAAGTTTTTATAGTTTTGTTTTGTTTTAGGTAGACCTTTACAAACTTTATTTAAGGGGGTGTTACAATCAATTTAGTCGGTTATGCGAGATGAAAATTAAATCTTAAATAGCTTTATTCGATATGCAAATAAATAAACATGAAACATTTTAATCAAAACAACTTCAATACTTTCCCATAAACAAAATGCTCTGCATCATCTCAAATCCTCTTTGACCAGATTCAGCTATGAAGAAAGGGTATTCCTCCTTCGCTCAAGACTCCCCTGGGTCGGCCACGTCACCCTGGAGGCCTACCAAGCGGCGCACCAGGTGGCGCGGGCCGTATTCGTCCTCAGATGCTATTTACCTTGGAATATATACATTATTCATCGGCAAAAGATCGTTCCGTGTCATTCTATAATAAAATCATTAGGTTATCAACACAATATACCCTTCAGGAAAATTCATGATTTATACTGTTCACTAGCTACAGTAGCTACCTACATCCTTTATTATTTACAAAAACCATTTCTTTTATTAAGAGCTACTTATCTAGTGCAAAAATGTAAAATGAGTATTGTAAAAACAAGAATAAAACGTTTGAAATTATCATTGTTCTGTTGTAGTTTCATTTAAATCTAATAATCTTAAAAGTGGCCATACGGTTGTAAACCAGTATGAAATATAAGTAGGTACTCATTTAACTAGCCTGTGAGAAACGTACTCACTTAACTTTTAAACATATTCAGACGAATGTATGCCACCAACATACATCGTTCGTACTCTAAAATGAACATTTAAACATATTCAGACGAATGTATGCCACCAACATACATCGTTCGTACTCTAAAATCCGGCGAGTGTATGCCACAAACATATACCGCCCCCTTAATTCCGACGAGTGCATGCCACAAACATACATCGTCCCCTAATATCCGACGAGTGTATGCAACATACATACATCGCCCTCTAATATCCGACGAGTGTATGCAACATACATACATCGCCCCCTAATATCAAATTCAATTTAATGCATTTCGACAAACAAATTCAATGTATCTCTTGTAACCAGTGAGCATGCATAGCTTGCTCACTCAACCCAGTGAACACCTTATATTTGTTCGCTCATCATTAAAAATTAAAAATATTCACATTAGAGATATCCAAATTCACATAAAGACTTTCATATTTAAATATTTAAAGATACCATATTAAAATGTTCGTATTTAAACTCATATTCATAGTTCAAGCAATTTATATTGCTATTCACGGTGTTCATATTAATTGAATCCACAAAATTTGTACCTATTAATTAATATATCAATAAATAGAAAGCCAGAATTCAATTGTAAGTAAGTAATACGTACCTATTAAACCAATCTTACCAGGTAACGTAGGTAACCAGTAAGCATACATGGCTCACTCAACCCAGAGAACAACACGTTCGCTCAATACATTAAAAACAAAGGGAAATTGGTAATAATTAGTTTTAATAATATTAAGATAAATGAAATGTAAGCAACCAATCATAAATTATTCTTACTCTTTACTACTTCTTACTAGCTTCATAACTTATAGTTTTCTTTTATTCACTGTTGGTATTAGATACCACGTTAAAACATGGATTGTATGCAAGATTTAGTAGCCATAAGTGATTTTACTCTGTGCAACAGTAAAGGCTATCAAAACTAGCTCCAATTAGTGCTAGCACTAATTACTTAAAACATTAGATGTAGGTACACAGCCAAAACTGCCAGTCCTAGCTCCATGTGTAAGATTATAAACAACATAAACAGCAAGTACTCTAATAATATAATAATGCCAATCATCTCCATTAATTCTGTACAATCCACATTTAATACATCATGTAAATTAAACAACAACAATCAAGATATTATGCCAGATTCATGGTACCTACGCTATGATCGTGCCATACGAAAATATCTACTACATACCTTCGTTTAAAATTATGTAAGTATAATCGGAGGGTAGCCCCGACCGTACACGAACACAATTAATCAATTCAAATAAAAGTGTGATCTAGTTTATGTCCGTTCCGTCGGAGAGTAGCCCCGACCATGTACGGAACACAATCCGCCACACAAATATTCCAATTTTAACGCTTTAGATTTAACTAACACGATCGGAGAGTAGCCCCGAACACGAATTAGTAAAATCTTAGTACTAAGCTACGCATATAGACTTTTTAAATTATGTTAGTATAGACGGAGGGTAGCCCCGACCGTATACGAACACAATCAATTAAAACACAAATGCGATTTAGTTTATGTCCGTTCCGTCGGAGAGTAGCCCCGACCATGTACAAAACACAATCCACCGCAAAGGTATTTAAAATGTCATTTAGATAAAAAAAAATACGCATTAACATGGAATCTGGAATATTTATCCTTTCTCTGCGTGAAGAGAATAAAATAACTCGTTTGGCATTACTATAGCACAGAATAAGCAAATTATTCTTATTATCAGGTTTAGAAATAAACTTGCGTGGGTACTTTACCGCTTCTGAAATATGAAGAAAACGCAGACTCCAGATAACACTCATATAATTATTGATCCAACTTACAGGTACAGGCATAGTACAGGTATAACAATATAGATACAGTCGACGTCTTAGTAAACTTATCCCCTCGAGGCTAGTTTGAAGAATGACCTCTCTTTGCTCGTTAATCGGGCTCAAGTCTAGCTACCCCCTCCAATTTTACCACAGATTGGCCTATTAAATTTAACAAAATGGCGGCAAGAGACGGCATTACCAGTGTTGCTATTCAAAAATAAGAAAAACCTTCTAAAATCATGACACGAATAGGTCTCATCTGAATGAAAAAACTGCAAACAAAAACTCATTTCCCAAAAACACGTAAAAGTGAAAAATAAATTGAATCATTCAATTCAAAGTACGAAAGTGCTGGAATTTTTCTAATTAATCTTGAACTTACTGATCTGATTGAAGTCGGTGTCAAGCCAAAGAGGTATTAATATTAATATGTATTTGATAGGTTACAATTTACACCACTCTGCGCATGAGATGAGATATTGTGTATTATTGTTTCTCTATTTTGAAATGAAATGAAAATGAGTTTTGAAATTGAATTTTAAGTATTCGTTCTTGTTACTTTCGGCTTGACACCGACTTCAATCAGATCAGTAAGTTCAAGATTAATTAGAAAAATTCCAGCACTTTCGTACTTTGAATTGAATGATTCAATTTATTTTTCACTTTTACGTGTTTTTGGGAAATGAGTTTTTGTTTGCAGTTTTGTTTTGAAGGCGGTTTATTTTTTTTTGGAAAATTTTTGTTTATTTTTCCTTTTTTAGTGTAAGAAATCTACTATAAGAAATAGCATAATGAGCAAGGGTAGCTCAATGTGCAACGACTATAGCCCATATCTAAATTAGAACACTCAGACTAGCACCACCCTCCAACTCTTTACTGTTATGCAGTTTCCTTCCACCATCAGCTAACCTAAATTACTTGAAAGAATACAACTTAAAATTCTATTTGCGCTTGTGGTACTTAAAAACATACTTTAACTCCTAAGCGTTAAAGAGTTTTACCTTCCATCATCAGCTTAACTAAATAACCTGAAAGAAAACAACTACAAATATTTACGTATCAACGATATTTAAAGAATTATCCTCCAACTCCTAACTATTGAGGAGTTGTACCTTCCATCACCAGCTCATCATCGTGAGATGATGACTACCAGTCGCAAATACTTGAAAATTACTTATGAACCTTAAAGGAATCGTATTGCGCCCGTAAAATATTTAGTATTTAATTAATGTTTTCGATGGCCATATGTGGTCTTCATCATCAGTTACTCTTCACCAAATGGTGCTTACCGAAAGCAAATGCACGAGTTACTTAAGAAAATACCAAAATCGCTATAGGTGTGCCTATAATATTTGAAGAGTTCCCTTGATTTCTCCAGGATGCCATCATCAGATCCTGACCGTATAACAATGGGACCAATTTGTAACTATATGCTTTCAAACCAAAAAAGAATTTCTAAAATCGGTTTATAATTGACAAAGTTATGAGGTAACAAACATTAAAAAAAAAAATAAAAAAAAAAAATCAACCGAACTGAGAACCTCCTCCTTTTTTTGAAGTCGGTTAACAAATGAGCTCAAACTCGAGGGGTTTCCTAGTGGTCATTAAAGAGTGCTACTGGCTTCCTCCCTGCTCCATCATCAGACCCTCACCACCAAGTGTAGCGAATAGGTCTCATCTGAATGAAACAAATGAGCCCAAACTCGAGGGGTTTCCTAGTGGTCATTAAGGAGTGCTACTGGCTTCCTCCCTGCTCCATCATCAGACCCTCACCACCAAGTGTAGCGAATAGGTCTCATCTGAATGAAACAAATGAGTCCAAACTCGAGGGGTTTCCTAGTGGTCATTAAGGAGTGCTACTGGCTTCCTCCCTGCTCCATCATCAGACCCTCACCACCAAATGTAGCGAATAGGTCTCATCTGAATGAAACAAATGAGTCCAAACTCGAGGGGTTTCCTAGTGGTCATTAAAAAGTGTCACTGGCTTCCTCCCTGCTCCATCATCAGACCCTCACCACCAAGTGTAGCGAATGGGTCTCATCAGAACGAAACGAATGAGCCCAAACTCGAAGGGTTTCCTAGTGGTCATTAAGAAGTGCCACTGGCTTCCTCCCTGCTCCATCATCAGACCCTCATCATCAAGTGTAACGAATAGGTTTCATTAGAACGAAACAAATTAGCCAGAACTCGAAGGGTTTCCTATTGGCCATTAAGGAGTGCCACTGGCTTTCTCCCTGCTCCATCATCAGACCCTCATCACCAAGTGTAACGAATAGGTCTCATTAGTACGAAACAAATGAGTCAGACTCAAAGGGTTTCCTATTGGCCATTAAAGAGTGCCACAGGCTTCCTCCCTGCTCCATCATCAGACCCTCACCACCAAGTGTAGCGAATAGGTCTCATCAGAACGAAACAAATGAGTCAAAACTCGAGGGGTTTTCTTGTGGTCATTAAGGAGTTTCACTGACTTCCTCCCAGCTCCATCATCAGACCTTCACCACCAAGTGTAACGAATAGGTCTTATTAAAACGAAACAAATGAGCTCAAACTCGAGGGGTTTCCTAGTGGTCATTAAGGAGTGCCACTGGCTTCCTCCCTGCTCCATCGTCAGACCCTCACCACCAAGTGTAGCGAATAGATCTAATCAGAACGAAACAAATGAGCCAGAATTCGAGGTGTTTCCTATTGGTGATAAAGGAGTGCCACTGGCTTCCTCCCTGCTCCATCATCAGACCCTCACCACCAAGTGTACCGAATAGGTCTCATCAGAACAAAACAAATGAGCCTAAACTCGAGGGGTTTCCTACCAGCCATTGAAGAGTTCTATTGGCCACCTCTTGACTCCATCATCAGATCAGCTCGATAGTAGCAAATTATTGTATTGTCATCAGATGCATATAGACTTGCAAAATTTCAGATCAATACGACAATTAGAAGTAGGTTAAAATTGAATTCCAAGATTTTCTTACATTGTGACTTAGTTACAAGTGAAGCTAATAAAAGTGTGGTAAAAAAAGAATTTTACATCTTGGATTTGCATCATATTTGGCGAAATAACTCTATATCTTGAGTATGTTCTTATTTTAAAAGGTTGCTAACGACTTCAAAGTCATCCTGTAGAATTAGTTTATGATTCTTATTGAAATGAAAATGATTTACATCTTATCGTAATAGACCTTGCATTAAATTATATGTTCCCCGGCCAGAACTTGATATATGCTCTACGGAAAAAACCATTTGATATGACTTTCAAATATTTCTAGCGCTGCTATTTGGTAAATACGGTGATATAATTTTAATTTTAGTACGACTACTATGACATTAAAAAGGAAGGCTTTCATAAAGCTTTTTCCCGACTTTAAAAAAGGAGGGTATCAGTTTGACCTGTATGTAAGTATGTGATATACTTGGAATTGGATAATATTTGAGTATAGCGTTCTATTTAGGCTTCCAAGCGTGAGTGCTAAATTTCGTTCTTAAGTGTATGTATGTTTGTGCACGAGTTTAATGTGACCTAAGTACATTGAGATTTTAATAGTACCTAGTTTATGTGGCTGACGAGTTTTTTTAATACTATCCCACGAGTCTTTTAATACCGAGTTATGTGCAGTCTCATACACTACTTTATCTACACTCATGTACATTTATCATACATTAAAAAAAAGGCAAAAAATATTAAATTATAAACTGTGGATTGGCACCAAGCCCTACTCATATAAATCCATGGCTATACGCGGTCTCCCTTCTAAATTAAAAATACAAATTTTTTTAAAGTTTCTTATTGTTGCCGGGTAAAGAAGGGCTTGGAAGAGTTGGAAGTCAGGGCCGGTATATCGTACGGCTGCCATGGAGATAGTAAAATTAAAAATAGAAGTGTGCTATAGTAAATGTCAGCTGTATCGTAATATAAGATTATACACCGAGGGGATAAACACTGGTTTATGTCACGAGTGTTCCGAGGGCATTAAAACGGAGTCCTGAGTGCAGCGAGGGATTCAAGCTCGCCTAAGACGAAAACAGCTTTATCCCAAAGGAGAATACTCTACTTTTCTCACTTTTTGCGAGACAGTAAAAAGCAAGGCTACTTACAAGAAACAACGTTTTATTAAAACTTAACCCTTTACTTGGCAGTGTGCATTCTTTAACATTATTTAAACAAAAACGTACAAATCCACTTTCTCTTTCGTCACTCGACATTTTTATTCAAATTATAATCTTTCAACTTCAACCTCCTGCTAATACTGCAGCGTTTTGCAACACTCGCGGCTTTTGTTTTATTTTCTTTGTTTTGCGTATAACTATGGCCAGCTCGATTTTCAAATAAGTTCTTTTTGCTGTAGGTCTCAGGAACAATTTTTTATACGAATTCAAACCTCATTATTAACCAGCGGGTCATAATAATCTCATTGATTATAACCCGCTGGTTAATTAGCTTCTTATGGCTATAATGACTTACTTTAGGCACAGAATATATAATAGTATACTTACTAACGTCTTTAAGTGAGGATTATTGGGCAAATTCGACCATGTGGTGTGAAAAGACCATTTAAATGTTGTCTTCCAACTTAGAAAACAGTCCAAGTTTCATGAAAACCGGTTCAGTAGTTTTTGAGATATGGTAGTATGGTGGTATCTTATGATGGTACAATACACATAGAATTAAGAAATAAAAATCGGCCAAGTGCGAGTTGGACTCGCCCATGAAGGGTTCCGTACACACTTAACGTACCTACCGATTGCCTATACCTTGCCAAAATTCCACCATAATTTTCTGTCATCAAAATATAACTTATTATTTAAATTTTTACTTTTTTGCATTCACTATGCAATTTTTATGGTTGAAGAATGGAAAATGAAGTATTTAGAAAAAATCGACCCGTCCCACAACCAGCTCCGATGGGACTCGAACCCACGACCTTTCGCTATCCGGGCGACTGCTCTAACCACTAACTCCGTAGGTCAGTGGTTAGAGCAGTCGCCGGGATAGCGAAAGGTCGTGGGTTGAAGTCCCATCGGAGCTGGTTGTGGGACTATATATAGTTCAAACTAATTTTCGTTGAAAGTTTTTATTAAGATCTACAGCATATATTTTTTCTAGATTTTTCACTCTTTTATTTCAAAAGTTAGAGGGGGGGACACACTTTTTACCACTTTGGAAGGCTCTTGCCCGAATACTCGTACGCTACTTATCTTTGGGAGCGTCTCAAACATTGCCCTGTCACTTTAAATGTCAAACGTATGAAAGAGATGCCATGATGTTTGAGACGCTCCCAAATTTGATTTGCGTTCGAGAATTCGGGCGTCTATCTTTCAAAATATTGAGTTTGAGAAAAATATATTATGTTATTTTCAAAGACCTATCTATAGACACCCCACACGAGTATGTTTGATTAAAAAAATATTTTTCAGTTTCAGCTTCATGTACGGGGAGCCCCCCTAAATTTGTTTTAATTTTTTATTTTTGTATTAAAGTCGTAAAGCGGTTCACGGAATACATCTACCTATTAAGTATCAACTGTGTAGTTTTTATAGTTTTGGAATAAAGTGGCTGTGACATACGGACGGACGGATGGACAGACAGACAGACAGACAGACAGACATGACCAATCTATAAGGGTTCCGTTTTTTGCCATTCGGCTACGGAACCCTAAAAAGTAATACCATAAATAACCTCCTTCTTTTTCGAAGTCGGTTAAAAATTAAACCGACTTCAAAATCTGTCAACTCAAAAGGACCAAATAATATCCTACCTAGTTATATAACTTGTTGAGTTCGGTGCCAGCATTATGAAAATGGGCAGCGTTTGGGAAGCTCCGGCATATATTTGCGTCCAAAATTCCTCAATGTCTCAAGACTAAGGTCTTTGACCAGTGTGTGTTGCCAGTTATGACTTATGGAAGCGAGACGTGGTCTTTTACTATGGGTCTCATAAGAAGGCTCAAGGTTACCCAGCGAGCAATGGAGAGAGCTGTGCTTGGTATTTCCCTGCTCGATCGAATCAGAAATGATGAGATCCGCAGGAGAACTAAAACGACCGACATCGCTCAAAGGATTGCTCAGTTGGCAAGTGGCAGTGGGCGGGACACGTAGCGCGGAGAACCGATGGCCGTTGGGGCGGAAAGGTTCTCGAATGGCGACCGCGAACCGGACGACGTTCCGTGGGCAGGCCCCCTACAAGGTGGACCGACGATCTGGTCAAGGTCGCGGGAAGCCGCTGGATGCGGGCAGCGCAGGACCGATCGTTGTGGAGATCCTTGGGGGAGGCCTATGCCCAGCAGTGGGCGTCGTACGGCTGAAATGATGAAAAATGATGATTATGAAAAAGGTACCGGCCACAAAAAGGTAGGTACATACTTTAACCTTTTGAACGCCATGTCGGCTATGGCCGACAAATGCAAACGTGCCCAACACGCCCCACCGTCTCGTCAGCCGACAAGAAAACTTTTGGTTTGGGCATGTTTTCATTTGTCGGCTATAGCCGACCGTAGCGTCCAAGGGTTTCCTACGCCATATCGAATACCAAATGATTGAAAATCAAAATATCGAACACTATTCATCGAACGGCCAAAAAATCGAATAAGTATACAAATAATCGAAAAATCAAAATATCGAACGCTCAATACATCGAATAATTAATAAATAAATAAATAAATAAATAAATAAATAAATAAATAAATAAATAAATAAATAAATAAATAAATAAATAAATAAATAAATAAATAAATAAATAAAAGAATAAATAAATAAATAAATAAATAAGTAAATAAATAAATAAATGAATAAATAAATAAATAAATAAATAAATAAATAAATAAATAAATAAAAAATAAAAAATACTTAAATAAATAAATAAATCAATCAATCAATCAATAAGTAAATAAATAAATAAATAAGTACTTAAATAAATAAATCAATAAATCAATCGATCAATATTTTCCAACAATCATACCAATTTCAATTATCTAATCCCATAGTAAATTTCTTAGGAAACGTGAACTTGATAACGGATAAATATACAGGATAAATTTTTCAGTGCACAAATTTTTAAGATCGACTCAGAATGTCAGAATCGGTAAGTGATCAACTTTCTCCTAAAAACATAGGCCGAAATACGACTAAGTTTTTGGACTTCCCATACTAAGGCCCGATTTCACCAATGATATTTAAACGCGATTAACGCTAAATGTGTTTAAAACGTATTTCTGTCCCTGTCACATTCAAACAGATGACAGAGGCAGAACTAAGTATTAAACACGTTTAGCGTTAATTACGTTTAAATATCAGTGATGAAAGTCGCCCTAAATCGATCATGAGATCAGTCTGATTTGTATGTATACTTAAATACTTTTTTGTTTGTAAATACATACATAATATCTATACATAGAAAACACCCAGACCAAGACAAATTGACATGTTCATGCACACAAATATTTGTCTTGTTCGGGAATCGAACCCGAGACCTCTGGCGCAGAAGGCAGGTAGTTTACCCCTGCGCCAAATCGGTCGTCATTATTAATTTATCGAAAATCAATATTTTGCATAGTTTTGGTTGGTGGTAGGACTTGTTCTTAGTCCAGCTTGCTAGCTACCGCCATCTTATCTAAGTTTGACGCCATAATGATAATTTTTCAGCATTATTGCGTTCCGGTAGTTAGAGATAAGATAGCCATTTCCTCAGTGATTTAGGATTCCTTCCACCTTTAAGGTCACAGCAGACTTATCAACTCGGAAAGGGATCGACACCGTATCGCCTTTCGCCTCGCGGTCAACCAGGCGTCAACCTAACGTAAGCACTAACGTAACCAAACCGTCGGTACGTCGACTCGGCTACGGCTAGGCAAAGCCGCGCTTACCGCTCGCTGGTCCCGAGGCGAGGCGATTACGTTACGATTCCTATTAGTGTGCTTTGCAGTAGGGAGTTTCATACAAAGAATACTGAACCGCTCGAGTTGATACGTTTACGTTCCGTTTACGAGTTGATATATATGCTGTGACCTTTACCCTTATCACCACTTAACAAAAGATGTGATGTAGGCTAAGTGCTACCCCGTTATGGGACTTACTCGCGAGTGTAAAGAAATTCAATCTTCTGAAATTGTAGAATAATAATAACGCTGTAAAAATTGTTTTAAAATTAAGGTGTTCTTATATTATACTACCGGCCACCCGAGGTTTCACCCGCGTGGTTCCCGTTTCCGTGAGAATATTGGAATGAAAAGTATCCTAGGTATATGGTATTCCAGCCTATAATCTATCTCTGTTGCAAGTTTCATCCAGATCCGTTCAGTAGTTTTTGCGTGAAATAGTAGCAAACATCCATACATCTATCCATACTCACATACTTTCGCATTTATAATATTAGTAGGACTAGCGACCGCCCGCGGTGTCACACGCGTGGTTCCCGTTCGCGTAGGAATATTGGGATAAAAGTATCCTATGTCTTATTCCAGCCTATAGTCTATCTCTTTTGCAAATTTCATCCAAACCCGTTTAGTAGTTTTAGCGTCAAAGAGTAACAAACATCCATACATCCATACTCACATACTTTCGCATTTATTATACTTAGTAGTTGGATTACGCATTTTCAATGCAATAAGTTATGATACTGGTTGTTAGCTATTACATTATAGAATGGACAATATCAATAGAATTCACTTCTCATTAAGCTTTGAGATAAGTATGAACTCCAATTCAGTTAAGTATAAAGAGTATCAACGGCGTAATGTGTTTGTCTTTTGTGGTCAAGTGTTACCACCGATAATGAGTCATGTGTGGACTAGTAAATAATTAATAACGGATATTCGGTGCAGCGGCGCAAGGCCGCTTGCGCAATCGCACGTATATATGCACCGGAGAAGCTCCAGCCAGCATCACTTGCACGACTCTCCACACCACACACACTCCAACATGAAACTTTTTGTGAGTATTACATAAAAAAACATATTGTCTTAAACAACAATTGCTGTTATAGGAAAAATGTGATAGTAAAAAACCACGAGCCCTATAAGAAGCTTTCAGGCGGGATATAGGGATAGGGGCTTCTTATATGGCTCGTGGTTTTTTACTATCACATTTTTCCTATACTTACAAAATTGCATTGTGAATGCATAAAAATAATATAAAATCTCAACAATTGCTGTTATGCCGGCGCCAGACATAGCACAAATATTAAAATTTGAATAAATGTTTGGACATATGTGTAGCTCGGGTATTTGAGTATTTGTTCAAACCTTTGATAAAAAAACTACAGTACTTTGACATGTCAAAACGAAAAGTCTTCAAAGTCTTCATTCAAATGTTTGTCTATGTCTGGCGCCGGCATTAAAATACTTTTGTTTATGTTCGTCTTTAAAATCCCAAAAACTTACATAGACGCTACAAATGTCGTCTCCGTAGCTAAAACCAGCTAGGGATAGGAGTAGATACAACTTCATCATCGTGCCTGATAAATTATAACAAATGATTACTTACGTGTGTTTCATGATGACTTTCTTTTTTCCAGATTGCTCTGTGCGCCGTCGTAGCGGTGGCCGTCGCAGGTGAAGCCCGCGAAAAGCGAGGCGCGCTCGGCTGGAACTCCGGCTGGAACTCGGGCAGCGGATACAGTTCCGGAATTGGATATGGCTCCGGAGGCGGCTACTCCGGAGGTGGCTACTCCGGAGGCGGCTACTCCGGAGGCGGCTACTCCGGAGGTGGCTACAGCTCCGGCATCGGCTACTCCGCTCCCCGCATCATCGCTGTCAACAAAGTTGTAAACGTGCCTAAAGTAGTATCCGTACCACAAGTGGTGACCGTCCGTAAGGTTGTGTCCGTGCCCCAGGTGATCACCGTCAAGCAGGTCGTGCCCGGCTACTCCGGCGGATACTCGGGCGGCTCCTCCGGTGGATACTCTGGTGGATACTCTGGTGGATACTCCGGCGGACACTCTGGATACTCCGGCGGTTACTCTGGAGCCTCCCTCGGTGGTGGCTACGCCAGCGGCTGGTGGTAAAGTGTTCTTATTATTCTCTAGTCAGTCTTTATGTTACTTGTAAATATTGTTCAATAAAATCTCACGACTACGTCTAAATGATTATGTTTTTATTTAATACACATTATATTTTTCCATCCTTTAATAAAGCAATAATCACAAAAGCACATATTAGATTTCTGCGCGAACCTTCATTTAATTAAAACAATCATTCACGGATATAATCACGTTTTATTTTAAAAAACACAACCAATAACTATCTAAATGTGTTTTATTAAAGCGTGGTTTGTATCCGTGAATGATTGTTTTAATTAAATGATCACAAAGTCTTAATAAATGATAGTTAATTACATAAATGATAATAACCTGTACCATCTCTGTCTTTAGGAAGGTGCAAGGTGACTTTATCAAACGGTTAGCCCATTTTTTGCGTCCAGTAGGGACCCTAAACACGAAAAACTAACTTTCTGGTAATGGTTATCGTAAAATATCATCCATCCAGTTTTGTCGAACGAGAATTTCTTGAACTTGGGGTATGAGATAAAGTTATGTAACGCCCTTTAAAATAAAAATGAGATGCGTTGCAATACTCGGGGGAAATTGACTTTTTCCCAAACGATATGAAATGCCACGCCGAGATGCGCGCGCGCCGATGATGGCGCAACGCAACGGCTGATCCGTCTTTATGGACGTCTCAATGTCTGTGGTTTTTCGGGACCCGTCCGTTTATCGCGGTGACAATACCTACGTTACGCAAGCGGCGGCACTTGCGACCAGCGATGGTGTACCCATTGACACGGATATCTTTAATATCAAGCTATGCAAGGTACTGGCATCTTAAATGCCCGTAAAATATTACTTCACTGAATAACTTAGAACACTAGAAGAATAAAATAAATTCATAATAGTGTCATCGAACCGCATCTGGCTGAATGTAGCTAGTTAGTTGATTTTACTTTTCCACGTCGCATAAGTAATCATATAGAAACTGAAACTGAAGTGAAGAACAAATATCTAGTTAAGTGGGTATTTTTTTCCTCTCATAAGTGTTTACTTTTCCCGGTATTCGAACCCTTAGCCTTCAAAAGCTTCGCAGTCACGTCCTCTACACTAAGGTCCGGTTGCTCATACATTACAGTAAAGTAAAAGTTAAAATTTAACTGTTGTCAATTTTGACATCGGTAAAAGAAAAATAGTTGAGTAGTCATCGATGTTATTAAAAAAATTTTTTGTAGGCGTCACATTTAGGGTAACGTAGTTCAAAAAATGGAAAATGAAGTATTTAGAAAAAATCAACCCGTCTCACAACCAGCTCCGATGGGACTCGAACCCACGACCTTTCGCTATCCGGGCGACTGCTCTAACCACTGAGCTACGGAGTCGTTACGAGAAGCGTCGAATTTATCAAAAACTTCTTACACGCTGTATAGCCAGCGTTAATTCTCTCTTATTTGCAAAATAGTTGGGCAAACGTCATCTAAAACTATTCCAAATTTCAAGTTGATAGCATTAGTAGTTCTCGAGATGTCCATATTTTGTGACAGACAGACAAAGTCTCACCATAAGGGTTCCTTTTTACCATTTTGGTTCGGAACCCTAAAAATAACAATGCGAGTACAATATCAGTCGATATTGCATATCACAAGTTTTGAGAAAGGCTTTAAAACCTCAGTTCACCACTTTCTTAGGCTCTGGTAGTTTTCACTATCACTAACTATGGATTACGACATACGAATATGACTTAATAATATGTCATTATACTTTTCTTGTAATCTAATAAGATGTGGACACGCAGTTGGTACCGGGTACATTCATCTCATAGCATCTGCCTTTTTGGGCAGCGTCCTCGCTTCACAAATGAAAGTATTCCGCAACCGAGATGGGACAAAGCATATTATTATATTTACTGTGACAAAAGCGACCGTGCGGCGATAAAAACCATGCATAAAATAATAAAAAAATGCACTGTTGAAAAAACATCATTTTGTGAAGATGTCATCAGAATTTATTTTGATTGAGAGTAAATTTTATTTGTGGTAGAGAGTAGGTACTCTGCCCACTTTAGAATTTACTCTGTAGATTAGTAGAAAAATCATAAAAAATCTAAGTAGGGTTGATGCCCCGGTTTTGGCCACTACTGCACCGGATGTGGCCACTTTTAACTTAAAGAGTTAGGTGATAAAAGTTAAGCTAAAAGCTAAGTTAAGTTAAAACTTTGTAAGTACTATTATAAAATACGAAAGTTTTAAGTTTGTGGCTCATCACGGCGAAACATATTAAAAGATGTCCTCTTAACGTAGGTAGAAAAATGTCGGACGATTCATAAGCATTAATCTTATTTAATCTGTGTGAATAAAACGTTTTTGACTTTGACTTTGAAACGACTGAACGAGTCCGGAACGGTGCCGGATATATGGCACAAACATAGTCTTACACTAGAATAGCGCTCAAGCTACTGATCCAGGAAAAAATAACGGTTCCCGTCTGTTCACTGTGCGAGGGAACGACACGATTTTATGTAGGTATGGTGATATTTTAGGGCCTGGGAAATGTAATCAGTTTCTTTTTATACTGGGAAAATGTACGGTTCCTGTGGGATAAAATTTATTATTATTAAATAAGCAAAGTATCGAGATGATTGTTTGCGTATTCGTAGTTCAAGGATAAGAGAATAATGTCCTAATATTATACCTACATGCAAAAGTAGCTCCTGTCTGTTTGTCTGGTTATCTCTTACCTTTTCACCTAAACCACTGATCGGACTTTAATGAAATTTGGTATAGAGAGTAGATGGGTATCGCAGTCGGCCTGCGACCACTGATGTTAAGATGTATCGATGAGCTCAGTGGCGCCGCCAATGGAAATAAATCAATTGCATTTTGTTAAAGGCTTGGATTAAAAGTTTCGGTTATTTCGCGCAAATAGAAGAGCAAAATGCAATTTTTAATTGTTTTTTCATGGCCTCAAATATGAGCACCAAGTTATGGATCTCGATATTGCCAAATGTGGCCACTTTTGGCACTATTGAGATTCACGACTAATTGCGTAAGTTTGTGTTCTCAAAAGTATATTTATAAAATGCATTCCACTCTTTCACCTGCGCGAAATAACCGAAACTTTTAATCCAAGCCTTTAATAAAATGCAATTGATTGATTTCCATTGGCGGCGCCACTGAGCTCATCGATACACCTTAAGTAACTTTCACAATGGTCGGCCACGGGATAGCTGTCCAAAAATATATTATCCTGAGACTATAATACCTCAGTGCTTCGGAAGCTAATGGTCCCGGCTGCATTTGCCTTAATTAATATCCCCCAACTGCAATGGGCCTGTGTGGTGGGTCATAGTCCGTTCTCTTTACCTATCCATCTTGACGACCGATTTGGCGCAGGGGTAAACTCCCTGCCTTCTGCGCCAGAGGTCTCGAGTTCGATTCCCAAACAAGACAAATGTTTGTGTGCATGAACATGTATATTTGTCTTGGTCTGGGTGTTTTCTATGTATATTAATAGTATGTATTTACAAACAAAAAGTATATAAGTATATATTTATCCGTTAACAAGTTCACGTAGACACAGTTTCTTAAGAAATTTACTATGTGCTTGATAATTGGTGTGATTGTTAGAAAATATTTATTATTATTTATTATTTATTTTTAAGGAAGGCCTGAAAAATGGGTGGATGATGACGACGGGACCTAAGGGAACACCTATTTATGTACCTACATAAATAGGTGTTTGAAGCGATATAATTAAGTGATACTCGCGGACAAAGTCGCGGGCGGCCAATATTATTCTGTATATCCGGTAACATATAAACATAGTCGCACATATCGCCTTCATCGTGGAAGTGTTTAAGTATTGCAAAGCGGAAGTGGAAGTGGCAGGACCGGACGTTCAGAATCTATTCAAACAAATTAAACACCTATTTTTTTGTTATTTATTATTAGCACATCAGCACCTTGTTTTTATTGAACAACCTTTTTAAGCCAGGCGGCCACAACACAGGCACAATAAATGCGCCTCCTTTTCTCTCTGCGCAAAGACTTCTACAAGCGCTTCAGCTACGAACTTAATTTAAGTGGCAAAATATGCTTAGGTATATTATATGCTTATACCTATGCTATCTAAACTAACTAATATTGTAAAGAGAAAAGATTTGATTTTGTGTTTTTTTGTTTGTTTGAATGTTTGACATGGATAAACACAAAAACTACTGAACAAATTTTCAGTTCAAAGCCACATTATTCCCGAGTGTAACTTTTTTATTTTTTATTTATTTATAATATACAAGGATGTTACAACAAAACTTATAAACTATCACAGTGTTACAAAAATCAACTTAGATTTTACTGAACACTGGGTATTCACCATCTACAATACTAAAAATACATTTTTTATAAGTACAAAAAAACAAAGAGGAACGATATTTTAAACAATTACACATCGCAGTCAAATCATAATCGCTTTCCATACAATTATTTCGTTCGGAGGGTGACTAAATATCGATCTGTACGTTGGGTGGATCAGCAATGTTTTCTTCCTCTTCATCGTCGTCGTCAGCAATAATTACTAAGCGACGTCTTGACGAGCTATTTTGACAATCTTGACAAGTCCATTCCAGATTTTCTGTAGCACGAAGGGCGGTGAGCTGCTTGTTTGTAAGACCACTACACTGGTTACTCAGATGGACTATTTTCTCGCAACGATTGCATTCTAGCCCCGGTTTAGATTTGGTTAAGTTTCTGCCACAATTATCACACTTACTAGACATAATGAGGGTAGGTACTTTACGGACAAATCTACACATGTATTGCTTACTAGAGCCAGTGCTCTGTGTAGATTTCGATTATCGAGTGATAGTGAATGACATAGCCTACTTTTTGTCCCAATATTCCCTACGGGAACGGGTACCACGCGGGTAATGCCACGTGAATACACAAGTATTAGATAAAAGATTAAAACTAGTCCCCAATCTTGAATTGGTTTATTTTTTATCTCTACATTATTATATTTCCGTTAAACAAGTTTCTCTAATTCTATTTGAAAATTGGGATAACGATAGAAGATGGTCATGAAGTTTCTGTAGCTTTTCACGAAAAACAAAGATAAAGAACAAAGGCTTTTATTTCGGTAACAATTGTTATGTTATGTTGCCTTATTTACTGCATGCTATGTTGTCTATATGTATGTCTATACAGGGAGTCCCAGAGTTATGGGACATGAAGGGTAAGTACTCTAAATAGTGGAGATAACCACTGAAACAACACTTTCCTTTATTTTTGGTAAGAAATTAAACTGCATACAAAGATTTAAAAAAATAACTCTGTACTTATATCGCACCGGCAAAAATTGGGAAAACAAGACCTTGTACGAAAAACCTTTCTGTGTTCTGTGCCCTGTAAGTACTTAAGTACTTTTAAGTTGGAAAATGTGTTTTTTTTTACAAAATCTGTGAATCAAGTTTTGTTTCTTGACAAGAATAAAGTTAATAAAGTGAATAAAGTCAAAACCAATAGACTAGACTCACATAAGTATAGTAATTGCACAGGTAAATTTTTATTCTGATCAGTTTACAAGAAAAAAGGTAACAACTCTACTAACTTCACAGACGGGGTGTAGACAAAAATATGCGGTATGCTGGTCCACATCACACAGGTTAAGTAACCTTGTAGGGGAAGCCTGCCACATTGCGACCTAACTGACGGGGAGAGAGCAAGTAGTGAAGGGTTTATTGGGTATTCCCCCTTTCGAGTCAATGTCACTGGTTGGAGGATCAGGAAGTGGCCAGGCGAGTCCCAGATAACCACCGTCAGCACACCGTACGTGGATGGGGGTACGCGTAAACACATTCCGCTCACTATAAAAAAGGTCAAATAACCTCAATAAAGACCAAGATCACCATCGATCATCACACGTATGTCGGAATCGGAACCTGCGGCGAGGCCACTGCGCCGGCGCCGAACAATCGACAAAGGAGGCGTTATCAGGGAGGCTGTCGCCATTCACACCCAGCGCCCAGCGCCCAGCCATTCATGAAGCTATTCAAGTTCAAGATTATTCACCTCGCTGCTTTAATGGGCCTTTCAAGTTTAAGGCAGCACCAGTAGAAATGTGTATGTGTTTGCTACTGTTCTCGATTGGGTTTGGAAATGCTACTGCATGAAATAAAAAAAACATTAATAAAACTACTAGAAGATCGTCTCTTCTTTTAGCAAAACTCCTCTTTAACCACTTGTCTGTTGATTGCCGGATTCCGCCAAATGCTCGGTCTGTTGAAAGCCGGAATCCGCCCAAAATTTTCAAAATGAAAAGTTTTTTTTGAATTTTATTTAATAAATAAAACGTGTGTTTTGTTTTAAACAAAAAAACAATATGTAAAGTATAATCTAGGCTGAATGTTCAATGATTTTATGAACCGCTTGCCATTTAAAAATAAAATAAAGAGCGCGCCAAAAACCCTGTCTGTTAATTGCCGGATTCCGGCATCCACAGTTTGGGGGATTTCGAAAATGACAGTTCAACAAACAAGTGGTTCTTAAACCTCTTTTACGTGTTTAAACGCGCGTTATATTAATTATCACATTTATAAATATTCGTATTTTTTTCTATTTTCCAGCCGTTTTCCTTTTCAGGGGCTGTGGTTGTGGGTGTACTAACAGGCCCTCTACTTACCTTCTAGCCGAGCTATATGTGATATAGAAACTTCATTACATTACGCTGGGACTTACTGGTTTCATAGATTATAATTTATGGTTAGTTATATTATATTCACTAATGTCATGATTCTAGTTAATGGCAACATTGTTACTCGGTGGCGCGGTTTTGCTTTGCTGTGATTGGTCAACGTATTATTGCGTGGACCAATCACAGGGCGTGCTTTGCCCGCCAACAGGCGACATTGGCAAGGAGGCTTGTTTGGTTGAGGCGTCGGAAGAGAGCGCAGTCTTGTCTTGGCGGTTAAGTGTGATAGAACTGATACAATTAAATTTAGGCCCTTAAGCAAAAGTGTTTGTATTCTAATCTTTTATGAAAAATATACATACAATCCTTATCGAAGCATTATCTTATATTCACCTGCAGCAGACCTACCATCCTGTTTCCGAGCGAAAAACAAAGACAATTAAAGTGGGTATATTCTTTTATTAAAATCAAAAAAATAGTGGGTAGTTTTCCGTGACCACGGCCCCTGGAAAGGTGCCGAAACGTCGGATAAACAAAAAAAATCTCAAAAAAACAACAACCAATTTGTTAAATAAATTGCGTTTAAATACTTTTTATAATGTGCGTCGGGAGACAGCACATTGTCGGATGGCCGAATGTCATGATTCTAGTTAATGGCAACATTGTTACTCGGTGGCGCGGTTTTGCTTTGCTGTGATTGGTCAACGTATTATTGCGTGGACCAATCACAGGGCGTGCTTTGCCCGCCAACAGGCGACATTGGCAAGGAGGCTTGTTTGGTTGAGGCGTCGGAAGAGAGCGCAGTCTTGTCTTGGCGGTTAAGTGTGATAGAACTGATACAATTAAATTTAGGCCCTTAAGCAAAAGTGTTTGTATTCTAATCTTTTATGAAAAATATACATACAATCCTTATCGAAGCATTATCTCTCATTCACCTGCAGCAGACCTACCATCCTGATGAGGAGTCGTCAAACTAATCATAATAATCACCATCATTGGAACCAAGATACCTACTCGCAACTATTAGACGATGCTGTCCGCGGATCGTGTTTCGCAGCAATCCTCGGGCGGCCCACTTTCGGCAAGGTCGGCCGTTTTACGCATGTTCTACTTAAATTAAATAAATGCGTAGAATAAACCTCGTAACGACCGGCTGGCCAATCATAGCTTGACAATAATGTTGAACATCGCGCAGCCCTCGCGGTTGTGGCAGCTGTATTGGTGATGCAAGTTGGATACAAAAACATAACACCTAATCTGTTATAGGTACCCTTCAAGCAATACTGTAGAGTCGTTTCTTTGAGTACCAATTTGTATTCATAAAATTAACGATCTGCGCGTATCTACCAAACAGCCTAGCTGCTGAGGATTAGAACCCTATACTTTACGTTATCACTGGACAAATCTCTGCGGGTCAATGTCTGTTTATTCGTTCGAGACTATTTAAAATAACTCCGATGGGACTCGAACCCACGACCTTTCGCTATCCGGGCGACTGCTCTATATATCTCGGATAGCGAAGAGTCCCATCGGAGCTGGTTATGAGACGGGTCCATTTTTTCTAAAATACTTCATTTTCAATTTTTCATTATTAAAAAATTGCATTGTGAATGCAAAAAAGTAAAAATGTTAATAACAAACGAAGTATTCCTATTTTATCTAAGTACTTGAGCTTTTAATGACTCTTCTAATATTTGACTATTTCTTATAACGCCAGCACTGTGCTTCTAATATTCTAATATTTGATTCTAATATTTTAATGCTTCTAATATTTGACTATTTGTTATAACGCCAGCACTGTGCTTCTAATATTCTAATATTTGATTCTAATATTTTAATGCTTCTAATATTTGACTATTTGTTATAACGCCAGCACTGTGCTTCTAATATTCTAATATTTGATTCTAATATTTTAATGCTTCTAATATTTGACTATTTGTTATAACGCCAGCACTGTGCTTCTAATATTCTAATATTTGATTCTAATATTTTAATGCTTCTAATATTTGACTATTTGTTATAACGCCAGCACTGTGCTTCTAATATTCTAATATTTGATTCTAATATTTTAATGCTTCTAATATTTGACTATTTGTTATAACGCCAGCACTGTGCGGTTACGCGGCTGCACCTAATGATTTTGACGATAGAAGACGTATTGGCGATGACGCTGCACCTGTCTCATGATGACGAACGGATGCATAATGCGCGCGACATTCAGCCACAAATGTATTGCTGAATATTATTATTTTTCATCAAGACTGAAAAAAACCGGACATCACTACATAGTATAAAACAAAGTCGCTTTCTCTGTCCCTATGTCCCTTTGTATGCTTAAATCTTTGAAACTACGCAACGGATTTTGATGCGTTTTTTTTTAATAGATAGAGTGATTCAAGAGGAAGGTTTATATGTACTTTTTATCCCGATATTCCCACGGGAACGGGAACCACGCGGGTGAAACCGCGGGCGGCCGCTAGTGAGAATATAAAACAAACTCAATATACCTAGAGAGCTGAGAACTTTTACAAAAACTAAAATATGTGTAACTATGTATGTAATACTGAAAATTATTGTAACCCTTTCCATAAAATAGTGAGTACTTTTACTTTATAAGGTAGTTATTTTTATAGGAAAAGTAGTTATTTTTACTTTAAAAATGTAGTTGATTAATTATCCATTATTGTTGGGCAGCGGTCACTTCACAGAGGGCATACTCGTACAAACATTACGGAGTTATTTATTTCATTGTGCAAATAACATTAACTGCATTGTTGTCGTAATTGTTCTGACTTTGGCTAAAAGTCATGGAGCTTCTTGTAATCGTGAGACAGTCCTTCTTCGGTAGCCACATTCGGTTATAAAATTTAATTATTTGTAATTGTCACAATAATACGACGTAATTTAACACTACATACTTTGAGATTTTAAATTATTTTTATGCATTCACAATGCAATTCTGTAAGTATAGGAAAAATGCTATAGTAAAAAACCACGAGCCCTATAAGTAAGTAGTTTTCAGGCGGGATTCGAACCCGCGCCTCCGGGGCGGCTCGGCCCGATGTTGCTCTGACCAACTAAGCTAACGAAAGGCTTACTTAGAGCGTTTGTGCACTACCACTGAATTTTACCGATCCGGAAAAAAACGGATGCTTGTATTTAATTAATTACTATTATAAATGATTAATTATTAAAATACAAGCATCCGTTTTATTCCGGATCGGTAAAATTCAGTGTAGTGCACAAACGCCCTAAGGGCGTTTGTGCACTACACTGAATTTTACTCATTTATAATATTTAATCATTTATAATAGTAAGAATTTATTTATTTCATGTAGTTTCAATGTTTCGAACCCTAAACTACACGAAATAAATAATAAATAAATAAATATTTTCTTACAATCACACCAAAATTAGCTCTCAATACATTAGCTCTATTTCTTTCACTGAAGGTCAAGTGTATAGGGTATTAAAGAGACTTGATTTATATAAAGGCGCAGGCGCTGATAACATCCCGTCTATTTTTGTAGCCAAATGCGCCAGTGTTTTAGCCTACCCACTTTCTCTAATATTTAACAGGTCCCTAAGGACCGGTACGTTTCCTCATATCTGGAAAACATCACTAGTTCTACCATTGTACAAAACAGGAAACGCTAGCCAAATTGATAACTATAGACCCATTTCCATCCTTCCTACCTTTGCCAAGGTCTTTGAGTCAATGGTATGTCCTATCATTACGAGGCATTTTCAACAATTAGTCTCACCTCAACAGCATGGCTTTGTCAAAGCAAGATCTACTTCAACTAATATGGTGAGCTTCATTGACGATCTGACTAGCTCATTAGATAAAAAAAAGTCTGTTGATGTCATCTATACCGACTTTAGTAAGGCATTTGACAGGGTCAACCACGATGTATTGATAAAAAAACTATCCGTCATTGGCATCACTGGCAACTTGCTGGAATGGTGTAAATCGTACCTCAGCAACCGAAAATCAATGGTTGTGGTAAATGGCTACAAGTCTGATACATTTGACGTCTTCTCTGGGGTACCCCAAGGATCAATCCTTGGCCCAATTTTCTTTAATATTTTTATCAATGACATCAATGAGCGCTTCCAAAATTCTAAATGTTATTTGTTCGCTGATGACCTTAAAATTTTAAAACAAGTTGACACGATCAGTGATGTGTTCCTTCTTCAAAGGGATTTGAATAGTTTAGTTGAGTGGTGCTATGAGAATGGTATGGCTCTTAATGCAAACAAATGTTTTGTGATCCAATTTAGCCGTAAAAAAACGTCATTCGCAAGAGAGTATACTATCGAAGATGGAATTTTAAATAAACTCGACTGCATACGTGATTTGGGAGTAATGGTGGATGCAAAGTTGCGATTCAACTTACACATTAACAGTATAGTAAAAAAAGCTTACCAAATCCTCGGTTTTGTTTTACGTAACTGTAAAGATTTTAGAAAACCACAAACCAAAATAGTTTTGTATAATGCACTTGTACGTAGTGGTCTAGAATATTGCAGCGTGGTTTGGAATCCACACTATGATGTTTATGTCAAAAAGCTTGAGGGGATTCAAAGACGATTTCTATGGCATCTTTCGTTCAGTCTCAATCTTGCCAAAAAACTACCTCATTATAAGGACAGGCTTAGCTACTTCAAAATGACTTCTCTCGAAGATCGTCGTGCTTTGCTAGACAATGTTTTTCTGTACAAGCTAGTTAATGGTATTTTGGATTGTCCTGATTTACTCTCTAGGGTTGATATAAGTATCCCCATTAAAATGCCAAGAAAATCGAGGTATAACTTATTCCTTACTAGGAACTCTAAGACTAATTTAAGTTTATTCTCTTCATTAAATAGAATGTTCAAAAACTACAACTCACTGTCAAAGTCCACTGATATCGATGTATTTTCAGATTCTTTATGTAAATTAAAATGTATATGTTTAAACAAACTGACACCATAAATAGGGCTGAGTTATTTATTTATTTTCTTTTTGTGTAAATTCATAGCTTGTTCTTTTTTCTTTTTTAATATTAGTTTGTATTTTTTTTTCTATAAGTGTTGTTTTGTGTAAATGCATGTCGTCGTCACCTTTAATTAAGTTTTCACTTAACAAGTGTAATAATTGCATTACCTCAGTGTTGTTGTATGTGCTAGTGTAACCTTGTTGGTGATCAATAAATAAAATAAAATAAATAAATAAATTATCTAAGCCCGTAGTTAATTTCTTAAGAAACTGTGTCTACGTGAACTTGATAACGGATAAATATATACTTAAATACTTTTTGTTTGTAAATACATACTTAATATACATAGAAAACACCCAGACCAAGACAAAAAGACATGTTCATGCACACAAATATTTGTCTTGTTCGGGAATCGAACCCGAGACCTCTGGCGCAGAAGGCAGGTAGTTTACCGCTGCGCCAAATCGGTCGTCAAATAAATTCTATTATTTATAATAATTAATTATTAAAATACAAGCATCCGTTTTTTTCCGGATCGGTAAAATTCAGTGTAGTGCACAAATGCCCTTAGGGGGCTCTTGGTTTTTTACTATCACATTTTTCCTATACCTACAGATTTGCATCTTGAATGCATAAAAATAATTTAAAATCTCAAGGTGGATCTAGACTTTATTTTATTTTATTTTATTTTATTTATTATGGAACACCAACAGCATACATATAATAACATTTTAGCATTTAGGTTGTTTACAGTGGTACTGTCTTATATACATATGCCTATTATAGGCGTTCACATCCTTGTCATCCCAAGCACTTATACATAACAAAAGAAAAAAAAAATACAATTTAATATGATATTATACTATGAATTTGAAAATCTTACATTTAAACATAAGTACTATAATAACAGTATTTACACAGAAAGTAGTTTCAACGGCATAACAGCTGACGCTGACTTTTCTCAAGTCCGTCCGTAAAAATTTAATGAATGAAACTTGTAGCACCGTAGGTATCGTTTACGTTGACGCTGTTGCATCTTTGTTTGTAATAGTATCGATTCTCACTTTCGTTGTGTGTGGTCACGGACTGATTGTCAGGATGCGGTGTGAGAACTGACATCATATTGCATGTATTGAGATGACTATCTGTAGTAAGTCCCACCCTATTTTGTATTAGTTTATGTATTACAATCGAACAAACATTTCCGAACTAAAAATAATTCTCCCGACTGATACCTACATATTTTCCATTATTAGGTAGGTATATTAAAATTATATAATAATGGAAAATATGTATAGCTATAGGTATTCGGAGATGTTCTTGATAGACAGGAGATCAAATGTGAAAAAGCATATTACTACAAGCGTGATTGAGAACAACGGCAGAGAAGGGAAGGCCTGGAGACGTTAGTAATATTATTATAGTATTCTTTGCCTAGAGCCTGTACATATTAGGCGCTTATAAGCGCGCGGTTTAGTAATGCGCGTTTTAGGGTTTCGTGGCCGAATGGCAAAAAACGGAACCCTTATAGATTCGTCATATCTGTCTGTTTGTCCGTCCGTCTGTCCGTCCGTCCGTATGTACCAGCCACTTTATTCCGAAACTATAAGAACTATACAGTTGAAAATTGGTAGTAGATGTATTCTGAAAACCGCATTCATTACTATTTTTATACCTACAAAAAAAAAGGAGGTTTCCCGATACATGGAACTGATACATAAATGGAATGTAATGAGGGTAAAGAGATGAATTATAGCCTCTATTTAACTAATCACATCGTTAAGTAAATAAGAGGTGAAAAAGGCAGGTAAGTAATGTAAAAATTCTCTTATATGTCGCCCTGACTGAATATATACACATATATATACAGACTCGTTAAACTGCCTCTCTAACCAATTATTCTTTCTACAAAGATCGACAAGTTTATGACCATAGGTACTCCGTGTTATTATTTTAATGATGGTTATTAAATTGGTTCTACTGAACCACACTGACCGCAGTAGTTGCCTTCAGTAGGGTTGAAAATCCGATGTGGCCGCTGCAAGGACTGTTCTAAGCCTTACTTAGAACAAAGATATTAGGCAACAGTTTAATAAAATAAATAAAAGTGGGTCAACGAGTTACTAAAGTAAAATATTAAGTATTCGTTTATGATATGAATGTCTTAAAATTGAAGTTAAACGATATAATGCTATACCTGCAATATGCTCCAACTTATCTCTTGCTTGACTTCTAAGACAGAAATACTGACTGCAAAGAGTCAAGAGTCAAATTTGTTTATTCAATTTAGATTGTTATTTACAATACTTGTGAACGTCATAGAAGCTACGCCATCGGTTCGCAAACCCTACAGCGGGAGACCTTGGAGAAGAACCGGCACGGCCTTGGAGTTTCTTCTCCAAGGGTTGTTTTTTTCTCCCTGTTTTATTTCATACAGAGTCGTCAAATTCGAAGCTACCTTTCAACTGATTACAGATATTGTGCTTTGATTCCTTCTAACCAAACAACAGATCACAGAGAGTCGTTCCACTTGTATACCCCCCTCCTGACCACCCATCGAGTACTTGCTACTGGATGAGGGGTCAGGAAGCGGCTGGGCGAGTCCCACATAACCACCATATCACACATACGCGGACGTGGTATCCGTAAACGCATTCCCCTCACAATAAAAAAGGGACGATCTCCTTCCGTATTTTAATAACTATCTCTAAAACAATTAAAAAATACTAGCTTTGAATTTTTTCGTAAAACCTCATTTAAATTTTTCAGATTTACTTCCTTGTTTTGTTCCAAAACAAAATGGTAGACATTATTATCCTTACCGTAGCGATCACGTTGTCAACATCAGCTAATCTTCCGCGGTTGTCACACAGAATTTGAACAACCGGCCCTTACCAAACAGATATTCAAATGAGCTGCTAGGCGCTTTGTGCGTTTTGTGCGTAAAATAGTTAATTATAACAAGAGCGGGGGTGGTTGCGCAAGCCACCCCGACGCCGGCGCAGGCGCAGGGCGCGCGCCCGCGGCCTCGCGCCCACGTATATAACCGCGCCGCTCGCCTCGGGGACGCATCAGTACACCACATCTCCTCAAACACCAACAATGAAATCCTTCGTAAGTATTTATTATACAAAAGTCTCATACAAGAAGTTTTAAGGCTGAGGTTACAGCGTGAGAACATTTTTGGGAGCGATTAAAATACTCGTACGAGCAGAACGCTTGATCTTGGGTGAATAATAATAAGAAATGAGGTTGATACGAAGTCTAGCGTGTCAATTTATAAAATGAAGGATTTTGAAAATTCTTTTTCCAAGTTTACACTGTGTACTATGTTGGCTCGATGACAGTTCCACATTAAGTATCAAATTCATCATAATATGCTTATTTGACTTATCATTTCCCAGGTCTGTGTGGTTCTCTTGGCGGCGAGCGCTCTGTCCGCGCCCGCGTCCGAAGCCAAGCGTGACAAGCGCGGCTACCTTCTGGGCTCGCCGTACGAAACCCTGTCGCTGGATCACTCGCTCGGCCACTCGCTGGGACACTCCCTGGACCACTACGCGTTGGAGCACTCACTCGCCCACTCGCTCGACCACTCGCTGGATCACTACTCGTACGGTGGCGGCTATGACTCACTGTACGACCACGCCCACATCGCGCCCGCTGCCAAGATTATCTCCATCAACAAAGTGGTCGAAGTCCCGAAGGTAAATCTAAATGTCCTAAAATCTCAAATGTTTGGAAAGCTATAAGCTATAAAGATATAAACTCAGTGCTATTGTATCACGACTTCAGCCAATCCTTTTCGTCAATTGAAAAACGGTACTTATTCCTTCAAATTAATCTGACAAGACTGCAATGCAACAATGTATACAAGTACCTATTTATTTTCGTAGACCACAAATGAGGACTAACTTATTGCTGATAAGGCAAATGAATATTTAACTATAGCAACAGTTTGATTCCATAAAACAGAGAATCCATAATGAATACGCGGACCCGTTGTTGCGCCACACGAGGAACAGTAACACGAGTATCTGTGATTGGCCAACCGAGTGACTTACGGCCGGAGAGCAGTTTAAAGTTCGCTTAGATGTTGCAAATATTGTTCCTTCGTAAGGATGTGAATGAGTGGTAAATCGATCTTTGGTAGTTATAAGTAGTTACTGATAGAACGAAACAGTTTGGCTTCACATGAGTCGATTTCTTATGTCTAAATCAAGTAAGTTTAATTCTACATCCAAGCATTATATCCATCGTTCGGCTTCAAAAATATAATATGTATTTTAATAACCTGTAACTAAATTAAATTTCCTGCCCCTTGTATTACATAGTCGGTGGAGCTCTATAAATCCTCAACCGCGCAGGATGACGGGAAAGTAGAGCAGTTCATGCAGCAGGTCTATGTTAGTTTTATTTTATTTTATTTTGGCCATTTTTAGAGTAGTAACTACCTCACGTATTTGTTGTAGCAAAATAAAGCTGCCATGCATTAATTAAGTAGTGTAAATATCAGGTATGGATCAAATTATTTCTAATAAGTTTTTTTTTATATTATAAGTTTTTGGTAAAAAAAATATTTTTATGACAAGCTTTATTGCTGACTGTACTTTAATATTGTATTGTCATCTAATCCAAACCTGTATACAAAATTTCAGCTCCATCGGACACTAGGAAGTGGGTCAAATTAAGCTTGCAAGATTTGTCCTATCTATCAAACTAAACGTAACTATCAAACTAACTAACTAACTAACATGGCAAGTTAATAAAAAGCTTGTAAAAAAGGGGCAAACGAGCAGACGAGCCACGTGATGGGAAGTAGTCATCGTCACCCATGGACATCTGCAACACCAGAAGGGTTGCATATGCGTTGCCATTGCCAGCGTTTGTGTTTGTGTTTAAGTTAATCTAAAAATCTCTTCAAAACAGTTTTACTAGAGAACTGTAGGGGTAACGTAACATTGACCATTTGTTCCTATCCTCAGGTGGTGGAGGTGAAGAAGTTGGTGTCGGTGCCGAAGCTGGTGTCCGTGCCGCAGGTGGTGAAGGTGTCCAAGCTGGTGTCCGCGCCGCACTATGCGCACGCGCCGCTGTCCGCCGGCTGGTGGTGAAACAGTCCCCAAACGCAAGCCAAATACCTAGCAATAAACTTAGAGATATAAGTTAAACTTACTTTTTATTACCCCCTTTTCCCCCCTCCAACGTTGAAACTTCTTAGTAATTTTTTCCAAAGGTTTTTTTTTATCTGTGGTCTGTGGTAGTGTTATTATTTTACTTGTTAATTTTATGAGGATTGGACAGAAATTATGTTGGTCTTGCTATAATACGTAATGTAGGTACATCTATACGTGGGTTGGGGCAGGTATGTGTGGGTGCGGACATAATCTAGACTTTGACAACAAAAGATAAACCGAAGTTTTGAAAATTATTAAAATGAATGAAATTATTGAAAATAGGAGTCATGCCCTGGACGTGCCCTCTTTTCTCATTTATCAATAAATCCTATATTTAGTCCTTTTACAATCTAAACAAATACTAAATTCCACCCTAACGTAAATAAATCCTCTTTTTAAGAAAATGCTTTTTTTCTGTTAGCAAACTAGGTGCATAAAAAGTCACGTCCAACTACAGCTAGATCTATCAGATTTAAGAACAGATTGCAAATAATAATTTGCCTATTATGAAATATAGGTAGTTTATTATCCTCGTTTAAGGTATTAACATCGTTTCAAGGAGATTGAAACCCCTCTCCACGTCCGCAGAACGGCCGCCTCGTGTCGAAATTTGTTTGTAGGCCTGGTAATGTCGTGAGAAAATTACGAAATTGCGGTTTATTCAGTAGCTGTATCATGCGTATGATCGTCATTATACTCGTATGATTGAGCAATGATTTTAATATTCGCCATAACTTGTATTCAGCATAATTAAAACTGTAATACATCCAAACATTTTAGCATTGAACATATGCAGGACAATGTGTGAATGAACGTTATAATTTTATAACTCGAATTCTTATTTCTCTCGGACATGGTGCTCTGCGTTGTAATCAAGCAAAAATATACGAACTTCATTTCTATACAAAAGACATCAACGCGCTCCGTCAGTTTTTGACGAACTTTACTAAATATAAGCTTTTAAAATCAGAATCATTAACCTATAGCTTAAAAGTAAACAATTTTAATACTAGACTAGATCACATACTTATTTTGCATTCTTTATTTTGACTCATACATACAAAGGTAGTTACATTTTATTTCGAACTCTATGCAGTAAATCGAGATACGCGTTAGTGAGCTTTTTAGTCAATAAAAGTCCGTACATACTCGTTTATGGATTTGCTAATATACCAAGCTCCTGTCTTACTGAAACCCGTTAAATATAACAGTGAGGCTGCCAATCACAGCGTGGTATAACAAATCGTTCAGCTAATGGCGGTAATGATAGGCATTATATTTCAAAACCCATATATCATCATTTGCAACACATTGGGTCATTAATTCGAAATCTGTTATTATTACTTGACTCTAAAGCATTTGTGACGAATTTCATCGAGTACAACGTTACTCTAGCTACATAACTTACTCAGTAGAGTTACAACTAGGTTTAACATATATCAGAACTATACAAACTTAACTTTACCTTTCAAACTTATGTAAAGTTCTTTAGTCTACACTACATAGAAAGCGAAAGCTTTGTTGTTTTGTTTGTAATGTAAAACTACTGGTTCGATTGTAAATTCTTTCACCAACACCACAGTATCTGCGAGCAACAAAGGCTATATTTCATCGCAATATTCCTTCGGGAACGTGTAAAATTGCACGGAACTGCTAAAGAAGACATTCATCCTTTGTACCTTTAAATTTACTCAATTTCATAAAATTATTCTGTAGTTTTAGCAGCTTTCTAAACAAATAATTTGAGTACAGCTGAGATTTTCTTGTATAAAATTTATCTATTCCATTCTTAGCAATTATCCGATTTTACGACTACTACAGTACTAGTTACTTACGCAAAGAATGAGTCTATGAATGGAGTATGGAGGCCAACTTCATTCAAAGTAATTTAATTACATTGAGTATTTGTAGTGGCACTTATAGTTTCATCATCGCGTCCTGAGCTCGCGGGCGTCTGTGCATCTTTAATCACTGCATAGGTGCGCGTGCGCCGGTCGACCGCCGCGTCTCCCCTCGTTGACCAATCTTACACCAACCGCACTTTTTACTGCAAAACAGTTCGTGATTGACACACGAAGTAGTGATGACGGCGGATCCTAAAGTAGTCCACCCTTCGTTTAGTATTCCGCTCTGTATTCTTTTGTAGGTTAAATTATGTAAAAAGTTTACTTGTAGCAACAATTAATGACAAATGCATTATTCCTCTCTTCATTTAACTTGTCAGAATTATTATACCTACTTACTTAGCTTAACTTCATTAACAAAATAGTATTTTGTTTATTGTTTAGTCAAATATAAGCTAAATGTATTGTATAGGAAAAATGTGATAGTAAAAAACCACGAGCCCTATAAGTAGCTTTCAGGCGGATTTTACTATCACATTTTTTCTATACTTACATAAATTGCATTGTGAATGCATTAAAATAATATAAAATCTAAATGTATTGCTTAAATTAATCAACAATAAAATGGGTAAGTGTTACTTCAAGCTAGTCTACATTGCGTATAATGCGTTTTTCCTTCCTAATGAAAGTAGCGGTGCCTTCCGGTCCGCAATTAATCAGATTGTCGTCGTTTATAATTACAGCAATTGCTCACGGTTTTAATTAACACGTGATTTTACTATTTATTGCGAGTGCATTAAGGTGTAAACTTGCGATTTCAGGCAGTGGATTCAATGACAGTTGACAATGATAATGAGACACGCAGCGGAATGCTCGCTCGAACTGTTTACCTACTATCTGACACCTCTATATTTTGATACACAGTCTAAAGAAAAGACAAAGTAAATTACGATGGAATAAAGAAATTCACATACATACAAACATTAACCCTAAACACATTACAGAGAAAAAAAAAGCGTGTTCTGTGCACATAACTTTATTTAATTAAAATTTAAAACCATAATTAGATTTCGGAAGAAGCCTTTTACCCGACCTGCCTATAAATGTAGCTGTTACTACGAACTTTTTAATTGGGAATGTGTATTCATTAACAAAGTTACAGAAATAATAAGTAGAAATTCTTAGCTGTTACTTAGCTGCTAGAAAATGTTTATTTTTGTTTGTATACGCTTTTCTAAAACTGGTGAGGGAGTATTATTGTTACTTTACTACATAGTCTTGTTTACTTAACCGGCGCGGCGTAAACGTCACAGCCAGCTGATTCTGGGGGTCAATGCCGTCGGTGCAGCCTTGCGCCGCGCCAAGTTCACGCGCGAGCGCGACTATCTCTCGCGCACAATTAACGTGTCTTCTGATTTCGTTTAGTGTGGTTTAAGGCTGGCATTCCCCAAAATAGGGTATTTTAAATTATGGATTACTCGAAAATCACAAGTAGGGCAGAGGTACCCTTTGTGGCCACTTTAAGGATTTTTTGACTTTTGGCACTAAGTGCTAAATGGTCTTACGTATTTTAGACACAAATTATATCTTAAATTATAGATAATTTATCTACCTTTAAAGGTACATTTTTCAAATTAAAAAAAAGTGAAATAGTTTTTTGTATATTACACAAAATGTGTGAGAGGTGCCAAATGTACCGGTTTTGGCCACTTATTGATTAGGAAAAATGTGATAGTAAAAAACCACGAGCCCTATAAGTAGCTTTCAGGCGGGATTCGAACCCGCGCCTCCGGGAATCCGGCCCGATGCTCTGACCAACTAAGCTACCGAAAGGCTTACACGACTCGTCGAATTTTGCTATCACTTGTTACGCTGTAGGCCAGCGTTGTTTCATCAATGTGAGGAAACCCTCGCATCCGAAAGAAACTTTTTTACAAATGTTTAACAGTCGATTAAGATGAAACAGCCATTAAATAAGATTTTAAATTATTTTTATGCATTCAGAATGCAATTTTTGTAAGTATAGGAAAAATGTGATAGTAAAAAACCACGAGCCCTATAAGTAGCTTTCAGGCGGGATTCGAACCCGCGCCTCCGGGAATCCGGCCCGATGCTCTGACCAACTAAGCTACCGAAAGGCTTACACAACTCGTCGAATTTTGCTATCACTTGTTACGCTGTAGGCCAGCGTTGTTTCATCAATGTGAGGAAACCCTCGCATCCGAAAGAAACATTTTTACAAATGTTTAACAGTCGATTAAGATGAAACAGCCATTAAATAAGATTTTAAATTATTTTTATACATTCACAATGCAATTTTTGTAAGTATAGGAAAAATGTGATAGTAAAAAACCACGAGCCCTATAAGTAGCTTTCAGGCGGGAGTCGAACCCGCGCCTCCGGGAATCCGGCCCGATGCTCTGACCAACTAAGCTACCGAAAGGCTTACACGACTCGTCGAATTTTGCTATCACTTGTTACGATGTAGGCCAGCGTTGTTTCATCAATGTGAGGAAACCCTCGCATCCGATCCGCAACGCTGGCCTACAGCGTAACAAGTGATTCCGAAGCCGAAGGAATTCCGGCCGTCATAAGTTTAAAATTTTTATTATTTGATTTTTAATTGAATTTTAAGTGATTTTCGATTCGCGGGGCGCTCGCGAGTTCACAGTTCACTGCCGGCTGCCGCTGCGTCCGCGTGAAGTGTATCGCGCGCGGCCGAGCAAGCGTTAGCGTGCCTAAGGGCCTACTCTGAAACGCAAAATCCGAAACTTCGTTATACCCGTCCCTCTCACTCCCCAGTTATGACAGAATCGAGTGAAAGGGACGGAGCTAACCGAAGTTTCGGATTAGCGTTTCAGCCTAGAGTACGGTCACTATTTCGGTCGGGAATCATCGCCTTAAGTACATACACACTGTGATTAAGTTACAATCAAAACAGTTTTATTGTAACTAGAGCCCGTGGTGCAGTGGTTGGCGCGCTCGGCCTGTGATCGTTGAGGTTAAGCAACTTTCGCAATGGTCGGTCACCCACGGGATGGTCGACCAAAAACTTTTCATCTCGAGCTTCTCCGTGCTTGGGAATGCACGTTAATCAGCACTGGGCCCGTGTGGTGCGTCATGGCCCATTCTCCTTATCCATCCATAAGGAAGGCCCGTTGCCCCAGCAGTGGGGATATTAAATGGCTGATGATGAGGAATCAGTAACTTGCCAATATTTCGATAAAGGCCTATAGGCATTTTAATGTTTTTTAAATTTTTACTTTTTTGCATTCACAATGCAATACCTTACGAGCGAAAGGTCGTGGGTTCGAGTCCCATCGGAGCTGGTTGTGAGACGGGTCGATTTTTTCTAAATACTTTATTTTCCATTTTAATGTTTGATAAAAAATACATTGCATATTTTTTCTTGTAAGTACCTAGTTACTTGAAAAATTTAAAAATAAATAATATTTTTTTTTTCTATTTACATAGATTTAAAAAAAAATCGACCCGTCTCACAACCAGCTCTGATGGGATGGGACGGACGATGGGAGGGTTGTGAGACGGGTCGGTTTTTATTGATCACTAGCAGGATACATTTTCAAATTTTCTGTTAAGCCTTTGCAAGATTTACAAAATGACTGTTATCAGTGCTTCAATGCTATTTATTTCGAGTTCCACTTCCGCAGAGAAAAAAATGCTTTATTGGAATTCAGTCACACACGCGTGTGCCTTCACTGCGTGCCTTCAGCCGATCCGATAAAATACACGGCTTTGAAATTCGAATCGAAGCTCGAGTTTCTGCTTCCTTACTTGGAAAAATGTAAAATGTACTTACCTACATGTAGATACTAAATTCACATAACTAATTACACGATTAAACATTAAGCTAATTCGTCACTCTGCCGAGTTATAGGTTAGTAAGAGGATATCAAACTACCTATAGGTACTCAAATACTATGTAGAGTAACGCTCTATATACATATATACCTAAAGTCATTCTTATCGGATGATTACGTATTACATACATATGTCACAATAATATGGAAATCTATATACTACCTTCATTTATTAGAGCGCACTCGTAAAAAGTATGGACTTTTGATTAAAACAATAGGACGGTTACAGTTGTTACAAATCTGATAATAAGATAGGTATATATTTCTTCATACCTTTATCTAAATTCGTATACCTATAGAAAAAATGTGATAGTAAAAAACCACGAGCCCTATAAGTAGCTTTCAGGCGGGATTCGAACCCGCGCCTCCGGGAATCCGGCCCGATGCTCTGACCAACTAAGCTACCGAAAGGCTTACACGACTCGTCGAATTTTGCTATCACTTGTTACGCTGTAGGCCAGCGTTGCTTCATCAATGCGAGGAAACCCTCGCATCCGAAAGAAACATTTTTTACAAATGTTTAACAATCGATTACGATGAAACAGCCATTAAATCGAGATTTTAAATTATTTTTATGCATTCACAATGCAATTCTGTAAGTATAGAAAAAATGTGATAGTAAAAAACCACGAGCCCTATAAGTAGCTTTCAGGCGGGATTCGAACCCGCGCCTCCGGGAATCCGGCCCGATGCTCTGACCAACTAAGCTCCGATCCGATGTGATTTTTTACTATCACATTTTTTCTATACTTACAGAATTGCATTGTGAATGCATAAAAATAATTTAAAATCTCGATTCGTATACCTAGTTTCAAAAACACGATTTTATGATTTTGCCAATATAGAGAATATAGAGCAACAACGAATTTAATATAGTGTGGTACTTATTCGTAGTACGCCAGCGGTCGCGGAAGGAAGCCGGTCAGGCGGTCACCGCCTAGCTCATTGCTGAATCACTGCACGCGACACTAATATAGAGTTGTTAGTATCTAATACTCCACCAATAATGCCCAACTAGCCATCTCTTGCTTTGTAGCTTACAACTCGTAAGTTTGAGAGTTCACAAGGATGAAATACTAATATAGAAAAAATTGTATAGAGGAAAACACCAGCTCCAAGCATCTTTTCGAACGTGTTTCGAAGCCGCACCCTTGGGAATCCGGTCTATTAATAGGTATTCTAATCAAAGATTTCACAAATCATTGTGAAAAATAAATATATGTAGCTTTCTTCCGCAAATAATCGCAAAACTTGATTAAAACCGAATGATGATCATTCGGTGCTGGATTGCATACGGACAAACATCTCCTGAGGATGCCCCGGGTTGGGGCGAAACACGTGTAGAGTAGTGTGATCGGTGAAGGTGCAAGTTTTGCGATTATTTGCGGAAGAAAGCTACATATATTTATTTTTCACAATGGTTAGGGACTTCCGCCAAGTGACGCCTGATTTAATCAAATATTCACAAATCATGTTATATAGTTAGGTGTAATAAGCTGCTGCTTCTGACCTTGTTCAGCCACCAGATTGGTGTAATAGGGAGGGAGCTTTGTTACGTGCGCATGAGCAGCTCTATGCGGATGCACCCCCTACGCCGCTGACGCTGAAACCGGCCCGCACGCGCCGCCGCCGCCGCCGCCAGTAGCGCGTGCGCCCACCCGCCGGACAGACGACGACATGGAATCATATGTGAGTACCAGCAAACCTCTTAATCTTTATCCTACTGACCGATACTGCCATACCTGGTAGCTTAGTGTCAAAAATAAATAAATGATGTGATGGTGTAATGACTTTTTACAAATCTCTGTAGGCGTGCCTGGGTAATAGTGGTTTACATACTGAGCTTATTTAATTTTACGTTCTTCTAGACTAGAAGAAATCGAGAAAATGTCTTTGTTCCAGTTTAATTAAAAGGACTTTATTAGTGAAAATAAAAAAACATTCAAAATGTGCGAATAGCTTTTAAGCGCACTGAAACATGTCTCAAAATTATTTCTTATACTTTTTAGACTGCTTTAGTTCTTCCTGAGTTGCTTTTATATACGCAACGGGATAGATCTTAGCCTTCATGGCACCGCACCTGATGTTAAGTGGTGATAAGTCTGAAGGTGGAACCGCACTACTCCCGGAATCCTAAATCACTGAGGAACTGGCTCTTATCTGTAACTGCCGGAACACAAGGCTGAAAACATCATTGTTATGGCGTAAGACTTAGAAGATGGTGGTAGCTAGCCAGGCGGACTAAGAACAAGTCCTACCACCAACCAAATTGTAAAAGTTATGTACAGGATGGCCGATTATGTTGGCCGACCATGAAGGGCCATCGTGTACAGGGAAAGTTTGCGTGTGATTGCCGTCTGCGAGCAACGCAAACTGGCCCTATACACGATGGCCCATCATGTTCGGCCAACATTATCGGCCATCCTGTACTGGGGGCTTTAAACAACCACGTCATTTTCTTTACCTTTCTCGATAATTTTGCAGATGCCGTTACTGCTGCTAACGCTGTGCGCGCACGCACGTGGCGAGCCGCTACCGGCCGCGCTGCAGCGGCGCAGCGACTCGCACGGCGTGTACGCGCGGGAGTTCGGGCAAGGGTACAAGCCCTACCCCTACGCGCCGCCTTCGCCGGTCCAGATGCCCATCTCAGTCATGCACTTTCTCTCAGGCGTGCCCATGAGGCGGCCCCCGATACCATCCTACCTGCGGGCATCCGCCAGCGAGAACATGCCCGTCTACGAGAGTCCGTACAGCCCGTATAACTACGCCACATCCATGAGCAATTTCGTGCAAGTCAGCTACGCCGACTCAGAGGAGGAGCCTACCATTCTGTACGCGCGGCCCAACCCCAAGGGGGGCTATCTGTACCGGCGCCCAGCGACCAAGAAGAAGGTGCGGCGCCCCATGCCCGAGCCCATCATCATCCGGGTCCACAAGTATAGGGTCGTCAGAGATCGGTAGATCTGTTTAGGTAAATAAGTTATGTACATAATAAGACTGTCTTAGTTATTGTATTGCTTAGCTTTTAATCCAGTTACTTTCTTAAATATCTTACTGCATTTAATTAAATGTATGTCCTAGATCTAATAAAACATTAACTACATTATTTCGTTGTTTTTTTTTCATTTATTACTAGTCAAATGGTTACATGTCCCGCCACAAATATTAGAACATAAACGAAGCACTTTCATTACCGAATGAATAATTTGTAAATGTCGGAACCGGAGCGGAGGGCTTGCGTGACCAGCGGCACTGTCGGGCGCACGGAAGCTGCTCTGCTGTGGAGGCGAGCGACAGCGACGCAACGCAGCGCACGCAACGGTAGCTCAATGAAACCGAAACTGAAAGTGCTTTTTACTCTGATGAAACTTACATTTTCCGTTTACCTACTGAAATAGTAGGTACTTATGTACCACATAAGTTTTATAGTATTTATATAAGTAGGTAATAAGTGTAGAGTATTTCTGCTGTAGGTACTGTACCGGACGACGTTCCGTGGGCAGGCCCCCTACAAGGTGGACCGACGATCTGGTCAAGGTCGCGGGAAGCCACTGGATGCGGGCAGCGCAGGACCGATCGTTGTGGAGATCCTTGGGGGAGGCCTGCCTGTGCCCAGCAGTGGGCGACGCTCGGCTGACATGATGATGATGATGATGATTTCTGCTGTTGCTGTTGGATTGTTTAAACTGGCATTTAAAAAAATATCATAATAATAAATTAACTTATTATTTTGTGTTCCAAATATTTATTTATTTATCACTTAGCTGTACCAGCACTTAGTAGAGATATTATCGCAAATGCGTTTTACTTTTACACCGTGGCTGTATGGTTATTTTTCACTTTAACGATAAATGTCATTGTCACTGTCACTGTCACTTATTGTGACATTTGTGACATCTGTCATGTCTTTAAAATCATCGGGCGCGCAATAAAAATTGTAAAGCCGGATTTTAGTTTTTAACTAAATTTTGACTAAATTTCAGGAGTTACTTGTAATAAATTTACATCACAATACATAACATGCCTCGCGTAAAAATAGACTACATCGTAAGCTTCAGTAGTGAGGATCCGGTGAGTATTTGATGTTTATCAACTTGAGTCATTCATGAAGATATCCTACAGTTTAATCTTAGATTAATAACTCTTCAGAGTTTAATAAATTATATATCAACACAACACTTTCACAACTTCAGGATAACCCGGCAAGTAATCTGTTGTGCTGGGAGGTGAGCAAGAAGCGTTGGCTGTGCGCTAAAGGCGAGACAACCTGCTCAGTAGTGCTGCAACTAACGAAAGCGGTCAAGGTATGTTGAATACTCATTTGGCTTTACAAAACACATAGGTACCTACATTAAACAGTACTAACTGTAAAATGATAAATGTCAAACTTTAATATTAAATCAAGGCTTTTTTGAAAAATGTTCTTGTATTTTCGCAGATTTCCACATTGAATATAGGCACCTACAACACAGCTTTTGTAGAAGTCCTCGTTGGAAGATCTGAGAAACCAAATGAACCTTTCCAGGTAGCTATGAATATAATTGTATATTCACAATATAAAATTGTTGATTCAATATCACTGTTGATAAATTTGATTGAAAATAAATAAAATAAATAAATAAATAACTTCTTACATTCACACCAATTATCGAAGCTCATGTTAATTTCATTATGAAATGTATCATGGAAAACTTGATAACGGATAAATATATACTTACTTAAATACTTTTTGTTTGTAAATACATACTTAATATACATAGTTATACAAAATAATATGTAGTTATGATGTTTACAAGAAGGAGTATACAGTGTGATTCAATTTAATTGGCAGCCATGAAATATAAGCTGTTATGTGCTTTGCAGTAGGTACTGCTGAACCTCTTTTACCTACATACATCTAAATTGTGTACTGCTCGTCATTATTCTGAGAGACTTAATAATTAAACTTCAGTATTACAAATAGTTTCAAATTGCACAAACACTGTACCGACAAATCCTTGTTTGCTAGCGATTATGCACAATTATTGTAGTGATTATGGATTATGATTATGGTTTCTGGATTTAATGGATGGACTAGATGGTTTATGACATTCAATCACATGTTTTTTATAGCTTTTAAGTACCTATTCATAAAGGTTTGAAGTCAAATTGTGTGTTGGCATCAGGTGTTGGTACCGAGCTCGGTATTCCTGTCCCCGGCGGAGTCCCGGCGCGCGGGCGAGGGGGCGGGGGCGGAGCGCGTGCGTTCCTTCGGCCAGTTGGGCGCTCTCGCCGCCCAGCGCTGGGACCGCCTCAGGCTCGTCTGCTCGCAGCCCTATAATAAGCACTGCAAGGTAAGGGGGTCATTACAATGCCCTGATCTGATGTTTTTCAATTCTTGTAAAACCTATTCCCCTTATTCCAAAACGTGGACTAAATAGTCTTGCTATGGAATAGCATAAAGTCAATCGTATTCATTTGACAATTCATATTGTACCATAATAAATGTCATTCCATACAAATTGCAGCCGATTGAATACGATATGAACTGTCAAATTATTACGATCACCTTATGCAATTGCCCCCTCCCCCTGGTTTAAAACCGGTACTAAACTGGTGCTGGTCTTCATTTTCCAAATGAAACACAGAATTAGCATCAATTTTAAACTAGGTCTAACTTTACTCAACGTTTTGGAATAAGGAGGTTAGAGACAGAATACCTGTATTCTTTACAAATTTTAATAATATTATTGTATGCCTGTAGTCCGTGTAAGTAAGACTTTTATCAACAATAGTACTAGATGAAGACTCACAAACTAAATCGAAACTTTTTATGGCTGTGAAAAAAGGTTAATAATGTATTATCTTATGTCTTAAATGACAGGAACTACATATTAATATACGCTCAAGTGGCTCAGTGGGCGCATATTTTCTCAGCTGTGTTTGTCACTCCAACTATGTATCTAGACCTAGGTGTTATTGTTAATCGAAGAAGTAAGTACCAATATTGTATGACATTCTAAACAAATACATTCTCTTTGAACCTGCTCATGATTTAATTCAACAGTAATTAATGTTAGATTTTCTGGCGACGCACTCGCAACGCTTCATAAGCGAGACGTCAAATATCGAAGTAATGCCATAGATTACTAAATAGTTACTAATAATCCTACAGATCAGCGAAAAGTACGAATGTAAACATCGATGCGTAAGCCTGACGTCACACACTACCTACGTCAAGACAGAACTGAAGGATTGTATGGAAAAAGAAACGCGTTTACAGAGTTTCTCAGATGCGTTGCATAAATACAATTTGCAACTAGTAGCAGTTGGGTTGTGGTCCCCGAGAACAGACACCTAGCTCGGAGGAAGAATTTCCCTTTTTGCTGTATATATTACGAACCATCCTGCCTCTACAGATGTGAGAGTAATAAAACAACACTGATTTTGACGACCGATTTGGCGCAGGGGTAGGCTACCCACCTTCTGCGCTAGTGGTCTCGGGTTCGATTCCCAAACAAGACAAATATTTGTGTGCATGAACATGTCTATTTGTCTTGGTCTGGGTATTTACTATGTATATTAAGTATGTATTTACAAACAAAAAGTATTTAAGTATAAATATTTATCCGTTATCAAGTTTTCCATGAAACAGTTTCGTAATGAAAGTAACATGGGCTTAGATAATTGGTGTGAATGTAAGAAGTTATTTATTTATTATTTATTTCAGTTTGGGCTGAGTTTCATCCAGATATCGGAGCCGGAAGAAGCGGAGACGGTTCCGGCGAGTACCCCCGCGCCGTTCCGGCTGTCCCCGGCGCCGGACAGCTTGTCGGACGACGACGCGTTCCGGCCGGGGGAGCTGTTCGCCGCCGTGTGCTCACAAACACACAACACGTCATCCTCAGAAGACGCGGGTAAAGACAACATAACATGAAAAATGGAAAATGAAGTATTTTGAAAAAAAATGAAGTACTTATTTAGAAAAACTCGACCCATCTCACAATTTTTTTTTAAATACTTCATTTTCCATTTTTCAACCATAAAAATTGCATTGTGAATGCAAAAAAGTAAAAATTTAAATAACAACATAACATATTTTTTGTTAATTTTTAGTTAAAGTTAAATTACCTACAGCACTTACAGTTTTTCACCATAGCGTGCAGTAGGTCAATCAATACATTGATAGGTACTTAAATTCTACAAAACGAATAACACACAACTCTACTAATAGTTTAAAACAAAGGCAAGCCATCAGTCGCTCAAGGACCCGAGATAAGTGCCTACCGCTTCGGGTATATCTCAGGATACAATTCAATACAATTTACAGCGGGCCATCCGCCTGAGCGCGATAGAATATATGCGATAGAAAGAGATGCAACGTCTAGCTGTTTGTAATTAGATCCGTACAAGCTGAATTCTACTTTATCGTGTTGAAGTTAGAGTTGATATTTTTTTAAATGGTCTTGCAGAGTGCAGCTTCTGTTACTATTATTTATTCTGTGACAAAGGTGCTTCCCGCCGTCCGTATGAGCTGAGTTTTTTCAAAGTATGCAATGGATTTAAATGTGGTTTTTTATTTTTTCAATAGTCGGAGTCATGTGTATTTCACGTGCCAAGTCGGAATGGCTCACTAGTAGGTACTAAGTAATATGAAATGAAACTTTCTGATGCGCGAAACTTAGCTTATCCTCGTTCTCAAAATGCTTCTTTAAACATTTCAGGCTCACAAATACGTCATGCGACGTCGCAAGCGCTCAAAAACATATCAGACTCTGCCACCAAGTTAGTGAAGACTCCCATCTCCAAACACAAACACACCGCATCTTCCTCCGCTAGCGGTGACTACGGAACGAACAGGCAAAGAGACGACCTTCTGTACACAGACGATGACGACAAGCCGCACGCCAAAATAGACCATATCGTCCAACGACATAAGGACGACAAGGTCAAGAATGAACCTCCCAGCAACAAGAACAAACGGAAAGAAACACCAGAAGCGGAACCGAGCAGCAAAAAAGCCAAACATGACGACTCAAATAAGAACATTGACACCTCTTTTAAAGACAAGAAAGACACACCACCTCATGTTAAACGGAAAAAAGACGCCGAAGATGAATCTAGCAGCAGTAAAAAAGCAAGAAAAGAAACGCATGATCCTAGTAAAAACTCTGCCAATGACAGTTTTCGTAAAGAAAGTAAACCGGTTCGAAGCCACAGTGCTAGGTCCAAAGACGAGCCCAGTACTAGCAAGAATGCGGAGCGTAAGCAAAATAAAGCTTCGTCGTCGTCTAATAAAGCAGGACCCAAGAAAAGGTCGAGGAAAAAATCTGAAAGAGGTAAGTTTTTAATCTTTTATTGTCAATTATTTTTAATTATAATGTTATTTTGAATAAAAATTTCATTTTAATTAATTTACAAAAGGCTTGACGTAGGCTTGACTTTGACGACCGATTTGGCGCAGGGGTAGGCTACCCACCTTCTGCGCCAGTGGTCTCGGGTTCGATTCCCGAACAAGACAAATATTTCTGTGCATGAACATGTCTATTTGTCTTGGTCTGGGTGTTTACTATGTATATTAAGTATGTATTTACAAACAAAAAGTATTTAAGTATATATTTATCCGTTATCAAGTTTTCCATGATACAGTTTCTTAATGAAATTAAAATGGGCTTAGATAATTGGTGTTAATGTAAGAAGTTATTTATTATTATTATTATTTTAAAAGGCCTTAACTGTTCTAATTAAGTGCAGTGAAAAAAAAAACAGTCAGGGGGGTGTCACTCCGCAGTTTAGGTACGTTCGGCGTATGGCAGAAGGATGCCGTTCGGCTCGAACGCTCCACGTCGCGCGTAAAACGATCGATCATTTCTACGATTTTTGTGCACCGAACAATGACTACTAAACGTTCAATAAAGCTTCGTTCAAATTGAGGCGAATCCCGCGCGGGACGCGGGACGGGAATCTGCGCGATTCGCTCGCTCGCTTAGACTTCCAAATTGAGGCGAATCCCGCGCGTTATAATTTTTGGTTTTTCAATAAGAAAACATGTCCTTTGATATCGAAACTGAGGTTTTGTTATTACTAGCATTAACTGAAGAAAAATCTCAAGATGTAAGGAAGAAAAGAAGAAAATAGGTTCATGAGCCGAGTACTCAACGCATAGAATTTGGGAGAGTTTCACACTTATCATCAGGCGCTAAGTATCCCGCGTATATTTCGCTGCAGCACGTGCGACTATTCGCGCCAATGTGAACACGTCCATGTAAGTTAGCTGAAGCAATCGGCGCTAGCGAATCTCGTCCCGTGTCCCGCGCGGGATTCGCCTCAATTTGAACGAAGCTTAAAAGTAATCCATTTGTCCAGAGCTTAGCACGGTGTTGTCTGGCGTGGTGTTGTCCCTCAGCGGGTATGTGAACCCGGAACGGAGCGCGCTGAGGCAGCTGGCCATCGACATGGGCGCCACCGTACGCCGAGATTGGACTCCGGACTGCAACCTGCTCGTGTGAGTATGTAGCTACTGTATGTGAACCCGGAACGGAGCGCGCTGAGGCAGCTGGCCATCGACATGGGCGCCACCGTACGCCGAGACTGGACTCCGGACTGCAACCTGCTCGTGTGAGTATGTAGCTACTGTATGTGAACCCGGAACGGAGCGCGCTGAGGCAGCTGGCCATCGACATGGGCGCCACCGTACGCCGAGACTGGACTCCGGACTGCAACCTGCTCGTGTGAGTATGTAGCTACTGTATGTGAACCCGGAACGGAGCGCGCTGAGGCAGCTGGCCATCGACATGGGCGCCACCGTACGCCGAGACTGGACTCCGGACTGCAACCTGCTCGTGTGAGTATGTAGCTACTGTATGTGAACCCGGAACGGAGCGCGCTGAGGCAGCTGGCCATCGACATGGGCGCCACCGTACGCCGAGACTGGACTCCGGACTGCAACCTGCTCGTGTGAGTATGTAGCTACTGTATGTGAACCCGGAACGGAGCGCGCTGAGGCAGCTGGCCATCGACATGGGCGCCACCGTACGCCGAGACTGGACTCCGGACTGCAACCTGCTCGTGTGAGTATGTAGCTACTGTATGTGAACCCGGAACGGAGCGCGCTGAGGCAGCTGGCCATCGACATGGGCGCCACCGTACGCCGAGACTGGACTCCGGACTGCAACCTGCTCGTGTGAGTATGTAGCTACTGTATGTGAACCCGGAACGGAGCGCGCTGAGGCAGCTGGCCATCGACATGGGCGCCACCGTACGCCGAGACTGGACTCCGGACTGCAACCTGCTCGTGTGAGTATGTAGCTACTGTATGTGAACCCGGAACGGAGCGCGCTGAGGCAGCTGGCCATCGACATGGGCGCCACCGTACGCCGAGACTGGACTCCGGACTGCAACCTGCTCGTGTGAGTATGTAGCTACTGTATGTGAACCCGGAACGGAGCGCGCTGAGGCAGCTGGCCATCGACATGGGCGCCACCGTACGCCGAGACTGGACTCCGGACTGCAACCTGCTCGTGTGAGTATGTAGCTACTGTATGTGAACCCGGAACGGAGCGCGCTGAGGCAGCTGGCCATCGACATGGGCGCCACCGTACGCCGAGACTGGACTCCGGACTGCAACCTGCTCGTGTGAGTATGTAGCTACTGTATGTGAACCCGGAACGGAGCGCGCTGAGGCAGCTGGCCATCGACATGGGCGCCACCGTACGCCGAGACTGGACTCCGGACTGCAACCTGCTCGTGTGAGTATTTAGCTACTAGCGTTCCGCCCGCGTGATGGCGGGGAAATTGAAACGACTCTGTGAATCTACAATTAATACGTAGTCATAGACGACTAACGGCCAGAATTAATAACCTATCTACAGATAGGGATAGGTGCGATCCAGATTAGTTGCTAGGCAACACCTAGCAACACCCTGGCAACTGTCGTTATTTCTATGTTAATATCAAGCGTTGCATATCAACTAATCTGGATCGCACCTATCCCTATCTGTGGATAGGTTATTAATTCTGGCCGTAAAACTACTTTATTGAAAAAAAGTTAACTTTAGCTCCTTATTCCAAAACGTGGACTAAAATAGTCCTAGTTTAAAACTGGTACTAAACTGGTGCTGTCACTTTCATTTTCCAAATGAAATACAGAATAGCATCAATTTTAAACCTAGTCTAACTTTAGTCCACATTTTGAAATAAGAAGGAATGTGTTTAGAGCGTTATCAGTTTTACGAAATTTCGCAATATTTTAAAAGCAAATGTGTTTTAGTTTCGAAAATAAATACACGTGATATCTTAATATTACGTGTACCCCAACTTTGAGATATTTGGTGATATTTTCCGGACCTTCCTGCCCCTTTCAGCTTTACGTGATTAATGGACAGCCCCTAAACAACGGTCATTCCCGCTCGTCACCCCGGGCTACCATTTAGAAATTTGAAAAGTCCTGACAAAAAGCCTGACAGTTCAAAAAAAGTCCGGACATTTCATACATAAAATGCACACAATACCCCCACTAGGTACCCCACATTATACCTAACAGTGATAAAGTAACATATGTTCGCTCGAAGTTGATTTTAGATGAGCGTTTTGTGAGATGAGAGGGGAGTCAATAAAGATGAAAGACTGATCTAACATTTTTTTATGTAACTCCGTAAAATCCGGACAAATTAAAAAGCCGGATAAAAGTATTCGCCTTATTCCAAAACTTGGACTAAAATAGTCCTGGTTTAAAACTGGTAGTAAACTGATGCTGTCACTTTCATTTTCCAAATGAAAGACAGAATTAGCATCAGTTTTAAACCAGCACGCGTAGCATGACGAACCCGAGAAGAGTTTTGTCTACCTCGAAAGTCTATAATTGACAGCTGAACAATAGGTTTGTCTACAATGAAATGTCATTTTTGACGTTTCGATATAGACAAAACCTTTCTCGAGTTCGTCATGCTACCCGTGCTGATCTAACTTCAGTCCACGTTTTGGAATAAGGGGGTATAAGTCCAGACATGTCTGGATTAATCCGGACGTACTAGCTAACTAACAATATGGTTTCAGCTGCGCATTCTCCAACACCCCCAAGCTGAAGCAAGTCCGCGCGCAGCCCGGACCACTCATTCCCATAGTGCACGCGAATTGGCTCAAACAAGCATACTCCAAGCGACGGAAACCCAACTGGAAGGTGTTCGCCGTCGAGGACAAATACAAGGAAGACCCACCCGACGATGAGACGGATGGACAGACGGACGGTGACACCGATATGGAACCTGATGAAGGTAACTATTGGTAGTGGACTGGCCCAAACAAGCATATTCCAAGCGACGGAAACCCAACTGGAAGGTGTTCGCCATCGAGGACAAATACAAGGAAGACCCACCCGACGATGAGACGGATGGACAGACGGACGGTGACACCGATATGGAACCTGATGAAGGTAACTATTGGTAGTGGACTGGCCCAAACAAGCATATTCCAAGCGACGGAAACCCAACTGGAAGGTGTTCGCCGTCGAGGACAAATACAAGGAAGACCCACCCGACGATGAGACGGATGGACAGACGGACGGTGACACCGATATGGAACCTGATGAAGGTAACTATTGGTAGTGGACTGGCCCAAACAAGCATATTCCAAGCGACGGAAACCCAACTGGAAGGTGTTCGCCGTCGAGGACAAATACAAGGAAGACCCAGTCGACGAGCAGACGGATGAACAGACAGACGGTGACACCGATATGGAACCTGATGAAGGTAACTATTGGTAGTGGACTGGCCCAAACAAGCATATTCCAAGCGACGGAAACCCAACTGGAAGGTGTTCGCCGTCGAGGACAAATACATGGAAGACCCAGTCGACGAGCAGACGGATGAACAGACGGACGGTGACACCGATATGGAACCTGATGAAGGTAACTATTGGTAGTGGACTGGCCCAAACAAGCATATTCCAAGCGACGGAAACCCAACTGGAAGGTGTTCGCCGTCGAGGACAAATACATGGAAGACCCAGTCGACGAGCAGACGGATGAACAGACGGACGGTGACACCGATATGGAACGTGATGACGGTAACTATTGCTATTGGTATCGGACTGGCTCAAACACGCGTACTCCACGCGACGAAAAACGGACTGTAAGGTGTTCGCCAGGACAAATACAAGGAAGACCCACCCGACGAGCAGACGGATGGTGACACGGATATAAAACGTGATGATGAAGGTAACAATTTGCTATTGATAATAGGTTTTTATTTTTTATTATAATAAAGTGGGCTGAAAGATGATGTAGTGACAAGAATTGAGAAAGGAATGCTCCGGTGGTTTGGTCACTTAGAGAGGATGAATGAAAGGCGAATCACGAAAGAGATATATTGTGCGAATGTGGAAGGACCGGTTGCGCAAGGGCTTCCCAGAAAAACCTACACGGACCAAATAGGAGGTGTACTGAAAAAGACTGGTGTACGCAGTGACAAAAATCACCGGGCATGTATGGAAAGATTGATGGATGTGAATGAAGCGAAAGAAGTGTGCAAGGATCGTAGCAGGTGGCGATCCATAGTCTCTGCCTACCCCCGTGGGAAATAGGCGTGAGTATATGTATGTATGTATTATAATAATTAATTCGCTACAAAACGCTGGGTTTTAAAGCAGGAAACCAGATAAATGAATTTAGATATAATAGAGTGGAATTTAATTGTAACATGGTGACGGATTGGTCCATTCTAATTATTATTATTATTTATTTATTTATTTATTTATTATAATAGAAAATATTGATTCGATATGATAATTTTTAATGTTGAAGATATTTAGATTTTAAATTATTTATATGCATTCACAATGCAATTTTTGTATGTTTTTGAAGATATTTGTTGAATTTGTTTGTGATATAAGTTGAATATTCTCATATTGGTATTTTTTTCCCTTTTTTGCAGAATGCGACACCGATGACGAAATCGAGAAGGCAATGAACTCTGCAAAGAAGTCTCCCTCCCCCTCTTACTCCTCCGCCCCCGCCCCCGCCTCCGACGATGATGATGACACTGACCGTGAGACAGGTGGGTGTTTCACTAGTGCTGATTTGAATTTTTGATTTTTGACTAAAGTTATTTGATACAAAAATAAGCTTATCTATACTTCTATACTAATATTACAAAGAGGAAAGATTTGATTGTTTGTTTGTTTGTTTGCATCGAATAGACTCCGAAATTACTTTACCGATTTAAACAATTCTTTGACCATTAGAAACCTACATTCTTCCCGAGTGACACAGGCTATATTTTACTCCGATATTCCCACGGGGATGGGTACAAAACGGGTAAATAAGCGAGCATCCCCTAGTTTTAATAGTAGATTGTATTACAAGGGAGCAAAATAATATATTTACGGCGAGGGCGCTATTTTGAATCCAGAGCGCAGTGAAGGATTCTAGAGTAGAATCCTGAACGCAGCGAGGGATTCAATATACGCCGCTCGAGGTAAAAATAATTTTGCGGCCGAGTTATACACTCTGCTTTTCATCCCCCTCTATAAGAAAAGCAGTAAAGACAACTCAAACTACCTACCTTTCTTTGTCGTTCAGATACTTACATCATAGCGCTAGTCGGGCAAGAAAAAAAATTGAGTTTTGAAATAAAAAAAAATTAAATTAAAAAAATATATGTCCATCAGATTCCTTATAAGTATCTATCTTTTAAGTACTGCACACCCTTTGCTACACTCCAACCAATGCTAAATTCAAATCTCATCGTTTTGGACCCTGTTATGAAGCTGTTCAAAATTCAAATCTCATTTATACCCTCTTGTCATAACAGGTAAAAAATGAATCGTTTTGGACCCTTTTATTAGATAAACAATCATCGCTTTTCGAATCGATGGGATGAAAAATAAATTTAAAAACATATTTTCAGAATCAGATGGTATGTGCGTAGAGCGCATTGACCCGTCTCGCAGTTTGCCGCTGCTGTTCGACGGACGCACGTTCCTGGTGGCAGCCGGGACGGCGGGGGGCGATGCTAGAGCGGAGTGGGGGCGCTACGTGCGCGCCTATGGAGGAGTCGTGTTACAGGTGGGGGACTTACAGCCGTTTATTCAAACATTATGTTCAGATGGTACAGTGGTGGTCACATAATTAAAGAGTTAGTCTATTTCTAGTCGAGACAAAGAGGTAGTCTATTTTCATACAAACGAGGTAACTTTGAAGCCTTGGTTCTCCGCCGAAGATTGACCTAGTTGTGATCTGATGATTGCACTATAGGGAGTGATTAGAGGAGATTCAGATCGCTATACACACTCAACTGTTCTGTGTGAAATCCAGAAACTTAAAACTCTGATTCTTATATCTCTTTGAACGCTGATCAGATCAGTTTTTTCTCCATTCACTCTGGATGGCCATCATCAGATCACAGCTAGGTCAACGCTTGGCGGAGCAACGAGGCTACAAAGACACCTCGTTTATATGAAAATCAACCTGTCTTTAATTATCTGACCGCCATTGTATGTGCGTGGAGCGCATTGACCCATCACGCAGTTTGCCGTTGCTGTTTGACGGACGCACGTTCCAGGGCGTTTCGGTAGGGGACGATGCTGGAGCGGAGTGGGGGCGCTACGTGCGCGCCTATGGAGGGGTCGTGCTACAGGTGGGACACACTACACCCGTATTCACTAACATTATGTTCAGATGGCACATGCGTGGAGCGCATTGACCCGTCTACACGTTCCTGGTGGCCGCCGGGACGGTAGGGGATGACGTCAGAGCGGAGTGGGGGCGCTACGTGCGCGCCTATGGAGGGGTCGTGCTGCAGGTGAGACACACTACACCCTTAGTGCCCTTGCTATGAGTTGATTTTAACTGTTAACGAATGAAATCCATTACCTATCGAATGGTGTCGTTTCCCAGGAGTCGGAGGTGGACGAAGACAGCGTAGTGGACTACGTGATCAGCGCGGACGGGAGCTCCTCATACAAGGCGGCGGTCTGCGTGCGGCCGCGCTGGCTGTGGCGCTGCCACCGCGCGCGGCGGCTGCTGCCCGCCCACTGACTGACGCTATAGTGGACTACGTGGTCAGCGCGGACGGGAGCTCCTCCCACTGTGCGGCGGCTGCTGCCCGCCCACTGACTGACGCTATAGTGGACTACGTGGTCAGCGCGGACGGGAGCTCCTCCCACTGTGCGGCGGCTGCTGCCCGCCCACTGACTGACGCTATAGTGGACTACGTGGTCAGCGCGGACGGGAGCTCCTCCCACTGTGCGGCGGCTGCTGCCCGCCCACTGACTGACGCTATAGTGGACTACGTGGTCAGCGCGGACGGGAGCTCCTCCCACTGTGCGGCGGCTGCTGCCCGCCCACTGACTGACGCTATAGTGGACTACGTGGTCAGCGCGGACGGGAGCTCCTCCCACTGTGCGGCGGCTGCTGCCCGCCCACTGACTGACGCTATAGTGGACTACGTGGTCAGCGCGGACGGGAGCTCCTCCCACTGTGCGGCGGCTGCTGCCCGCCCACTGACTGACGCTATAGTGGACTACGTGGTCAGCGCGGACGGGAGCTCCTCCCACTGTGCGGCGGCTGCTGCCCGCCCACTGACTGACGCTATAGTGGACTACGTGATCAGCGCGGACGGGAGCTCCTCCCACTGTGCGGCGGCTGCTGCCCGCCCACTGACTGACGCTATAGTGGACTACGTGATCAGCGCGGACGGGAGCTCCTCCCACTGTGCGGCGGCTGCTGCCCGCCCACTGACTGACGCTATAGTGGACTACGTGGTCAGCGCGGACGGGAGCTCCTCCCACTGTGCGGCGGCTGCTGCCCGCCCACTGACTGACGCTATAGTGGACTACGTGGTCAGCGCGGACGGGAGCTCCTCCCACTGTGCGGCGGCTGCTGCCCGCCCACTGACTGACGCTATAGTGGACTACGTGGTCAGCGCGGACGGGAGCTCCTCCCACTGTGCGGCGGCTGCTGCCCGCCCACTGACTGACGCTATAGTGGACTACGTGATCAGCGCGGACGGGAGCTCCTCCCACTGTGCGGCGGCTGCTGCCCGCCCACTGACTGACGCTATAGTGGACTACGTGGTCAGCGCGGACGGGAGCTCCTCCCACTGTGCGGCGGCTGCTGCCCGCCCACTGACTGACGCTATAGTGGACTACGTGGTCAGCGCGGACGGGAGCTCCTCCCACTGTGCGGCGGCTGCTGCCCGCCCACTGACTGACGCTATAGTGGACTACGTGGTCAGCGCGGACGGGAGCTCCTCCCACTGTGCGGCGGCTGCTGCCCGCCCACTGACTGACGCTATAGTGGACTACGTGATCAGCGCGGACGGGAGCTCCTCCCACTGTGCGGCGGCTGCTGCCCGCCCACTGACTGACGCTATAGTGGACTACGTGGTCAGCGCGGACGGGAGCTCCTCCCACTGTGCGGCGGCTGCTGCCCGCCCACTGACTGACGCTATAGTGGACTACGTGATCAGCGCGGACGGGAGCTCCTCCCACTGTGCGGCGGCTGCTGCCCGCCCACTGACTGACGCTATAGTGGACTACGTGGTCAGCGCGGACGGGAGCTCCTCCCACTGTGCGGCGGCTGCTGCCCGCCCACTGACTGACGCTATAGTGGACTACGTGGTCAGCGCGGACGGGAGCTCCTCCCACTGTGCGGCGGCTGCTGCCCGCCCACTGACTGACGCTATAGTGGACTACGTGATCAGCGCGGACGGGAGCTCCTCCCACTGTGCGGCGGCTGCTGCCCGCCCACTGACTGACGCTATAGTGGACTACGTGGTCAGCGCGGACGGGAGCTCCTCCCACTGTGCGGCGGCTGCTGCCCGCCCACTGACTGACGCTATAGTGGACTACGTGGTCAGCGCGGACGGGAGCTCCTCCCACTGTGCGGCGGCTGCTGCCCGCCCACTGACTGACGCTATAGTGGACTACGTGGTCAGCGCGGACGGGAGCTCCTCCCACTGTGCGGCGGCTGCTGCCCGCCCACTGACTGACGCTATACTACTAGTACACAACACACACACGCCACGCCATTGCTTCAAATAGCCTCACTACAGTTCAATGCTCAGCGCAGACAGAACGGAAAAATCGTCGCGAAAACTTTTGTGGTCATTGAAAAATGAACCATGTCATGTCACCATAGCCTTAAATATAAAATTGTATGAAGTCAGCGTCGCCTCGCGCGCATTTCATCTCTGTTGATATTCATACAATTTTGTATTTTAGGCTATGGTGACATGGTTTATTTTTCAAGGACCTCAATAATTTATTTATTTATTATTATTATTATTCAGGCAAGCAGTTGTTGCAACTGATACTGACCGTATCCTGATCATCGTAGAATATGGTTTCACTTTATGTTTTTCATGTACTTACCTATACATCCAAGTCTATTTTTAAATTTTATTTATTTTGAATTTTTTGTTGAGTTGCAGAATGGCCCCATAGTAAAAGTTGTTCATATTCATAAGCACAATCACCACCTTTTGCGCTTATTTATCAACTCCCTGTATAATTTCCGCGAGGATTTTTCTGTTCGATGTTCCTCTCCAGGCTACAAAGTGTCTGTGTCCCAAATTCCAGCGAAATCCGTTCAGCCGTTTTGGCGTGATTGAGTAACAAACATCTAAACTTTCACATTTTATAATGCCCCGTCCACACGGCAGCTACTTTTGGTCGATAGCGAATCGCTGGCGATGTCAAAATTACGTGTGGACGTGAATTTAGCAGCGACTTAATGCAATAATAATCATAAGTCGCTGCGTGTGGACGGACCATAAGGATTGTATTTTCTGATGTTATTTAATGTAACAAATTTAACCCGCTTCGATATATCTGATACATACATACATAAATCAGTTTAGTGCAGTTTGAAATTTGTGTATAGTCTATTACTCATTTTCGAGTTGACTTTATTATAATTGTCATTTTAAAATCTAATTTAAATTAACAATTAAATGCTAAAATGTTTGTAAATAAAATATTGTTAAGTTTTAAGTTTACATTATTTGAATAAAACCGTTGGTATAATGTACAGAATTACTTTATTTCTTCGTAAAAGAATGTAATTGTGGTGTGACCTTCCCAGCGGTATGCTCCATAAAACTGATGTTCTTGCCGACTAATCACTGCGATGTGAGCAGCGTCAACTTTTCGTTCAGCTGCAGCTGGGTCTTGATCAGTTGGGCCAACGTCACCACCTGAAAGGGAAATGTCATGTTAAGAAGGTTCAACAGTCTTGGCTTCAGAGGTTTATTTTATACCTAGTAGTTAGAGGATGCCTGCTGGGCCCGGAACTCAAATTCAAAATGTTATCTTTTATATTCAATTTAGGTTGAGGTAACAACACTTATGAACGTGAAAGAAGCTATGCCATCGGTTCGCAAATCCTACGGCGGGCGATCTAGCCAAAAGAACCGGCAAGAAACTCGTCAAGGGCAATCTTTTTCTGTTCTGGCAATTTTGTTCTCGATCTCGAGATGAACGTTTGTATTTTCGAAACCAGATTGATGACCGTGATAATGTCTGCCGTGACATAAAAGTAGTATAGTGCGACAATCTTTTCTGTTCCGATGGCCAAAAAGTAAAACTAGCGTGTTTTTTGTGTCATTTTGCTGTTAATTTGTTGTCCAACCATAGCGCTGCTGGCGGTTGAAGGTCTTAAGAAGTCAAGGTCGGTTAAACTTAAATTGCTCAGGGTGGCCACTTTAAACTGACAACTGTAAATTTTTCATGGGACCAAATTGAAATTTTGGTCTATCAGATAAAATACCGTGACCGTGACCAGCCGTGACCAGCTCCAGCAGCTGCTGGTCCGCCCGTGTGTGGCTGGGTACGTACTATGAGCAGGTCCTTGACGCTGGCGGCGAGCGTCGGCCAACGTGTTGTCGGCCAACGTGTTGGCGGCCAACGCCGGTAGCGCCGTGACCAGCTCCAGCAGCTGCGGGTCCGCCCGTGTGTGGCTGAATACGTACCATGAGCAGGTCCTTGACGCTGGCGGCGAACGTGTTGGCGGCCAACGCCGGTAGCGCCGTGACCAGCTCCAGCAGCTGCGGGTCCGCCCGTGTGTGGCTGGGTACGTACCATGAGCAGGTCCTTGACGCTGGCGGCGAACGCGTCGGCGAACGTGTTGGCGGCCAACGCCGGTAGCGCCGTGACCAGCTCCAGCAGCTGCGGGTCCGCCCGTGTGTGGCTGGGTACGTACCATGAGCAGGTCCTTGACGCTGGCGGCGAACGCGTCGGCGAACGTGTTGGCGGCCAACGCCGGTAGCGCCGTGACCAGCTCCAGCAGCTGCGGGTCCGCCCGTGTGTGGCTGGGTACGTACCATGAGCAGGTCCTTGACGCTGGCGGCGAACGCGTCGGCGAACGTGTTGGCGGCCAACGCCGGTAGCGCCGTGACCAGCTCCAGCAGCTGCCGGCCCGCCGCCTTGTTGCCCTCCTGCCCTTCCGCCAATACTTCTTCCACGTATTCCAGCACCTATGGAACACCACCACATACCAAATACTTAAGGAAATTTCAAAATCATTAAAAAGCATCTTGTGACCTTTGAAAATTCATTTTTCTGTCACTACATAATAAAAACTTATCAATAATTAAATAAGTAGGTAGTAGTTTTATTTCGTAAAATTGTTTTATTATGTTGCATACAGATCAAGCGAATGCCCCACTGTAAGTCTGTAAGTAAGTATCTGCGCATCTACGTGTAAGTACAATGCATAAAATAAGGAATAGTTTCTGCACACAAAGGGTGAGACTCCATCAACACGAAAAAATTTAGAAAGTGGCTAGATGAGTCTCACTGTACCTTTTAAGGCCTGTAGGGCTAGCGCTGATGATGTAGTTCTTATGGCTGAGACCTTGGAAGACCTGAACACAATGCTCGAAGATCTCGGTAATGCTTCGCAAAGAGTGGGTCTTAAGATGAACATGGACAAGACGAAAATCATGTTCAATGCCCATGTTGCACCCGCTCCAGTTAATGTTGGGAACTTTACACTTGAAGTTGTTGACCACTATGTTTGCCTAGGACAGACGGTCCATTTAGGTAAGTCTAACTTTGAGAAAGAGATCTCTCGTCGAATCCAGCTCGGATGGGCAGCGTGGGAAGCTCCGACATATATTCGCGTCCGAAATACCTCAATGTCTCAAGACGAAAGTCCTTGACCGGTGTGTGTTGCCAGTAATGACCTATGGAAGTGAGACGTGGTCTTTTACTATGGGTCTCATAAGAAGGCTCAAAGTCACCCAGCGAGCAATGGAGAGAGCGATGCTTGGTATTTCCCTGCTCGATCGAATCAGAAATGATGAGATCCGCAGGAGAACTAAAACAACCGACATAGCTCGAAGGATTGCATCATTGAAGTGGCAGTGGGTGGGACACATAGCGCGGAGAACCGATGGCCGTTGGGGCGGAAAGGTTCTCGAATGGCGATCGCGTACTGGACGACGTTCCGTGGGCAGGCCCCCTACAAGGGGATCGACGACGATCTGGTCAAGATCGCGGGAAGCCGCTGGATGCGGGCGCAGGACCGATCGTTGTGGAGATCCTTGGGGGAGGCCTATGCCCAGCAGTGGGCGTCGTTCGGCTGACATGATGAGGGCTAGCACTACTAGAGTAGAGAGAGAGTCGCGCTTTTTCGAACCAATCAGAGCGTCGCTTTAAGTCACGCGCGCTAGCTACGAGCGATCTGATAGGTCGAAAGTGCCGGCGACTCTTTCTCACTCGAGTCGTGGGCAGATGAGGTACTGTCCCCTGGGTACTTTTTTTGACAATTGATATAGATCTCTTATAAAATTGTATCAAATAATGCACAAGGAACTAAAAGTACCCCATACAAAAAGTCCTTGAAATTACTGTGGATACCAAGAGACTGGACTGGACTTTAGTCTGCATTGAGCGCTCGATAATGACATACATTTCCGGGCAACAAATGACCGCACACCGTATGTGTTGAGTCCGTGACAAATACTCAATGGACATTTATTACACGTTCAGGGACTTTTTGTCCCACTGGGACACAAGCCCCTCATCAGATCAGGCATTTAAAACATTAATAAACAGCGACTGCTAGAATATTAATTCAATGTTGGGCACTTGTTGTCTATAACTTAATAACCTGTCTTTGACGACCGATTTGGCGCAGGGGTAGGATAACCTGCCTTCTCCGCCAGAGGTCTCGGGTTCGATTCCCGAACAAGACAAATATTAATGTGCATGAACATGTCTATTTGTCTTGGGCTGGGTGTTTTATATGTATATTAAGTATGTATTTATTTACAAACAAAAAGTATTTAAGTATATATTTATCCGTTATCAAGTTTCCCATGGACACAGTTTCTCAATGAAATTAACATAACATGGGCTTAGATAATTGGTGTGATTGTAAAGAGTTATGATTTATTATTAACTTTTTTCTGTGCCAATGTATTTCTAATGATTGTTTTTGCCAAAATAAAGAGAGAAAAATTCATAGTGTTGCGTAATATAGTGCGCACCTGGTCCAGCAGTGTGGCGAGCTTGGAGGCAGCGTCGCCCACCTGCGCCAGGTCGGGCGCGGGCTGCACCTGCCGCGCGCGCCCGCCCGGCCCCATCGTCTTCTGGCACACTTGGAGCCCTACGATCTGCAACGCACAAACATAACTTCTCGAGCGGTTCCACTCAATAATATAGCATGTTTACCGGGTCTGCCACCGAATTCGACGACCACTTGCGCTTTAGCTAAAATGGATTGTTTACTTTGTTAGGTAACACTCTCCCTCTCACTCTCGTCATCAAATACAGGATGAAGCTGTGTATACGGTCTAAGCGATTAGTTGCATAAACCATATACCGCTGCATGCATGAATGTTAACGAGCCATTTCCATGATGATCACTTACTACAAACAGCATGCAGATACATCACTAAATGGTTTAAAGGTTAATTACACAAAATATTGCTAAACTACTGCTTATGGTCCAAAGATCGATCACATTTTTGCAAACAAATGAGGAAATTAAAAAAAACTTTGTAACCTCATGTATCTCAGATGTTCAGTGATAGTGAACATTAAATTCTTTGTATTTAAGCATTTCCTTTTGACTTGGAGGAAGCGTTATAAACTATACTCTGCTAACAAACACCGTACAGATTCATCATCAAAAGGTTTAAAAGTTTATTGTACAAAAAAAGTTACAAAACCAATGCTTATGGTCCAAAGACCACATGTAACCACATGTATCTCAGATGTTCAGTGATAGTGAACATTAAATTTTTTGTATTTAAGCATATCCCTTGAGTTGGAGGAAGCGTTACCTCTGGCTCATAGCTGGTGAGCGAGACGTCGATGGGCGTGAACATGCAGCCCTGCTTGCCGCGTGGCACGCCCAGCGGCACGCACACGTAGCCGCGCAGCCCCATGCGCGCGCCCGCCAGTGACGTGTCCAGCGTCACGTGCACCGGCTCGCGGCACTCGCGCGAGTAGTACTCGTGGATCACCGACGAGTGGTTCGTCACCTCGTTGCCCGTCGCCCACCAACCTGGCATGAACCAAACCCGACATACATTTTATACAAACATGCTCATTAAACGATCTAATGACATAATTTGTTAATTATTGCAATCATTAATAATAATGGCAAAACCAATTTGTCATTCAAAACAACTACAAAAAAATATTTTACTAACATTTGATTTGATCTATGTCTAGATTCTACTTTTTAACATAAATAATGTACATTGGCCGACATACAATTTTGATACCCTCACTTTAGTGTCTGAATATAATAGATGGGAAAGTATTTGCATCTCATATTTTTTTTATGTACATGGAGCTGCTTTTAGCTTAAATACCATACCTACTCAGAAGTCTAGGATTTAAAAAAAAACTGATAATGTCCATGTTAATAAAAATTATGGTTGGTACACAAATTAGCTGTTCCTATTCTGATCTCTGTTTATGAAACTCATAGTATGTATCAACTTCTACACCAGCTCGAACAGACAAACACATTATAAGTTATGTTTTATTTGATACTAGCCGATCCTCGCGGTTTTACCCGCATGTATGTTCATATTGACCGTATTTTCCGGATGTATGTTCCCAAGGGAACAGGTACCACTGTTTCTGTTTGAACTGGTTTCCCCTCACTCTGGAAGAATATAGCTTTCTAATAGTCAAAGAATTTTCCAAATCGGCCCAGTAGTTTCGGAGCCTATTCGATGCAAACAAACAATCAAATCTTTCCTCTTTATAATATAAGTTTAGTTATAGAAGTATAGATAATTATTAATTGGCAGGCAGGCAGTTGAAACAACTGGTGAGAGCCTGCATCCTGTTATTATTATTATAATTTAGTGATAGAAAAATAGCTTTCTAATAGTCAAAGAATTTTCCAAATCGGCCCAGTAGTTTCCGAGCCTATTCGATGCAAACAAACAATCAAATCTTTCCTCTTTATAATATTAGTTTAGTTATAGAAGTATAGATAATTATTAATTGGCAGGCAGGCAGTTGAAACAACTGGTGAGAGCCTGCATCCTGTTATTATTATTATAATTTAGTGATAGAAAAATTATATTATCAGTGCCCTCCTAAAATAAAACTGACCCAAAACTCACCAACAATATTTTCTGAAGAATTAACCCGTCGATTTAGTTCATAAACATCCATGGCATAATTTAGCTCAGCCTCTACCTGGTCAGCGTGCTCCTTGTGCGGCACGCAGAAGCAGTTGGTCACTTCCACCACTCCCTTGTCCGAGGTCCCTGTTTGACATCAAAACATAACCTATCATCATTCACCCTATTGTATTATTTATTATATTGATTGTATTGGCCACTTTCAACTCCATGCTGTAATTTGATAGCACTACAAAACACAGCAACTAAACATTGAAATATGTTCCAAATAAAGCAAATAAGCAAAAATTTCGTGCATGACGTCGTCGGCATGAACGATTTACATTTTTATGATCATAGCGATACCGAACTATTTCTAAAGTTACTTACCCAAAAGGGTACCAATAACTCTGTGGGAATCTGCATTTCGACGTTCATAGGCATCAACTATTTGGAATAAAACCACTGGATGTATCTTTACAACTAAATTGAGCGACATTTTTGAAGGCTTAAAAAGGTCAATAGACAATATGACACAGACTAGCTTGAATACTTTTTTTTTCTTAGCTTTACGGCCATAGTCGGAACCATATTGGCCTGTCATAAGTTTTATCTATTTATGTTCAAAGTTTTCCTATGGTGTTGATTATGTAATCATAGAGAAGTTTATATGTATCCTTGTTCTGTAGAACAAGGATAGATGGCAAATCCGCGGGAATGCCAACTCAACACAGATACACGCAAAAGCCATAGGCAATGACTTTTTTTCTCATGCGCTGCGCTGCACACGCCAAGATCAAATTCGGCGGTTTTTGCTAGTCTATTCCGGGAGCTACCGGCTAAGAAATCTGGATATGGGTATGGGCTTCAACTGTCATTTGAATTCCTTATTCTGATAGATTTTTGCTGCTTTGTTCTGTAGAACGTTGCTAGCTAGTTATCGTTTTACCCGACGTCACAAAAGAAGGAACTGGGGGCTACCGGCTAAGAAATCTGGATATGGGTATGGGCTTCATATTCATATTCATATTCATTTATTCATTGCTAGTCACAGTACATAAGATGTTTCATAGAGTGTAGGATCAGTGTGACACCCCGTGAGGGCACAGCAGAATTACAATTAACAATTTAGAGCTTATCACTAATATATTCATCTAAACTATAGTAGGCTTTATTTACTAAAAAGTTTTTGAGCTCACATTCAAAAGCATTAATATTTTCCAGGCATTTAATATTATTTGGGATACTATTGTATATTTTTATTGCCATTAAACGAGGACCTGTTTTATACAAACTTAGTGTAGTGAATGGGCTATTTAATTTATATAAATCTCGGTTGTTCCTTCTAACTGTGGTTTTTTGAGAATATAGGTACATATTTTTCTTAACAAATTTACAAATTTCACTAATATACTGTGATGTTATAGTCAATATTTTATATTTTATGAAGTAGGGTTTACAAGATTCTGTTTGGTGAATATTGGAGAGGATTCTAATACATTTCTTTTGTAATACAAAAATATCTTGTATAATGGAGCTATTTCCCCAAAGTATTATGCCGTAGGAGAATCTCGAATGTATATATGCATAATAGGCAGTTAATGTTGTATGGAAGTCAGTAGATTTTTTTTATTTGAATAATGCATATATAAGTGAGGATATTGATTTTGATAGTCGATATATGTGCGATTTCCAGTTCAAATTGGTGTCAATATCAATTCCCAACAGACTGGCATTATCAACGAAATCTATATTTTTGTTTTTGTAAGTATATTTTAATTGTAACGGCTGCTTCTGAAAGGGTCTAAATTGAATAAGTTTGGTTTTGTCAAAGTTTAGTTGTAAATTATTGCAATTTAACCAGTTGTCCAGTGCGGTATCTAGTTTTACTTTAATTTCTTGAGAATTGTTACATGTTAATAGGAGCCTGATGTCATCTGCAAAGAGTATACAATCATCGGTTAAGATTTTTGGTAATCCATTAATGTAGGCAAGAAATAAAATACATCCTAAAACCGTGCATTGTGGAATAGACTTATTTAATTTAATGGTTTCGGATTTAACACGATGTATCGTTCCTAATTTAAAATCAACATGTTCGATTTCTACATATTGAGAGCGTTCCGAGAGATACGAAGCTACACCTCTTATGCCAGTTGCGTAGAGCTTTTTGAGGAGTATGGCGAATTTTACTCGATCATATGCTTTGCTCATATCGAGCAAGAGTCCTACAGCATATTGTCTATTGTCAAGTGTTTCTAAGATTTTCTGTATGTATTTATAAACGGCAAGTACAGTTGAACAGTTTTTACGAAAACCGTTTTGACTGTTGTCAAAGATGTTGTATTTTTCGTAAAAAGAATATAATCTGCTATACATAGCCGCTTCGAATACTTTGCAAGACGTGGACTGAATGGCTACCGGGCGAAAATTATTTGGGTTTGTTTTATCACCCTTTTTATGAATAGGTGTTACAACTGTCATTTGAATTCCTTATTCTGATAGATTTTTGCTGCTTTGTTCTGTTGAACGTTGCTAGCTAGTTATCGTTATACCCGACGTCACAAAACAAGGAACTGATAGCGGCTATTTTCTTTATAAAATTGACTTAAAGTTCCCAAAAACGTATGAAGTTCATATCCATAAAGTTCCTTGTTTTGTGTCGTTGGGTATAACGATAACTAGCTAGCAACGTTCAACAGAACAAAGCAGCAAAAATCTATCAGAATAAGGAATTCAAATGACAGTTGAAGCCCATACCCATATCCTGATTTCTTAGCCGGTAGCCCCCCTGGTTGCCACCACTGGTGGCAATAAGAATTTTTTTTCTGATTGCCGCCCGGTGGTGGCAATCAGGAATATTTTTTTCAGCTTGCCACCACTGGTAGCAATACGGATTTTTTCCTGAATGAGGAATAGTTTTCGAGATCGCCACCACTACCTACCGGGGGGGCTACCAGCTATTTGAATTCAATGTACTGACCTTTATAGAAGAGATCATGACATGACGGCGGTTCTCACACTGCACTGCATACCGCTCCGGGGGTCTACCGGCACCGGCTAAAAATATGAATATCGACATGGGCTTCATTTAACTTTGAAAACTCAAAGCCATTTATGGACAAAATATGGGCTTCAAATGCCATAATAGAAGGTCCATATCCATGGGCCGGTTTGTGGTAGTGCGCTTCTTAACTATGGCTGTAGAATCTTGATGTGCATACAAAACACGCAGTGTATTTTTTTATTTATTTATTTACAACGGGGTAGCACTTAGCCTTCATCACACCTGATGATAAGTGGTGATAAGGCTGAAGGTGGAAGCGCACTACTCCCGGAATCCTCAGTAACTGAGGAACTAGCTATCTTATCTCTAACTGCCGGAAAACAATAATGCTGAAAACATCATTGTTATGGCGTCAGACTTAGATAAGATGGTGGTAGCTGGCCAGGCGGACTAAGAACAAGTCCTACCACCAACCAAACCGAATACAATATGTACCCCCACTGGGAATCGAACCCGGGACCTCTGGGTCTGAAATCGGTGGTATGAACCACTAGACCACAGAGGCGGTTAAACTAAGTCACACCGCATCGGAGACCGCAAGACGGGAAAAACCTCTATTCCTGGTTGCCACCACCTCGATCGCCACCACAGAACACTAATACTCCTAGATCGCCACCACTGGTGGCAATTCGGATTTCTTTTCCTGATTGCCACTCAGTGTTAGGGAATATTTTTTTTATTTTTTTTCATATCGTCACCACTGGTGGCAAAACGGATTCCTGATTGGCGCCCAGTTGTGGCAATGAGGGATATTCTTCCAGATCACTACTATTAGTGGCAATACGGAGATGTGTTCCTGAATGCCGCCCAGTGGTGACATTCAGAAATAGACCTACTATAATACCTACCCTCTGCTAAATACCAAGTATAGGTACTTAGCTATTATCTTCTATATATATAAAATTCAAAGTCCTGACTGACTGACTGACTGAGATATCAACGTACAGCCCAAACCGCTGAACCTAGAGACTTCAAATTTTGCACATAGATACGTTATACAGTGTAGGCATCCACTAAGAAAGGATTTTTGGAAATTCCACCCCTAAGGGGGTGAAATAAGGAATAAATGTTTGTATGAAAGTCCGTCAGTTTTGAAGTTAGGATCTTCAAATTTTGTATTTAGGCTGGCAATTGAAAATTAACATTTACCTGTGTCAGCGTTTTTGACAATTCCACCCCCAAAGGGGTGAAAAGGGGATGAAATGTTGTATCTGGAAAGTCCTTCATTTAATTTATTATTTAGGCTTATGATCGGAAAGTAAACCAAATAAGGAAACACATATTTAGTATTTTTTCAAAAATCAACCCCTTAGAGGTTAAATTGGATAAATAAACCTAAAAATTGATATGGATGTCGTTATTGAGGTTTTATGGGATGACGATTGCAAAAACGGCATTTATTTTGATGTTTAACACGCTGAACATGATTCCACCCCTAAAAGGTTGAAATAGGGGTGGAATTTTGAATGACAAACCAGGGGTAAAATAGACATTTCAACTTGAAACTTTGTAGGCTTACTTCTTAAAACAAATAGGCAACCCATTTCGTAATTTTTCCAAAATCAAACCCAGGGGGTGAAATAAGGGATGAATATGTGTATGAAAGTCCGTCAGTGTTGAAGTTAGAATCTTCAAATTTTGTATTTAGGCTGGCAATTGAAAATTAATATTTTCCTGTGCCAGCGTTTTTGACAATTCCACCCCCGAAGTGGTGAAAAGGGGGACGAAATGTTGTATCTGGAAAGTCCTTCATTAAATTTATTATTTAGGCTTATGGTCGGAAAGTAAAACAAATAAGCAAACACATATTTCGTATTTTTTCGAAAATCTACCCCTTAGAGGTTAAATGGGATAAATAAACCTAAAAATCGATATGGATTTCGTTATTGAGGTTTTATGGGATGACGATTGCAAAAATGGCATTTATTTTGATGTTTAACACGCTGAACATGATTCAACCCCTAAAAGGTTGAAATAGGGGTGAAATTTTGAATGAAAAATCAGGGGGTAAAATAGACATTTCAACTTGAAACTTTGTAGGCTTACTTCAACAAATAGACAACCCATTTCGTAGTTTTCCGAAAATCAAACCCAGGGGGTAAATAGGGTATAGAAACCTAAATCATCTTAAGTACCCTAAAAGTTCTTGGTACCTAAGCTACTCAGAACTAAGTTTTTGATTGTGAAACAGACACTTATTATTTACTAGCTTCCGCCCGCGACTTCGTCCGCGTGGACATTCGAAAAAATACTTAGGGGACCAATTACCAGGATAAAAAGTATTCTTTGTTTTAATTTCATAAAAATCCGATCAGCCGTTTTTACGTGATTAGGCGGGTCCTCCCTCACCAAGTGAGCAGACTCGTGCGAGGCCCGCCGCACGTAGCAAACGTTCTGCCTCGCGCGAGGCTGCTCGCTTGGTGAGGGAGGACCCGCCTAATCACGTAAAAACGGCAGATCGGATTTTTATGAAATTAAAACAAAGAATACTTTTTATCCTGGTAATTGGTCCCCTAAGTATTTTTTCGAATGTCCACGCGGACGAAGTCGCGGGCGGAAGCTAGTCTATAATAATATTAAATCTATACTAATATTATAAAGAGGAAAGATTTGATTGTTTGTTTGTTTGTTTGCATCGAATAGGCTCCGAAACTACTGGGGGGCTACCGGCTATAAAATATTGGTATGGATTATGGGTATGGGCTTCAACTGTCATTTGAATTCCTTAATTTGATAGATTTTTGCTGCTTTGTTCTGTTGAATGTTGCTAGCTACCTATCGTTATACCCGATGTCACAAAACAACTCAATGTCACAAACTTTATGGGTATGAGCTTCATACGTTTTTGGGAACTTTAAGTCAATTTTATAAAGAAAATAGCCGCTATCAGTTCCTTGTTTTGTGACGTCGGGTATAACGATAGTTAGCTAGCAACGTTCAACTGAACAAAGCAGCAAAAATCTATCAAGATAAGGAATTCAAATGACAGTTGAAGTCCATACCCATATCCATCAGTCCAGCGCCTTCGAGCAGTGATAGTTATCACTATGTTTTATGTCCAGTCCAAAGAGCATGTAATCACTCCGTTTATAGTCCAGTTAAAGCTAGAAACACAGCTTGCTACATATATAGTGATCTGTGGAAACACATTTCGCTAGCGCAGCGTCGACCCGGGTGTGCACACTTTACTAGCGTGGCGCAGCGTTTCCTGACGAAATTTTTGATCAGTGTCAAGGTGTCAATCGAGTCTTGTGATCGAGTCGTTGGTCGTTGCCGAGCTAACATCTGCATTATGTTTTCTTCTAATTTTGAAAACAATTTCTGTTCTTACAAACATATTAAATCCAAAAAAAATATGTTGATGATTACGATGATATGATGATGAATGAAGACGAGATGCAATTTATATCTATACTAATACTAATACTATAAATACACTTTGTTTGTTTGTAATAGATAAACTCAAAAGATACTGAACCGATTTTAGAAATATTTAGTGTAATTTATTTTCAAATCAGAATTATACATTATTTTTGTTATAAAATTAAAAAGTATAGTGTACTAAAAACACTTTAATACTGTTAACAACTACAAACACTTTAATACTGTTATACAGTGTAATAGATTAAGCTAATCTGTGTACCTACCTAATGTGGAGTCGACTCGGGATTCTTTGGCGGGAATTTCAAGCGAAAGGGCGAAAAATTTTCTCTGGTTTGGAAATCTTTTTCCAAGTTTTATTATAATTGCAAATTTTACTTAAATTGTTGTAAATAGACTATATTTGGTTGTTTTGTAAATAAACAAGATGTTAGGCGGTGAGGCCGGGGGTGAAATCCCCCCGGCCACCAAAGGCCCGGGCTCATCGGGAAAACGTCCTAGAAAAATGATAGAAGAAAATGTAAGCGGCGGTGGTGAGGACAATTTAAACTTTCTTCCTTTTCTTAAACCCAACTATAAAAGACTATACCCAGAAAATTCTACAAACTATGAATTTAAAGTGTTCGTTGAAAGCGACAATAGTGCTGATCGTTTGGGCAATAAAAGTCCCATTTACTTGAATCACATATTTACAACTGATGTAAAAGGAGTGGTGGCCATACATAGGGTCAACGCGAGCAAAATTGCGGTTGTATTCAAGCAATACAACACTGCTAACAATTTTATAATGAATTCTACATTTCTGGAGAAATACAAATTAAAGGCTTATATCCCAGCAGCTCAAATAGAAAAAACTGGAATAATCAGACATGTTCCAACTAACATATCCAATAAAGAGTTGTATTATAAATTAACGTCCCTTTATGAAATTATTGCTGTGCGACGCTTTATTAAAAAAGTTGGCAATGAAAAAGTCCCTTTGCAAACAGTCAGCATAACTTTCCTTGCCAATTCATTACCTGACAGTGTACAATATGACTTATTTTCTTACCGGGTATTTGAGTACATTCCTCCTCTGCAGCAATGCTTTAGATGTTTCAAATTCAATCATTCAGCAAAGGTTTGTAACGGCAAACAGCGCTGCAGCGTTTGTTCGGGAGAACACTATTATAAAGAATGTGATAAACCCAATGATTTAAACTGTGTTAATTGCAGTGGACCACATTTAGCAATATCGAATTTATGTCCTGTTAAAATTAAAAAAAATCAAGAAAAGAAAAATAAAGTTACTTACGCAAGCACTGTTGCCTTTACAAACGAAAAAAAGTACGATAATGAATTCCCAGCACTTGTACATATTAATAATAATAATGTAAATAAAATGAACATTGAGCAGGGACGCCCTGCTGTTCATGTAAAAAAAAATGTAAATAAGAATGAAACTGTTAAAATTGCTACACAAAAATCTCTGTCATTAGATGAATTGAAAAGCCAGTTAATTAATAACGTTGAAATTACTAATGCAATAGTTCGCACTCTTATTGCTATAGCTAACAAAGGGGACGATACGCCAATTAATTCAAATTCAATTAAAGATTTATTAGTAAAAAATCTTTCTTAATGGATAATAGCGGTCCTAAAGCGTCTGTATTAAGAATAGCTCAATATAATATACAAAGTATTTATAACAAAGTTCCTCTTTTAATTAATTTGCTTCGAGAAAAAGATATTGATATCTGTTTATTAAATGAAACTTGGTTAAAAGATGGTAAGCCTTGTAGAATACCTGGCTATAACATGTTGTTTAAAAATGCTTCGAATGAACATGGTGGAGTAGCCATACTTATTAAACCATTTCTAAAATATAAACCTCTTACAACTGTTTTTTATGAAGAATTACAAACTGTGGCATTGTCTCTATCTACTTCTCGTGGCGACATTACTATTCTGTGCGTTTATTGCCCTCCTTCAGGTCCCCTACGTACTAATAACTTGCGTAACATTATTTGTAATCTTCCGAATCCTATTTTCGTGGCTGGAGATTTTAACGCTCACCACATAGCTTTTGGTTGCTTATCCAACAAAAGTAGAGGTGAGCATTTGTATACTCTTATTGATGACATAGACTTATGCATATTAAATGAAGGTGACAAAACTACTATGCACTATCCAAATCGTAATCCATCTGCTATTGATATTTCTTTGGCTAGTCCATCTATAACACCTCTTTGTAAATGGACAGTCCATGATGATAACATGGGTAGTTATCATTTTCCGACAATTACTGAAATAACTCTTGCTATAGATCGTTATAACGTTAATCCTCCTATGGATAAGTTTTTATATAGTAAAGCTGATTGGATCAAATATAATGAACTTTCGAAAACTTCTTTTGATAATATTATCCCTAGTCTAGACAATCCTCTTAGTTCTTATGATGCTTTTTGTAATACACTTGCCACCCTGAAATCAGAGTGTGTACCAAAATATTCCAAAACTTCAGAGCACAAAAGTAGACCTCCAAAACCCTGGTGGAATGAAAAATGCAAGGAATGTGTAATTAGATCAAAAGAGGCTTTAAAATTATACAGACGTGCTCCCAGCATTGAAAATTATATTGCATATAAGAGAGCAGATGCCTTAAAAAAGAGAACTATAGCAGAGGAAAAAAAGAATAGTTGGAGATCTTTGTGTGACAGTTTTAATAGGATGACACCCATTTCAACCATTTGGAATAATATTAAGAGATTTAAAGGAATTAAAACAAATACTAAATCCTATTGTGACGAATTCATTCCACAATTTATAAATAAATTATCAGGTAATGTTTGTGAAAGTACAGATAATCTAAACACTCTTTTTAATTTACACAATAAGGATATTAAATCAAAACATTTATTGGAACCTTTTACATGGTGCGAATTCTTGATTAGTCTAGAATCTCGGAAAAACACTACTCCTGGTTTAGATGATTTTCCTTATATTTTAATTAAAAAATTAAATATTAAAGCTCAGAAACTATTTTTAAATATCCTCAATAATCTTTGGCTCAAACAAATAATACCACAATCATGGAAAACTCAATGTGTTATCCCAGTTCTTAAACCCGACAAACTTCCTGATAATTGTGACTCCTACAGACCCATTTCATTATCTTCATGTTTAGGAAAAATATTTGAAAATATGATTAAACTACGTTTAGATCATTTCGCTGAATCTAATAATATTATTCCTAATATTCAATATGGCTTCAGACGTGGTAGAAGTTGTGCTGACAGCTTTACATGTCTCATCTCTGATCTGAAAAATGGAAAACAAAATAATAAGAGTGTAGCATGTGCCTTTCTTGATGTTCAAGGGGCATTTGACAATGTACAACCAGATATCTTAGTTCATGTGTTATCAGGGTTAGGTATACCTGGTTTACTCTGTAAATGGATTTACAAATTTCTTATTAATCGAATCTTATATGTGAAGTTCAATAATATCTTACATGGCCCTAGAACCATCTCTAAAGGCACAATGCAGGGCGCTACATTGTCCCCTCTACTCTATAATCTATACACTGCTGAAATATGTAAATATGTAAATACTGACAATGTAAATATTCTGCAATTTGCTGATGATTTAGTGATCTATAGTGTAAATAATAATATTGATGCTGCTATTGAAAATGTAAATTCTGCTCTTTGTAACTTAAAAGTATATTATGATAAACTTCAGTTAAAAATTAATCCAAGCAAAAGTAGTACAATGATATTTAGCAAAGATTTTCCCTCTACGTCAGTTATGTATAATGATCTGCCTATTCCTGTTGTTAACCAACATAAGTTTCTAGGCATTATAATAGATAAAGATTTATCCTTTAAACCACACATTAATTATATTTTACAAAGAGCAATGAAAGGGCTAAACATTATCAAATGTTTAGCTGGAGTATCTTGGGGTGCAGACCCACTGACCCTTTCCATACTATATAAAGCTATTGTAAGAAGCCATTTTGATTATAGCTGTATTGCTTATCATGATAGTAAATATGTAAATAAACTAGACATAGTACAGAATAAGGCTTTGAGGACTATATCTGGGGCCATGTGTTCTACTCCCATTAGAGCTATGGAAGTTGAAACAGTTATAATGCCACTTTCACTTAGACGTCTATTACTTATAAAAAGATTCTGTGTAAAACTGTTATCTACAAATAATCAACAAGTTATTATAAAGATAGTACCTTATCCAATACCAATTCAGACTCCATTAACCACTGCCTCCGATATGCTTAGTCATAAATTTCCAAAATTACCCCATATTCTTGTTGACCTGAAAATTAAATACCAAAAAATACAAAAAGACTGTTTGTGGCCATTCTACTCCAAACAGTTTTGCACATTAATCAATGAAGTAAATATTGTCAAAACACAGATAAATAATAATCTAGACTTACAAATGTTTTTAGATGAGAACAAGTATTATACATTATATACAGATGGTAGTAAAACTAATTCACATGTCAGAAGTGCTGTATATGATCCCCAGATAAAGTTTTGCCAAAGCTTTACACTTGATTCTACTTGTAGTATTTTTACGGCAGAGGCATATGCAGTTTTTGAAGCACTTAAACGTATTTGTACTATAAATAGTTGTAAATATTTTCTTATATTGACTGATTCTCTTAGCTTACTCACATGTCTAGAAAATTACACTGTTCATTTTAAAACCAATTTCATTGTTTATAATATAAAGGAACTTATACTTAACTTGAGGCAAAAAGGTATTGAAGTTGCCTTTCTGTGGATTCCTTCACACAAAGGAATCACTGGTAATGAAATAGCTGATAAGACTGCATATGAAGGAATAAACTCTTTAGATGTAAGGTACATAACAGAGATCCCATTTACTGATTGCTATTCTGAAATAAGAAAAGAAGTGTTAATATTATGGGATGATATCTGGAAAAAAGATAAAGAAACTAAAGGCAAATGGTACGGAAGCATACAAGAAGGAATACCTGCAAAGCCTTGGTACGCTAAGTTGAAGATAGCAGCTAGCCGAGACTTCATTACAACCATGAATAGACTACGTTTTGGCCACCATAAAACTCCTGCACATTTGGGACGACTCAAGATAATACCATCCAATTTATGCACTTACTGCAATCGTGATCAAGTTGGTGACATTCAACATTTGATATTTAAATGCAGTCAGTTCAACATCCAGCGTCTGTTATTGGCGTGCGAACTGTCAGTGGAAGAAAGTGATACCAGTGATAATAGTGCTAGTGAAAATGTAAATAACGAAACCCGCCGCTTACATGACTATTTAAAAAGTGCCAAAAACTTTGTGCCCCTTTACAATTATATAAAATCTACAGTAGAAAAGCTGTGAATGAGACGAGTAGACGTCAAGACATGGCTTAAAGGACCTGCATCCAAGCCAAAAATCTTAATAAAAAAAAAAAAAAAAAGGAGTCGACTCGACAGTATAATCTGTGGAACTAAGATGGTGATTCATTGAATACTTACTGCAATAAAATGTGATTATAATTACCTGCTGGTTAATAAAACAAGTTCATAAATAAAGGTGTTTTTATTCAACTATTACATGTCGCAGTCGTGAGTAAACAGCAGGCAGTGGAAAAAGTAAGTCGTAGCTGAAAGAAATGGAAGCATTGAAGCCACCGCCGCCATTAATTCTCCAAGGAGACGCCGGCGAAAATTACAAAAAATGGAAGCAAAGGTACGATATATATTACACAGCCAGTGGGGCAGCTAATAAACTAACCGAAGAAGCTAAAATTGCACTATTCTTACATTGCATGGGAGAAGAATGCCTTGACATTTACAACAACTTCGAATTTCCTGGCGAGAATGATAAAACATACGACAACGTAATTGAAAGGTTTAACAGTTATTTTATGCCTATGAAGAATGAAACTATTAACCGAAACGTATTCTTCAGCAGAAAAATGAAAGAATGCGAAACATTTGAAGAGTATGTATGTGCTCTCAGAACCCTAAGTTCTAATTGCAACTTCAGTACCTTGAAAGACAGCCTAATTAGAGACCAGATAATAAGAGGCATTAAGAAGAAAAATATAATTGAAAGACTATTAAAAGAACCCGAGTTGGACCTATCCAAATGCATAGCGATAGTAAAATCCTATGAATTATCTGAAAGACAAATTAAAGAATTTGAAGTGGAAGAGTTGGAAGAAAAAGTAAAGGTAAACAGGATTAGAGATAAAAATGAAATCAGAGAGTCTCCTTCGACATCAAGGTATTTTGATTCAGAACAAGAACAACGACCAAATTACAAGGCAAAATACAGAGTTAGTAAGTGTCATCGATGCGGATATGAACATGGATTTAAGTGTCCTGCTTTTAACCAAAAGTGCAAAAAGTGTAACAAGTTTGGCCACTATGCAAAAATGTGTAAAAATAAAATAGTGCAAATGGTCAAATCCAGTGAAAGTGAAACAGATGATGATCATGTGTTAGGATCAATCACAGTAGGCAGTGTAAGAATTGGAAAGCAGTTGACCGAGGCGCTGCAGGTAAACAATAAAATTATAGATTTTAAAATTGATACTGGGAGTGATTGCGATGTTCTGCCATTACATTACATAGAAAAACTAAAGTTAAAAGATAACATTGTTAAAAATACTAAAAATCTTTATAATTATGATGGCTCTAAAATTAATTGTGTAGGTACTATCAATTTACAATGTAAACTTGTGAATGGCAAAAGTGTTAAACTGTTATTTCATGTAGTCAATAACCAGGGTGCAAGTCCAGTGTTGGGTCACAGTACATTATTGACTTTAGGCATAATAGAAAGAAAATACTTGAATGTCATTGGTAAAGAGCAACAAAATAACTATAAAGATATTATAAAGGAATTTGAGCAACTTTTTGTAGAAAATAGAATCGGTATTTTAAAAGGAGTAGAATATGATATAAAATTAAAAGAAAATAGTAAAGGAAAAATTTGTCCACCCAGAAGTGTACCATTAGCTTTGCATAAACCATTGAAAAAAGAGTTAGAAAAGTTGGAACAGCTAGATATCATAGAAAAAGTAACTGAACCTACAGAATTTGTTAGCAATATTGTATTAGTTAAAAAGCCTAATGGCAAAATCCGCCTTTGTTTAGATCCTAGCACATTAAATGATTTTGTAAAGCGCGAACATTTCAAACTACCCACATTTGAAGAAGTCTCTGCCAAGATGGCCGGTGCCAAAATATTTAGTAAATTAGATGCTTCAACTGCATTTTTTCATGTCAAATTAAGTAAAGAGAGTTCTAGGCTTTGTACTTTCACAACCCCCTTTGGGAGATATTCTTTTAAAAGACTTCCTTATGGTTTAGCTTCAGCACCTGAAATCTTCCACCGACAATACTCTCAAATCTTTGATTCAATAGAAGGCTGTGAGGTGTTCATCGACGACATTGTCCTGTATGCGGAAGATAGGAAATCACACAATGAAATATTAAGAAAAGTGTTAGAGCGAGCTAAAGAAAATGGTATACAGTTGAACCTTAATAAATGTGAGTTTGGTGTTTCTCAAATAACATATCTGGGTCACATACTTAGTTCAGAGGGAATCAAACCAGACCCAAGAAAAATAGAAAGTATATTAAACTTAGAAAAACCGAAAAATGCAAAAGAACTACAAAGAATATTAGGAATTATTACTTATGTTGCTAAGTTTATTCCAGCAATGTCCCAAGTATGTAACCCATTAAGAATGTTAATTAAAAAAAGCACAGATTATGTGTGGACAAAAGAACATGATGATGCTTTTTGTGAATTAAAGAAAATATTAATTTCAGAGCCTGTTTTACAATTTTATAATCCTGATAGACCATGTGTAGTCTCAGTAGATGCCTCCAAAGATGCATTAGGAGCTGTGTTGTTACAGGACAAATTGCCAGTAGCGTATGCATCTAAAGCCATGAATGATACTCAAAAAAAGTATGCACAAATCGAAAAAGAGCTTCTGGCTATTGTCTTTGGATGCACACGCTTTCATCAATTTATTTATGGAAAAACCGTACAAGTACAAACTGACCATAGACCATTAGAGTCTATATTCAAAAAACCATTGTGTGAAATACCTTTAAGACTGCAAAGAATGAGAATGCAATTACAGAAATATGATCTAGTAGTAAAATATAAGCCAGGAAAAGAATTACTTGTAGCAGACTCATTATCTAGGGACGTTAATAATTCAAATGATAAAGAAACCTTTATAGAGGATTTGTATGAATGTCAAGTAAGCATGGTGAGATGTAATTTAAGTATATCAGATTATAAATACAATTTATTTAAGGAAGAAGTAAGAAAAGACAAAGATTTGAATTTATTATTAGAATACATAAATAAGGGATGGCCCAATAAGATAGATAATATCAAAGATAGCTTAAAACCATACTATAAATATCAAGAAATGCTTTATGTGTATGATGACTTAATCTTTAAAAATAACTGTTTAGTTGTTCCTAAATCACTACAGAAGGACATGATGGAAAGAATACACTATAATCATTTAGGTGTAGAGAAGTGTAAGTCACGGGCAAGGGAATGCATATTTTGGCCAAATATGAGTAAGGAAATTGAGGAAAAAGTTCAGAAATGTCAAACATGTGAAAAGTTTAGAAAAAATAATAGTAAAGAACCGATGATGATACGGGAAATGCCAAATAAACCATGGGCTATATTAGGAAGTGACGTTTTTTTTTACAAGGGTAACTCCTACATTTTAGTTGTTGACTATTATAGTAAGTACTTCGAAGTTATTAAATTAAAAAATTTAACAGCTGACTGCACTATAAAAGCTATAAAATCCGTTTTTGGTCGATTTGGCATCCCTGATCTGTTATATACAGATAATGGAACTAATTATACAAGCTATCAATTTAAAGAGTTTGCAAAAGAATGGAAATTTGAACATAGAACTAGTAGCCCATATCATCATCAGTCAAATGGCCTTGCAGAACGATTTGTACAAACTATAAAAAATATTTTTAAAAAAGCAGACTATGAAGGAAAAGACAAATATTTAGCACTACTTGAATACAGAAATACACCTATTTCTAAAGAGTTAGATTATAAGAGTCCTGCAGAGCTATTATTTGGTAGAAATATACAAGGTTTGTTGCCTACTATAGATAAGTTTAATATAAAGTATAATGATGTACAAGAAAAACTGTATAAAAATGCTTTTAAACAAAAATCATATTATGATAATAGAGGGACTAAACAGCTAAAACCCCTCAAAATTAATCAAAAAGTATTAGTAAGAGATGAAACAGCTACAAAACCATTAAGTTATGCCAAAGTGTTACAAAGTAATCGTCCAAATTCTTATACAGTTTTTTCAGAAAAGGGACAGATGCTAGAAAGAAATAGAAGATTTCTAATAGATAGTAAAAATAGTGATAACTTCATTATAAAAAAAGAATTAGATATAAATGATAATATAAATGTTAGTGAGGATGATTGTAGTAATGAACCAACTGTAACTAATAACTGTAATAATGGCATGGCTGAAACTGCAACTACTAATGCCAGTGAAGTTTTGTATAGAACTAGAGGTGGTAGAAATGTAAGGAAACCTATATACTTGTCAGACTATTGTGAATAGGTATTGTCTTAAAAAATACTGTTCATTTCATACATCATTTTAGCAAATTGTTATTTTATCTAAAAGAAGGGAGATGTAATAGATTAAGCTAATCTGTGTACCTACCTAATGTGGAGTCGACTCGACAGTATAATCTGTGGAACTAAGATGGTGATTCATTGAATACTTACTGCAATAAAATGTGATTATAATTACCTGCTGGTTAATAAAACAAGTTCATAAATAAAGGTGTTTTTATTCAACTATTACATACAGTATAATTAACAACCCTACATGATAATGAATTGGTGACTCTTCTAAACAAAAAAAATATTTTTTAAATTGGCCCATTATTGACGGAGAAATTGGAGAACATAAGTAGTAAAAAGCAAAATGCAGAGCTCCGCTGCGCAGTCCGCTATCAAGCCATCTGACGATACAATGCTAGAAAGTGGTGGGGGGCCTGGCGCAATCGGAGCCGGGCGGAAACGCTGCGCTGCGCCAGGGAAATGTGTTTCTAGCTTAAGTTAATAATAGAGGTCAGCGAGTCCAGTCCATGTGATGAAGGCTACAAGATATGAGCATAAAAAAACTATAACATAAGTATTAGATTGAGTCACTGACCTCGATAGGTCAGTGGTTTGAGTAAACAATATTTTGTGAAATTTTGATTGGTTGTACCTATATCTTGTCTCAAAATAAATACCCAAAAATCATTAATTTCGCACTAAATTATAGAATGAAAGTCGAAGTAAACTAAAATATTTAATTAAAGTTAACAATAATCACAACTAGGTACTTCTACATTTTCTCCCATGCTTTATGAAAAGGTTAATAGCATTTAGAATTAAATTCATACTGAATATGTACAATATTTATACTAAAACTACTTCTCATCAGATTTCGTAGGAGTGGTGTGGATGCGAATGCCATGCATTTCTGCAATTTCAGTTTTTAAAGTATCTGTCACTAAGCGATGTTGTTTTATAGTTGATAATCCTCTAAATTCTTTGGCTTCAATGCTTATCTGCAAAACATAAGTAAGTATGAAAATATTAGTATTCATAGGCTGTAAAGTATTTTTAATTTATTTGTATTTTAAAATGTTACATGAGTGGTAAATAATATTTTAAATAAAATAATTGAGTCTTGACTCTTGTACCTAGTGTTTTGGTATTTGTTTTGTTATAAATTGTACCAATAAAGATTTTCATTTTCACTTCTTATTATCATTATTCCAAAGGTTTGCTAAAAGACTAGAGAGGTTTTTTCTATCTTGTAAGTATTTAATCTGGGGGGCTACCGCATAACTTTATGGATTGAACTTCATAAGTTTTTCGGAACTTTAAGTCAATTTTATAAGAAAAAATAGCCACTATCAGTTCCTTGTTTTGTGACGTCGGGTATAACGATAGCTAGCTAGCAACGTTAGACAGAACAAAGCAGCAAAAAACTATCAAAACAAGGAATTCAAATGGCAGTTGAAGCCTATACCCATATCCATATTTTTAGCCGGTAGCCCGCCCATTGAGAAAGAATGTAATCAATTTCATTGACTATTTATGTGTTCTTGTTCACCTCATACATGGCACCACATCCTCCTGATATATCTTCTATACTGATGTATGTGATGCCGGGGAGAGTTCGCTTTAAGGTATCTGACAACGTCTGCTCCTTTGATTGACTATTATGTGCAAATGCATTTCCTTCGCTTCCAGCTGCACCGCCATTGGTCGCACCGGCTACAGCCCGTGACTATATGACAATAAAAGACGAAATTATAGCAAAAGTAGGTTATATTATAAGGACCGCTATCTTAGTATTGTAAAGTTTGTACTAGACTCACAAGTTTGTTTTTCACCGGTTCGAGGGCCCGAATAAACTGTCGAAACATGTTGCACCAGTTAGCTTAAGTTATAAGTCAATAATGTTAGTTTCTGATTATGCAACAAACCGTGTTCTAAATTTTAATGAATTGTACATTTCAATAATAGCAATATACAACATATATTCTTGAAACCAACTTAAAAATAACCTAACATAACCTCACTTTCTTTGTAAATGACATAAACATGACATGACATCTGTCGGTCTCATGAAGCTCGACTTAATACTGAGGTAACTGGAGAGTGCAGTACGAACAATTTTTTGAATACCACAAATAACACAGTGGCTGTCTTCCGTCTCACCTACACTTTAAAAAAATACGTATGGTCATATGAGACAGCTGACAGCCACTACATACATAAATGTCAAATTTGCTGGCGACACTTTTACAATTTTTTGAATATCACAAATAACACAGTGGCTGTCTTCCGTCTCACCTACACTTTAAAAAAATACGTATGGTCATATGAGACAGCTGACAGCCACTACACACAGATCACTATAGTAAAAACTAGTTTCATTAGCTTGCCGCGAAGCGCTAGTGTCGCCTGTTAATCTGTGGCATGCATGACAGCGCGAGTAGGTACTAGTGTTGGGAAAACACTGGACTGGAAGGGTACGTCCATATCAACACTAGTGTTGTGCCATAATATCTATAGAAAGAACTTGCTTTCCATTACATTAAGATTATTTTTTTCAAAATTTGGTCGGACCATGACTCGCTACTTTGCGTTTTAGACAATACAAAATAAAAGAACTTAAAACTAACGCAGTGAGGTAACGCATAGTCATAGTCCGGCCAAATTAAGTTTAGGTCATGGAAAAAATAAATTTATTTATTAAATTACCACTTTATTAAATGCACACATACAGACAGAACATACATAAATGTAAACATTAACAAAACAGTTGCACAAAAGGGGCGGTCTTATCGCTTATCAGCGATTTCTTCCAGACAACCCTTAAGGTTCGCGCACATTATGGGCGTTTGTGCACTACCACTGAATTTTACCGATCCGGAAAAAAACGGATGCTTGTATTAATTAATTACTAATATAAATCATTAATTATTAAAATACAAGCATCCGTTTTTTTCTGGATCGGTAAAATTCAGTGGTAGTGCACAAACGGCCTTAGTCGGGACGCAGCGGGCCGGGCCGCAGCGCAAAAATCCGTCCAAATCGCTCGTATGTATTTTATATGCACTATCGCACACTATGCCGGGGCGCAGCGGGCCGCATAATCCGCCGCGGATTTTGTTGCGTGCGTGCGATGCGATGCGGCCCGCCCCGCCCCGCTGCGCCCCGACACAGTGTGCTATAGCAAGCGGATTTTTCTCGTACTACTCGGTCAGATAACATGACACCTACAAATTATACCCGTCTCTTTCACTCGATTCTGTCATGCCCGGAGAGTGAGAGGGACGGGTATAACCGGCAGTAGTAGAAGAAATTGGATGTTTGAATTTGGTTGTACTCAAAATCCATCAATGCGCTGCGGCCCGGCCCGTCACTATGTGCTATACTCAAATCCGTCAATGCGATGCGCTGCGGCCCGCTCCGCTGCGCCCCGGCATAATGTGCGCGCTCCTTTAAGTGACAAAGCTTGTAGAAGAAACAGAAAGAAATAATAAATGGACATACTTAGCAAAAAAATTGTTTTATATTTAATAATAGGGTGGCAACTAAAGAAGGGGCATGAAGGGCGGGCAATCGCAGTAGTTCGCGCGCTCGGCCGGCCGGCGATTGTTGATGTTAAGCAACTTTCGCAATGGTGGGACACCGCATGGGTGACCAAACATTTCTCCTTCCCGAGCTCCTTCGTCACGCAAGGTTAAGAGCCATTTCGCACTTTGCAATTGTCTCGAACGCACAATAAACATTTTTAAAGATTGTGGAAAACACATTGTGTTTTTCAGAAAAGCGTTTCATTATATCCCTACAACGCAATAAGGTTATACATTACTAAACATATTTCAACATTGTCAATAATACTGCAATAATACTAGATCTATGAGCTTAAAGTTTTCGAAAATTTTCTTCCTAATTCTAACCAATACTCAATTTATTGTATGAATAAAATAACTTATACAAAATATCCGTAACATTGCGTTGTAGTGACATAATGAAACACTTTTCTAAAAAACACAATGTGTTTTCCACAATCTATGAAAATGAGACAACTGCCAAATGGCTCTTAAGCCACGTCGAGCCGTTGGTCCCGGTTGCATTTGGAGTCGTCAAAACCCACCAATCCGCATTGGGCCCGCGTTGTGCGTCATACATGGCACATTCTCCTTTCCCATCCTTAGGGAAAGCTGATGATGATGAAGGGTTCAGATACCTTAACCGTTGCAGCTACGTGAAAACATTCTTGAAACAATCTATAAATTTTTGAGAAATTTTGAACTGCATTCAGATTTTGAAAAAATGAAATATGGTAGGCAGGAAAATGGTCAGTTTTGTTATGGCGCAATCATATAGCTACAACGGGAAAGGTACAGTCGAAGAACTTCCCAGTAGACCAGCAGAGATTTTTAAAAAGCATCCTTTTAGGAGACAATTCTGTAAAAGATAAAGATAAGAATTATAAATTTCATCAAACATCAGGTTAAGCAAAGGTCAACATGTATAGTCTGATGTGCCGCCGTGTGTACCTACTATATTATTAGTTTACTAGAGGTATAGGAGAGTAACAGAATTCCTAAATAAAGTAAGGAGATAAGGTAATAAATACATAACTAAGAATGAGTCTGTTTAACATGACAAAGTATGTAAAGTTATTTAATTGTGATTGTTTGTTTGTTTGCATCGAATAGGCTCTGAAACTACTGGACCGATTTAGAAAATTCTTTGACCATAAGAAAGCTACATTCTTCCCGAGTGACATAGGCTATATTTTACCCCTATATTCCCACGGAAAGGGGTACCACGCGGGTGAAACCGCGAGGAACCGCTAGTCATGTATAAAATAGAAATAAAACTTATTTAATTTGGTAATACAAATATGGTTATACCTTTTTGTTTGGAATCAATTATAGGCCTCTGTATAGGATCGATAGATTACTAGAATCCCGTGAATTGCTCTCTTTATATCCAGATGGAATATTAGATGTCAACAGACTAGAATCAGATGTTGAAGGGAAGTCTGAAAATGTAAGAAGATTATTAAAAAATGGCATTTTTATTGCTATATGCTTGCTTTTCCAAAGAGAAAAGGGCCAATTCCCATATTCACCCAAATCTTTATTGAAAATAATTATCAATAAAACAACCAATGGTTCTCTACATACACATAATGACAATGATTTACAAAGTTACACAATTCTATAAATCGCTATCACACTCACTAAACTTTTAAAGGAATTGTGATAGGTTTTAAAAATAGACAATTAGGGGCAGACAGCAGACTACACCAACTAGTAAGGTGGAAAAATAAGCACTCTTAAAAAAAAATGGTATTTATTATACTATTGGTTAAATTTAGAATAGAATTTAAATATTTATATTATGAAATTGTTTACCTCTTGGACACAGAATACAGTAAGACTGAGGGCATAGCAAGTTTATCTTCATGTTTATTAAATTTCATGGAAGTTATGCTCTTCTTTAAGATTTAAGTCTGAAAAGATATTAATACATTTAATAGTAATAGAAGAACAAAACATTAGACACACATACATAGGTACAAATCTCGCCAAACTTCTAGTCCGCTCTGAAGTTGCTTCGCGCAGATTGTACAGTCAGGTATAAGTATTTATGTCCGCTTATTTTTACTGATTTAAAAAAGCTAAAAAATGCTAAAAGGTTAAAGTTGATAATAATTTTAATCAATAAAAAACAGTAGCTGATACCTATATTTTGCTATGTACAATCTGCACGAAGCAACTTTAGAGTGGACTAAAAGTTTGGCGCGACCTATAACAGCACTTACCAGTGACCAACGGCACATCATAAGAAATCTCATTTTTTGGAAAGAGACATAGAAGTGCATCGAACATTTTTCTCTCGAAATGTGAGTGGCAATCAGTTTTGTTCAAAAGTTGGTCTTCTGTTATCATCAGCAATGACGAATTCTGGGGTACCAAATATGACATCCACAGCTTTCTGAGGTCTTCATCTCTAGGAAATCGTTAAAGACAATGAGTTTCACTGGTTGTTGATTTGCAGTCAGTGACACAGTGACACAACACTTCCGACGGACGCCCCATAGTTAGTCCAAAACCCAGATGCTGGTAATAGGTTATAATGAATCTAGCGTCTTTTCTCAATCAAGGGAGGGTGCATCAAATGTTTACAATTTATTTTCACAATAAACAAGCGTCTTTAGCCTTTAGTAAAGACTCTTTACTCAACCAAAAGGTTGGGTTGGGGCACAAATTATATAGATTGGGGGCCGAGGGCGTAATGTACAAAGATGTCAACAAACACCAAACTAAAGCGTCTTGATTCGACCTGGTCGAGTCGACCAAACTGGAGGGCGCAAATTATTTGTGGGATTCACTCACAATCACAAATAAATTAACACAAAACACTCCCGTGTAAAAAGAGGTTATGTTTGAAGTTTGTTCTTTTGACATTGACAACCAAAACAAAATGGCGGCACCCTGACAAACATGGCGACGATCACATGAACACTAGCGCTTCGCGGCAAGACTTAGAACTAAGTGTCAAGGGCCTGCCACTACATACATAAATGTCAAATTTGCTGGCGACACTTTTTTATTCAGGGTGAGAGCTCCAGTCACCTCAGAGTATTAAGTCAAACTTCATGGTCGGTCTGTTTATTTTTTTCAAAGATATTTTTTTTGACATCATAGACAATTTTTTTACAATGTAGGGTTTTTAACTGGCCCTGGCTTGTGAGGCCTTTGTAACTATTTAGTCATCTGTGCCTTTAGGCTTATTATTTCACATTGTTCGGTCGCCAGCACGTTCGGGGAGCTACCGCGTAACTTTATGGATATCAACTTCAGACGTTTTTGGGAACTTTAAGTCAATTTTTTTAAAGAAAATAGCCGCTATCAGTTCCTTGTTTTGTGACGTCGGGTATAACGATAACTAGCTAGTAACGTGCAACAGAATAAAACAGCAAAAATCTATCAAAATAAGGAATTCAAATGACAGTTCAAGCCCATACCCATACTCATATTTTTCAGCCGGTAGCCCCCGGGGTTAATACAAAATGTCAATGGTTGAGTCAAAAAGGTCAATGTCAACTTCAACCTCTTCAACCATTAAAGTTTACTGCATTGCATAGAAAAAAAAGTATTAATAATTTCTTATCATACCTCACGTTGAAAAATTATGCAGAATAACGAAAAAGTTCTTAAAATACAGCTATAAATTAACGTACAGTGCCCAAAGATATTATAATATAACAAGATTGCGCACTCATGAGTTACAGCCGAGCCGAGCGAGATAGGCCTATTATGGTGTGCGTCCCTCTCTAATGAGAGAGACGTGAGTGACTACACGATTTGGTTCTTTCGAGGACAATTTATAGATAACCAGACTTGGCTGACGTAGGATTCGAACACTACGCTTCCTAAGGAGCTCTTGTAGCTAAAAAAAAACATACATTTAAACATCCGAACTCACTTTCTATCATATCAGTTAAGATGAGGACTCCGCGCGGCAAAGCATAGAGGGTACTTTGCATTACTTATGAGGCATTAATGTGACAATCGACACACACATATGCTTTATAAGCATACCTACTTTTGAACCGACTTCAAATAAGGAGGTTGTCAGTTTGACCTGTATGTACTTATATGATGTAGGTATGTCTGTATTTCTGATAGGCGTATTTTGCTAAAATGGATAGAAATAAAAAGTCCACGTACAGTAATAAAAATCTGTTTATTAGTTAGACTATACATTGCTAAACAAAATTGTCTTGCGGATCTTTTGACGCATGGAGGCTTTGTGTCCAATTAACTTTAAAGATTCGTTTTTTGCGTACCTACTTTTTTAACCTTAAATTAAAATACAGATTTTATAATACATTTAATAAGTTCTGTTTCATGCCTATTTTCTGATAAAGTTCTTCTTCTTTTTCTTCTTCTGCTGAGTATTGTGTTATTTTTTCAGGTATGACGTTAAGCCAACCTTTTTTAATTTCTTCATGTTTAGGAAATCTGAAACAATGAAAATTAATGTTTGGGTTTAGTAAGAAAGTAAATTCCAGTCTATGAATTACAAATGCAATGGACACCCTACTATACGCAAGAATAAAACTTTGGCTAAATACTTACCTACGAAAAGATACACCGCTACGTTTATATGATGCGCTTTTGCATCCTTTCACACATCAAGTGAGAACCATTTTTATTGATTTAAACGTAATTTTAAAATGATAATTAAGATCCACACACTAACTTTACACACATAAATTAATTTGCCGTCGCCATATTGATGATGTTTTTATTTTTATTATAATTGTCCAGACGCAAAGTGTTGCAAATTTATTATAATTTAAACTACCATAACACCGACTCTTACATTAAACAAGTAGTTTTTCAAGGTTTTAAATAATACAAATGATATGGACTTTATTATTATTAGCTTAACATTTCTTTTAATTAATTAATATTTTAAAAATTCTCGAGAACAGGAAATATGAATTTGAATTAAGTTCTACTACAACCAAAAATATTTCATGGTGGCAGCCCAGTAGACAGGGATGCAATCCTATTTAGGAGCCTCTCGCTCGGCTCGTTTTTCCGTTTACCGTAATGTCATACGAAAATAAACCTTATTGTAACTGCATAGAATCGAATTGACATTGCTTTTATTTTCATAGTGCACAATCTTGTTATACTATAATATCTTTGACAGTGCCACAACCTTTTCTGTGCCGGTGACAGCGGCGCTACGTACGTTTTTTCTTTTTTTGTAGCAATTTAACCGGCCCTGACTTCTAAGAACTTCAGCCGCCAGCATCGCTATGGTTGGACATCAACTTGACAGCAGAATGACATTAAAAAAAAACACGCTAGTTTCACATTTTGGCCACCGGCACAGCAAAGTTTGTGGCACTGTAATACAGCTGGAACGTAAAGCCCCCAGTACAGGATGGCCGACCATGGTCGACGTCCATGACCAATACATCGTACATTGACACTTTTGAACGAACAAGTTTAAAAAGGTTCTTTCAAAAGTGTCAATGTACGATGTATTGGTCATGGTCGCCGACCATGATCGGCCAACGTGTACTGGGGGCTTAAGAAAATATTGTAAGCGTTTAATCTACTAATCAAAAAGAAAACTAATTTTATAGGCAGCGGGGTCTTATGCGTTAGCCGGTTTTTTTTTAGTAAAAAAAAAAAACTATTTGACTTTTAAGATTGTCAAAAACGTCAAAACAAAAACACGTGTTCACGTGTTCCTTCCTTCGTTCGTTGCTTGTGTTGTGTTAAAAGTTTGGGATTAATATAAATAATGTAAATTGGTGTTACTTCAGAAACAATGCCTCCGTTTCGCACAGGACTGTTAAAAAGAAAGAAAGGCGAGGAAGAATCTAAATCTACAAAGGAATCTTCTAAAGATGTAAGAGATGCCTTATGCCACCTTATGCATGATGTTACATTTGTTTTAAATTTAAACAAAAATCTTATTTATAATTTGTATTCTATTTAGGACAGCAGTAACGTAGAGGATAGTGAAAATCTGATTCGTGGTGATTTGGACGATGAGAATGACCCTACAGATTCAGAGCACGAAACTGACGAAAGCCATGATGAAGCCGGCTCCGACAACGATATCGAGGTATTTTCATTATTTTCTACTAGCTTTTCGCTCGTGGCTTTGGCCGCGTGAGCTAGACGATATTTTCCTGTGGGAATGAGATATTCTCCCGGGGTAAAAAGAAGCCTAATTAATCTCTGTGCTATATTTCTTCCAGGTCTGTTCAGTTGTTTCTCCATGATTGAGTAAAAAACATCCAAACATCTAAACTTTCGCATTTATAATATTTGTAAAACGGCTGTGGAATGTTCATAATTACCTCTTGTTACTTTAATCATAATGATGTTATGATTAAAGTATTGTTTCAACAAATTAATAAATAATCTGAGATGAAATACTTGGTGTGAGCCAACAGTGTAGCACAGAACTAACTATTATTTAATTTTAGCAAGTTATGTTTGGTGATGATGCTGACTCTACATTAGGTGATGAAGAGGACTTTGACGATTCAGATCAATCATCAGTAAGTTTAGTATGAATTAATTAATTTGTATCAGCACCCTTAACTTATCTTTCACTATAAACAATATTTTAGGAGTTGGCAGATTCTGATGCTGAGGATGATAATAGTGAAAGTAATGAAAATGAGACTGATGAGGATGAAGATGAAAGTGAATCAGAGAAAAGTGTGGACAGTGGAGCAGAATCGGGGCCCAGCCAGGCGCATTCCAGTGATGAAGCAGACAAGAAAACTGCCTCCAATAAAAAAGAGAAAGCTAAAGTGACTAAAAAGCAAACACCAACCAAAAAGGAAACAAAAAGCACTGTAGACTTACTTGCTGAGAAAATTAAAGAATCAAGTGTCAGCATCAGGCCTCTTGAACAAAAAGGTAGTTATTTGAATGTACATATTGTATTACATCATTACAGTATTTGTCAGTAACGACTCCAGTCTGAAATGTAATAGATAGAATGTTTAGGACGGTTGATTTAAAAGAGGGCAAGGACTGAAACCGATAATAAAATACACCTCCATGGTCTGATTATTTTTCAAGGAATCATAAACATTCAATAGCCACATCTCTAATTAATTTATGTATGACCTAAGTTTAATATGTTAGTAACATATACAGTGGCGGTCACATAATTAAAGACCAGTTGATTTTCATACAAACGAGGTAACTTTGAAGCCTTGGTGCTCTGCCAAAGATTGACCTAGCTGTGATCAGATGATTGCAATCAAGGGAGTGATTGGAGGAGATTCAGATTGCTATACACACCCAACTGTTCTGATCAGCATTCTAAAAGATTTGCATAAAATTGTATGGAAATCCAGAAACTGAAAACTCTGATTCTTATATCGCTTAGAACGCTGATCAGATCAGTTGTTGAATCTCCTCCATTCACTCCCTGGATGGCCATTATCAGATCACAGCTAGGTCAATGCTTGGTGGAGAAACGAGGCTTCAAAGACACCTCGTTTGTATGAAAATCAACTGTTGTCTTTAATTATGTGACCGCCACTGTATGTTAATGGTAGATGAATACGAGTCGGGCGACACGTCGGACGAGGAGGACCGTCGCAACACGGTGGGCGCGGTGCCGCGCTGGTGGTACGACGAGTACCCGCACGTGGGCTACGACCTGGACGGCCGCCGCCTGCTCAAGCCGCCGTCGACCGACCAGATCGATGAGTTCCTCAAGTATGGCATCACCTTAAGTTCATTACAAACCGAATGTCCCTGTGCATAAACTAATATGAGGCTGAAAAATGGAAAATGAAGTATTTAGAAAAAATCAACTCGTCTCACAACCTAAATACTTCAATTTCCATTTTTCAATAATAAAAATTGCATTGTGAATGCAAAAAACTAAAAATTAAAATAACTAATATGAGGCTCTTCAGCTAGACTAGAAAGACTGACTTTTTAATTTTTGTGTGTCTTACCGCTAAGAGACCAGATCGACGAGTTCCTTAAGTCCATTACAAACCAAATGTTCCTGCGCATAAACTAATATGAGGCTCTTCAGCTTACTAGAGGCGAAAGACAGATTTTTTAATTTTTGTATTGCTTATTTGACTATTGCTAAATAGATTTTTCACCTCTCCAGCTCGAAAAGGGTACTTTTGGCGCCTAAAAACTCGCAGCAAAATCGATTTTTGCTGCGAGCGTGAGGCAAAGTGCTTTTTTAATTTCTTACACCAATTTTTGAAATAATTAAGAAAAAAGAAATAGAGTGACAAGGATGAGACTTTTAAAAATCAATATGAGCAAAAAAGAAAGATAGATAGCTTTATGTCGATGGACATGAAATATAAAGCTTAAAAAATAAATACACGGATACCAAAGGTTCGAAATAAAGAGTATGGACGAAATGAGGTCGCATGCATGATATAAATATAAAATAAGTAAAATTAATGAATTCTAAGAACAAATTATATAAATACGATTGTACTACTATTGCTTTTTATTAAACACGCAATATTTAAAATAAATAATATGAAGTGAACATTATATCGCTTACTAATATGGAAGGGAAATATATAGACTGTGCTAATATCATGTTTGGTTTTCATAAAAATTACATGCAGTGCAGTTTTTGAACGCAATGCAAACAGTTACGTTCAACTTGCATAATTGCACCAATTTTACTCTTAATTATTAATTTTGTAATTTTGATGTTTTCTTTATTGTTAAATGTTGCCTTCAATGTTGTTTTTCTGACCTGTAACACTTTTCTGGTAGAGGTGAAAAGTTGTATGTTAGATAGATAGATAGATAGATAGATAAATTGTTTATTTCCATCACATACAACACACAGATGATAAATGACTTCATAGAGGAACATACAAAAAAAAACTGAACTGTGTGCCGCATCGAGACAGAAAAAGGCAAAAACTCAGTGATACCTTTGCTTTGAGTTAAAGCAAAGCACTGATTTTCAGTTTTTGCCCAGTAAGCGCGTGGTCGCATGTGACGACACAGACGTGTATGTAAATATTAGAAAATAGAAAAAAAAATTTATGTAAATATAAAACATTAATTAAAAATTTCATTATTATTACAATTATTATTATTATTGGTTACTTTATATAATTATTATTATCAATACAAAAGCATTCACTGTTGTTAGTTATTATTATTATTTACATTAATTAGTATTAGCATTAGAATTAGAATAAGAATTAGAATATATGTAAGATACTTTTATTTATTTAGTTAAAGGAGGCAGAATCAGAATCAGAAACCGTTATCAAGCTATCACACGTGCTTATTCCCAATTTTTGCATTTCGAGTAGTGCTGATTTTACATGCTTTTTAAACATTTTTCGGGATATATTTTTTCTTAACGGAGGTGGAATATTGTTCCAGCACTTAGTAGCTTGATAACGGAAACTGCCGGTGAACGCCTGCGTTTTATGAGTTTGATACGACAAAGGCGGCTTTATCTGTCTTGGTTGCCTGTATTCACCCCCGCGATTAGGTGCCGTAGGAAATTGCAGTTTTTCATACAAGTAACTTGGATTCTTAGACTTCATAAGATCAAACATTAAAACGGCTAAATGAAAGTACCTGCGTGATTCCATATTTAGCATCGCGGCCTTGTTGATAAACGGTGATACATGAGTACGAGGCGGAATATCAAAACAAAAACGGCAACAGGCATTCTGAATCCGCTGTACCAACGTCTTACTCCTACTCAAGAGGCGGGGCCCGTAAACAATATCACCATGATTAAGTCGTGACAGTATAAGGGATTCACAAAGGGTAACACGAGCTTTTTCCGATAAAAGACCACGTATCTTATAAAAAATTTTTAGGCGATAAAAACAAGACTTGACAAGACCCAAAATGTGTGACTCAAAGCGCAATTGGCTGTCCAAAATAACTCCGAGATTTCTAGCCTCATTCACTCGCTCTACAATTTCGCCACACACTTTTACACCAGTAGGACTGTCTGAGATTTTTGCAATCTGGTTACTTGTACCGAGTACCATAAACTTGGACTTGTTAGGGTTGAGCACTAAACCATTATCAGCAGACCAGGTGGCTACAGCATCCAAATCATTGTTGATCTCCTCAATTATTTCTTTTATTTTATGCGGTGCTTTAGATATGTATAACTGCACATCGTCAGCGTAGCAGTGATATTTACAGTGTTTAATTACAGATGGTAAATCAGCAACATAAATAATAAAAAGCAAAGGCCCGAGTATAGACCCCTGAGGCACCCCGCGTTTGACGAATTCTGCATTAGAAGTTAAACATGACCCGTCCTCCCTACGTAGCCGCACTGCTTGCTGTCGGTTGCTGAGGTAACTATCGAACCATTTGACCGTTTCGACATCGCATCCATAATATGATAACTTTGATAACAGTAGCGGAATACTGAGACACTCAAATGCACGTGAAAAGTCAAGAAGCGCCAGTAATGTGATATTTCCCGCATCCTGTTCCACCAGTATACTATCCGTTATATCCAGCAACGCTGTAACAGTACCGCGGCCCTTCCGAAATCCGGATTGAAGTTTAGGGAGAACGTTGTTTTCTTCCACGTACCGAATAAACTGACTATAAACAGCCTTTTCCAGAATTTTGGACAAGAATGGCAAAATACTAATGGGCCTAAGGTCTTTAAGCTCACCGGGTGGTTCAACTTTCGGCAGTGGTGTAATGAGTGATGTCTTCCACTGAGAAGGAACTGTACAGCTAGCAATAGACCTATTTATAATTTGAGTGATAACAGCAAGCGTGCGCGGCAAAGTCAGCAGAACCATGTCCCTACTGATGTTATCACAACCGGTAGCATTGGATTTCACAGACAGTATATACTTCGAGACGTCAGACTCAGTAACTGGTTGTAGCTTAAAAGGTGTTGAAAAAGAATGATGCCGGTGGTGTTCGTAATAGGAGAGCCGCGAAATAGGAACCGTCCCCGAACCTGGTAAATCTAAAAAGTGTTTGTTTATTACATTTGGGTCTCCAAAGCAATCGGGAAGGCACTCGCGCTTCCCATCATTGGGCAATATTTTTTGCTTTAAGTTCTTCCAAAAAAGTTTCGGGTTATCTGTGTTTGAATTGACACAGTGATTAAAGAAAGCGCGTTTTTCATTCCTAATGGCAATCGAGACTGCATTTTTCATGTCTCTGTAATACTGTTTGTGTACATCCGATTTCGTCCTCCGACATCTAGTATGGGCCTTTTCACGCATCCTAGTCATTAACCTAATCGTATCTGTTATCCAAGGAAGGTTCTGGTTTGATCGTTCCTTAGTCCTAACAATAGGAGCGTGCTTATCCAAAACCGCTAATAAAACGCAATTAAATCTATCAACCATGCTCTCCACAGATGGTGACTCAGACAGCGATTCCCAATCTATAGCATCGATGTCGGCATTGAAGCTTTCAAGATTTATGTTTTTTAATGGTCGATACGTATAAAATCTTGGCGGAACTTTTAACTTTTTTAATACAAGGCTAAAATTAATCATATCATGACCCAGGGAGCCAGTAATATTTGTATTCGATATTTCCCGAATTTCACAATTAGTGCAGACGAGATCGATAAGTGTATCAGAATTATATGAGTGATGGGTTGAATCCTGCACAACTTGCTTGAGATCCATGCACAACAGAAAATCATTTACCTTCGTAACACAACTATTTGGAATGTCAAGCATGTTTACATTGAAGTCACCCATAAGCACAATGTAATCGTAGTTTGAAAACCCTGAGATAGTTTCCGTGAGTGCATCAAGATATAGGTCAACACTAAGCCATTGGGGTCTATACGCTGTGCCCACGATCACGCGGTGGTTATTCGCCTGAAACGATACCCAAATTTGTTCTATATCCGTGCGTAAGTGCTTTATAAAACGAACTTTCAGATCCCGCTTCACGTAGAAACCAACACCACCACCTCTCCCCCCACACATATGTCGCGGTCGCGGTACATTCCGCAGACGATAGCCGGGCACAACGGGCGCACGCGCTTCCTGACCAGCCGCTATCCACGTTTCGTTAATAGCCACTATATCCGCATCGAAACGATCCATAGCAATAAGAAAATCATCGTGACCAGTGTTCAGAGATCCCGCATTATATAATGTCAATTTCAAAAACTTATTTTTTCGAGTCATTTGTAAAATAATTAAATAAATTTACTTTCAATGAAATAAATAAAACAACTTTCATAAAATAAAGGAAGCCAACATTATAACATACATAATACTTATTGTTACATAAGATTATATGATAAAATTGTAAGTTCAAATTGGTATTAAGACAAAATACATTATAAAAATTGATAGTGTTAGTTAATAAAAATAATAATCCATGACAATTAGAGTAAAATAAAAGAGCAACATCCGGCTGGAGCTCAAAATGTAAAACAGGTAAATAATATTTTATGATTAAATTAAAAAATATATAATAAAAACGGAATTGACTATATTGTGTCGATGAGGCACACGTAAACAGACAATTTTTATAAGATTTTGTTTTTAAGAAACAAAGTGTTTTAAAAACGACTAGGTTTTGAGGGAAGCTCACAAATGCAAAAAAACAAATGGTACGGCACCTTACTATAACATGCATAAGAACAGAAATCACACTTACAAGAGCATAAACGTATCTTTCATTTAAGTTAACAAATAAATTATCAATGAGAAATATAATAACAATATCAAAGGGAACGAAAACGGCGATAGCTACACTATGTATAAAAAACTCGAACAATCTTGCATTAAGTGTTATGACACAGTGATTGCTTAGATAATCATGGTTAACATACTTGTAATAAGCAAATAGTATTACCACTATAGAAAATATAGTATTTGCATAAGTTGTGTGGGAGAAGAATATTATAAAATTATTATAAGATTTATAAGTTACTAATGCAATACAAAAAATCAAAAGAAAATTACACAACATGCAGTATTTTAAATGCATAACACAACGATACATTTCACACAAACTAATCGTTACTCGACTTAACAGCATCCCTACCAAAAACTCGGACGATATCAGAGTCTGTACGGAAACGATGACGTGGAGCGTCTTTGTCTTGATACTGACGAGCAAATATACGTCCGTCCCGCGTCCAGACAAACCGCCAATTTAAGGTTCTTCCCATTTCACGCACTCGCCTGAACAATTGTCTATTCTCTTTTGTTAATCTTTCATTGATGTAAAATTTACATGGTTTGCCTGGAAGACCTGTTCCCTCTGTGGTGGCGCCACGTCGCACTCGTGCAGCTTGTATTAACTGATCTCGGACGACACGTCGCGCCAGCCGTACAATGATGGGACGCGGCCGCGCGATGATAGGCCCGCCTGCTGCCGTAGCGTCGATGACACGTCCAACTCGCACCGAGCTCACGATGTCTTGTTCAGAGAGGTTCATTCCCAGTTTATTGCCTAGGGCAGTGACGATATGTACAGGATTTTCACCTACTTGCTCCGGTATACAAGTTATCTCGACATCATTCAGCAAGAGGTCTTGGTCTCTTTCATTAATCTCAGACTTCAATTGGGCTATGGTGGCTGAGAGCGATATATCGTCCTGCTTTTCAAGTACACGTTGCTCTAAGCTGTTAAGTCTCTCTTCAAATTTGTCCACGCGGTTCTCACATTCAACAATTCTACCGGTAAGCGAAAGCAGAGCCTCTTCCACCCTATACATTTGCACTCGATTTTCCTGCATTTCCCCACGCATCTCTTCCCTAAATGAGCGCATCTCCATCATAATTGTTTGCAAATCCGCCATCTCCATTGTGATATTTTGAGCTGTATTATTAAGTTCATTTGGAGATAGAGGTTGTTCCAAAAGCGACATATCCATAGGACTATTATTAACGGCAGCCCCTCCACGTTGTAACGTCACTCCACCAGTATCTGCTCGAACGGGTGTGTTTGTGTTGTCGCTTTTGGGCTGTCGACTGATACATAATACACACCTCCAGGCGTCCCTGTGCTCGCCCGTCAACGTATTATAAAATCGTTGTTCTGACACATTGGCGCATATTAAATCATAGTGTTGATTACAGCCCTTACAGTGCAAGCGCCGTCTGTCCTCAATTATATTCCGACAACCACCACACATTATTTTCCCAGTTGACATGTTTTCAGTTTTGTTTTAGAGATGGGAATAAAGTAATAATTAATTACAAAAATAAAAATAAATAAAAAAAAACAAAAACAAAAAAGAGGGTTCATAGGATAGGTTTGAACTCGATACGTCCACCGCTGACCCACAACACTGAGCCACACACCGCCCTCGCGCCACTCCGACTTAGTTCGTAGCGACAAATATTTGAATCTATTTGGTGACAACACGCAGTTGATGTTTGCAAACGGGCAGTGAACCGGTTCGACGGGTTCTCGACTCCGACACGCTCGGCTCGAACACAATTTGCACTAACCACTGTCACTGTTTAGCAAAATTAAGCGGATGATTTTTATGAAAACACTTCACTTTCTTCCAGTTGCTTACTTTTTTAACACTCAAATTTCATGTCAAGTTAGTTATATTATGCAATCAACATAAACTTTAGAAGGAAACTGTGATTTTTACTAGGTTATAGCATTAAAATTTGAGAGAGCCTAATACAACACGTCTGCTATCGTTACCGCGCCCCGCGCGCCTCCTTACCGCGCCCCGCGCTCCTCCTATATGCGCGTATGTTTAACACGAGAGCAAAATTTTCTAATGTCTCGTGCCTTTAAATCACTCACTATGCTCAGTAGTCTATATTTGAATCACTCGCTACGCTCGTGATTCAATTTTAGACTACTTCGCTAGTTCTTGATTTAAATTCAGCACTCGCAGCGAAAAATGATTTTGCTCTCTTGTATAACAAATAACTATAAAAGCCCTTGTCCTAGTATAGCTCAAAAGCAACCCGGAAGGAGTTTCAATGTTCCTTATTTTTTACTAAAACTAAATTCATCTTGAAAATTTTAAGAGAATAATTTTACTGATTACCCAAGTGCTACTTAACTTTAGGGGCGTCTGAAATATCGCCCTATCGCTTTAAATGTAAAAAGTATGACAGAGACGCCATGATGTTTAAGGCGAAGGCCACTCCGCGGCGGGTACACTGTTTCAGTTGCTTTGGTGCATCACATTTACTTATTTGATTAGACGTCTGCGACGAGCGCACAATGAACGCGTAAATCGCTCAAAGGCACCGAGCTACACCAGTTAGTGTGGCTACGGACTAAGGCGCTCCAAAAGTTTGTCAGAGTTCGAATATACGGACATACATTTCCGACAAACAGTTCATGCTGTACGTTGTTCAGCATGATGGTCTGAAGCCATGGTTAAAGTTTTTGCAATGGTGCCCCTAACACCCTGTATAGAAGTGGATATTTTAGCGCGTAACGTATTAGATACTGTATCAAGTGAGTATGTGCGTTACAGGCACGTTCCAACATACGCTTTTAACTTTTTTACAAAACGTGGTCTTGTTTTAAACTTCGATTGAACACGAAGTAGGGACCGTACTCTGAAACGCAAATCCGAGACTTCGGTTAGCTCCGCCCCTTTTAATTGATTCTGTCCCGACTAGAGTGTGAAAGGGACGGGTATACCGAAGTTTCGGATTTTGCGTTTCAGAGTAGGCTCTCAGGCTCCTCAATGTAGCAACAATGTCGGGCAGACGCTGCGAGGACCCGGAGTTCTGGCGCACGGTGAAGGACCCTCAGACGGGGCAGGACGTGCGGCTCAGTAAGGACGACCTCGAGCTCATCCGCCGCCTGCGCGCCGGACACGTGCCCGACCCCGAGCATGACGAATACAAGGTAAGACCACTTGCCAAGAAGAAATCATCATCATATCAGCCGTACCACGCCCACTGCTGGACAAAAGCCTCCCAAGAGTCTCCACAGCGATCGGTCCTACGCTGCCCGCGACCAGATTGTCAGTCCACTTTGTAACAATTAGAAGTTGAAAACGATTTAGATCCAACATTGCAAGTAAAACATTACAATCATAAACACAAACATGATCAAGATACATTTAACAGCATAAAAACTAACTTGGTAAACTTTCGTATTTCCAAAATAAGCATACTCGTAGCTGAATTTTGGTCTAACACTTGATCGAAGCTTTCTTTAAAAGATGATAAAAAAATCGATAAAATAAAATAAATAAAGAATTCGCAGTTCTCGTGATTTCAATGTTCGCTTGATGTTTTATTCTAAACTAGCTGAACCAGCGCGACTTCGTTCCCGTGGCCCTACCCCCTACTCCACCCTACCCTACCCGTACTCTATTCCTACCCCACCCCTACCCTACCCTAACTTTACCCTACGCTTTTTTTTTTTTTGTTACCCGGGGGAAATGCCGTCGCATTCCCCCCCGCCCGGGGAGACGAAGGGGGATATGTGGGGCTCGAACCCACTAAAACAACTTTACCCTACCCTACCTTTACCCTACTTCTACTCTACCCCTACTTACCCCTCCTTCCCCTATTTTCTCACCGTTAAAACCTTCCTTGGACTTCCACGAACATTTCAAGACCAAAAGTAGCCAAATCGGTCCAGCCGTTCACGCGTGATGGCGTGAGTAAGGGAAATAGGGATTCATTTTTATATCATCCTAGACCAACTTAAATGTAACTTTCGCTATTTATTTATTTTTTATTTATTTTATTTAGGTTCACCAGTGTTTGCTTACGTTGAAACATTTGACTTAATACTACACAATAGGTACTTAAACTAAACGTAACAAACTTTTAAGGTAAACACAGCATGCACAATAAAAAAGAGAACACTTAAATCTAATAATTAGAAAATGCACAAACTATAGTTATATCAGTTAGTATGAAGTATATGTAAAACCTTATAAAATTAAATTAATTTACAAATTCAAAATAATTGACCTAACTTTGGTAAATGAATCCGAATGAATGTCAACTACGTCACTATAACCGTTATACAATTTACATAACCTTGGTATAGGAGAATTGGTACCCAAAACTGACTTGCGAAGAGGCGGACAAAGCGGGGTTATGGGAGCGCGAGGATTTCTTATGGGAACGCGGAGTTTAAACTTTTGAAGTAAAGGTGGACAGTAAATTTCACTTTTAAATAATTTATACAGAAATGATAAATCCAGTAAGTCTCTGCGTTTCTCTAACGTAATCATATTAAAATGACGTAATCTTTGTTCGTAGGACCTTATCTTTTTGTGCAATCCACATCTATATGCTACGTTTGACACAAATCTTTTTTGAAGTCGCTCTAACCTCAAGGAATGTGTTGCGTAATGCGGTCTCCATACAGTGCTACAATATTCTATTAGGCTACGCACAAGACTATAGTACAAAAGGATTTTTACCTGTTTGTTCTTGAAAACCTTCGTATTACGTATTACGAATCCTAACATTTTGTACGTTTTTTTTACAACACTCTCTATATGAGGGACAAAAGTAAATTTTTCATCAAAAATAACCCCCAAATCTTTGATTTCTTTTGTTTTATTGATGGGTGTTCCATGTATTAGGTACTTTCTTGCGAGTGAAGCTTTCTACTGAATTTCATGTGATTGCATTTTTTTATATTTAATTCCATTTGATTCTCACGACACCATTCAGTCATACGGTCAACATCCTCCTGAATTCTTTTTATATCCTCTAAAGTTTCAGAAATGCCAACCAACTTTAAGTCATCGGCATAGAGGAAAGGTATAGTATGAAAGAAACAAGTGGGAATGTCATTTATAAAGGCATTGAAGAGCACTGGACCTAAATGTGATCCCTGCGGTACGCCAGATGTTATTTGTATAGGGACACTGCTGAAACCATTAATGACGACATAAAAGCTGCGATTGTGTAGATATGATTCCAACCATGCCAACAACGAGCCAGTGACACCATACGCTCGCAGCTTTGTTAGGAGAATATTATGAGGAACTCTATCGAACGCCTTACTGAAGTCAGTGTATATTACTATCAAAAAGTAGTCATATTTTTATGTCACTCACCCACACTATATCATTTATATGTTACTATTTCTTGTCCTTTAAGGGTCAATCAATCAGTACGCAAAAGATTTATTTTATTTCACTGCAGTTCTCTATCATACAAAGCAGATATCCAACATCCCTTTTGGTTACCTTACAAAATGTTTGTCTGTGTGTGTGCGGTGTAGCCGTGGGTGGAGTGGTTCAGCCGCGAGGTGCTGGCGACGCCGGTGCGCGCGTTCCCGGAGCACAAGCGCTCGTTCGTGCCGTCGCGCGCCGACCACCAGGCCATCGGCCGCATCGTGCACGCGCTCAAGATGGGCTGGACCAAGACACGGAAGCAGATCGCCGACGAGCGGAGGAAGAACAGGGTATGTTTGTATTGTACCTCATTGTGTGTGTGTGCGGTGTAGCCATGTTCCCGGAGCACAAGCGCTCGTTCGTGCCGTCGCGCGCCGACCACCAGGCCATCGGCCGCATCGTGCACGCGCTCAAGATGGGCTGGACCAAGACACGGAAGCAGATCGCCGACGAGCGGAGGAAGAACAGGGTATGTTTATTGATCTGTATTGTAAACACATATTAGATTTCTGCGCGAACTGTTCATATAAATAAAACACTTACACGGATTTTTTCACGATTTTATTTAAAAAACATATAAAAACAAAGTTGTGAAAAACGAAATATATGTAGCTTACTTCCGCAAAAAACACAATAATGCAAGATGCATGGCCCGCCCGCCCGCAAAAAATTGCACATGCACACCACGAAAACACCAGTGCACAATACCTGCATCTAGCAAGACAGCAATACACCTTGCACCGTCACCGATTGCGAAGAACCAACACCAATTTTTGGTGTTGGTTCTTCGCACGAACTAGCACGAACTATCTCCTGAGGATGCCCCGGGTTGGGGCGAAACACGTGTAGAGTAGTCTAATCGGTGACGGTGCAAGGTGTATTGCTGTCTTGCTAGATGCAGGTATTGTGCACTGGTGTTTTCGTGGTGTGCATGTGCAATTTTTTGCGGGCGGGCGGGCGGTGCATCTTGCATTATTGTGTTTTTTGCGGAAGTAAGCAACATATATTTCGTTTTTCACAATGGTTAGGGACTTCCGCCAAGTGACGCCTGATTCAATAAAAAAAAAACAAAGTTATTTAAATTTTTACTTTTTTGCATTCACAATGCAATTTTTATGGTTGAAAAATGGAAAATGAAGTATTTAGAAAAGATCGACCCGTCTCACAACCAGCTCCGATGGGACTCGAACCCACTCGATGGGTCGAAATACTTCATTTTCCTATAAAAACGACAAAAAATTTAACCAAGTTGCTAATTAAAAGCGTGAAAAAATCCGTGAAAGTGTTTTATTTATATGATCTTTATTAGTTCACTACTAATATCTAACTTTTGAATTACCACTTGGAATTTTTGCTAACAGTACTTCAGACTGACAGAAGAGTTATAAGCAATAATTTTAATTGAAAAAAGCTGCTTGCTATTTCTTAAACTTGATAGTATTATCTCTTTAAAGCTATCTACTAGCTTTCCGCCCTCGGCTTTGCCCGCGTGGACTACACGACGTTATCCCGCGGAAATGTGATATTTTTCCGGGATAAAAAGTAGCCTATGTTCCTCTCCAGGCTACAAAGTATATGTGTCCCAAATTACAGCCAAATCCGTTCAGCCGTTTTGGTGTGATTGAGTAACAAACACAAACATCTAAACTTTCGCATTTATAATACTAGCCTTCCGCCCGCGGCTCCGCCCGCGTGTACTACACGACGTTATCCCGCGGGAAGGTGATATTTTTCAGGAATAAAAAGTAGCCTATGTCCTTTCTCAGGCTCTAGACTATCTCTATACCAAAATTCATTCAAATCGGTTCAGTAGTTTAGGTGTGATTGTGTAACACACAGACAGACAGAGACGCATTTATAATATAAGTAAGGACTAGTAGGAAGTAGGATGAAGTGACGCGTCGCGGTAGCGCTGCTTTCGCACCTAGCGGCAACGGAACTGCGCGTCGCGACACTGCGCGACAACTTTCGTGTCGCGCAGCGCAGTTCTATTGCCGCGCAGTGCGGTATGTCTAATACGTTTTCTTAGAAACAATATTTTGAAGTGCAGTGTCGCGTCGCTCCGCTGCCTTGCAGTTCCGCCTAGAATAATACTTTATTTCGCAAGAATATACTACCTAGTGCGGTCTTACCTTTAAAGTAATATATTAAGTTGCGTAAACCATCTTTTATTTGGTTTGCCTCTAAAGATATAACCAATACCTATGTCTCACAGTAAAAGTTAAGTATATGACGAAATCCTCGTCATAGCAAAAACATATTATTTTAGGTTTGTATTAATTTTGATTGGTGGTCCCAGGAGAAGCAGTTCTACAACCTGTGGGGGTCCGAGGACGCGGCGGGGCGCGGCATCCACCGGCACATCCCCGCGCCGCGCCGGCCGCTGCCCGCCCACGCAGAGAGCTACAACCCGCCCCCGGAGTATCTGCTCGACGCCAAGGAGGTACACATCGTGTGGCAGTAGGTGGGGGGGCGCGGCACCCCCCGGCACATCCCCGCCCACGCAGAGAGCTACAACCCGCCCCCGGAGTATCTGCTCGACGCCAAGGAGGTACACATGTGTGGCAGTAGGTGGGGGGGCGCGGCACCCCCCGGCACATCCCCGCCCACGCAGAGAGCTACAACCCGCCCCCGGAGTATCTGCTCGACGCCAAGGAGGTACACATCGTGTGGCAGTAGGTGGGGGGGCGCGGCACCCCCCGGCACATCCCCGCCCACGCAGAGAGCTACAACCCGCCCCCGGAGTATCTGCTCGACGCCAAGGAGGTACACATCGTGTGGCAGTAGGTGGGGGGGCGCGGCACCCCCCGGCACATCCCCGCCCACGCAGAGAGCTACAACCCGCCCCCGGAGTATCTGCTCGACGCCAAGGAGGTACACATCGTGTGGCAGTAGGTGGGGGGGCGCGGCACCCCCCGGCACATCCCCGCCCACGCAGAGAGCTACAACCCGCCCCCGGAGTATCTGCTCGACGCCAAGGAGGTACACATCGTGTGGCAGTAGGTGGGGGGGCGCGGCACCCCCCGGCACATCCCCGCCCACGCAGAGAGCTACAACCCGCCCCCGGAGTATCTGCTCGACGCCAAGGAGGTACACATGTGTGGCAGTAGGTGGGGGGGCGCGGCACCCCCCGGCACATCCCCGCCCACGCAGAGAGCTACAACCCGCCCCCGGAGTATCTGCTCGACGCCAAGGAGGTACACATCGTGTGGCAGTAGGTGGGGGGGCGCGGCACCCCCCGGCACATCCCCGCCCACGCAGAGAGCTACAACCCGCCCCCGGAGTATCTGCTCGACGCCAAGGAGGTACACATCGTGTGGCAGTAGGTGGGGGGGCGCGGCACCCCCCGGCACATCCCCGCCCACGCAGAGAGCTACAACCCGCCCCCGGAGTATCTGCTCGACGCCAAGGAGGTACACATGTGTGGCAGTAGGTGGGGGGGCGCGGCACCCCCCGGCACATCCCCGCCCACGAAGAGAGCTACAACCCGCCCACGGAGTATCTGCTCGACGCCAAGGAGTGATCACATATCACATATGATACACATTGTGATCTCTGTACTTTTAACTTGTTGGAAAAGTTAAAAGGCTAAAATAAGTTTTGTATTCATGTCTATTTGCCTTGGTCTGGGTGTTTTCTATGTATATCATGTATGTATTTACAAACAAAAAGTATTTAAGTATATATTTATCCGTTATCAAGTTCACGTAAACACAGTTTCTGATTGTAAGAAAATATTTATTTATTTATTTATTTATTATGTTTAAATGACTACAGGGGGTGCTTGCTACTATAGCCCCCCACAGTGGGTGTGCTTAAAACTGACGGCGGAAAGCAAGTAATGGGGGGTTTAGTTAGTAGTAATACCTGGGGGGTAATTGTCTAACTCAACTCAACATCAATCGCAATCGCTTTCAGTTTGACATACATCGCTTGTTGTTGAAGAAAGTTGACAAAAGCAACAATGGCCGTACAATTTGAAGACCTAATTTTTATGTTTCTGCATCATCGTCTTCCTTCTTAGTATTAGGTTAAGAGCGTTAAACCCAAATGCGTCGCGTCGAGTTTAGGTAAATGAATAACTTTCACTCGCATCAGACGTGCGCTCAAGGTCAAACGTGCGGTGTCCTGCTATAGTCAAACTAATCACATTGATCCTTTTAACTCAAGTTTAAATATTATTTAGTGTTAGTTTTTATATTATATCCTTACTTACCCTTACATAATCATAATAAGTGTATGCTGTAATCTAATGGGTTTACTACATAGACAATATTTTATTGTTTATATGAAGTAGATTTTTTAAATGTTTACCAACTAATACTAATAAAGTAATCCTTCCCAAATGTGTATGTAAGTACTTGCTTACTCATCTTATGTTATTCATGTATGACCGACCATTCGATACGTAATCCTATCCTACTTCCTACTAATATTATAAATGTGAAAGATTAGATGTTTGGATGTTTAGATGTTTGTATGTTTGTATGTTTGTTACTCAATCACGCCAAAACGGCTGAACGGATTTGGCTGAAATTTAGGACACAGATACTTTGTAGCCTGGAGAGGAACATAAGCTACTTTTATCCCGGAAAAATATTACATTCCCGCGGGATAACGTCGTGTAGTCCACGCGGGCGAAGCCGCGGGCGGAAAGCTAGTTTAGAAATAAAATACCGATTTCAGAATACCATTTTTATTACAATCTGATGTAGACCTATACCACAGGAAAAAAAATACTACTACGTATTACAGAGAAACGACTTCATAGAACGGTGGGAAATGATTACACTACTACAAGCATGCTGGGCATGTGTGCGTGTCCACTGGCTGCTTGTCACTGGCGTGTCCGTACACGGCGTGTCTGTAAAAACCGGTTTACGACAGCTCAGCCAGTGGACAAGCTCAGGGTCAACGCAAAGCACGTATCAGCAGTTTTCAGGCTACGCCTTTTCAATAACTCTCGAAAGAGAAATATATTTTGAATTTAACCAATCTTTATTAAACATCCAAGATGGCGGCCAACTTTTTTGATTGTAGGCCGATTTTGATGAAATGATGAAACTCGGTTTGTGGTAACATTTTGGCAAGAAAATAGCAACGCAATGTCAAAAACTTAAAAAAATCCAAGATGGCACCCAAATTTTTGGTTTGTTGGCCGATTTCGATGAAACTCGATTTCTAGTAATATTTTGGCAAGAAAATAGCAACGCAATGTCAAAAACTTAAAAAATCCAAGATGGCACCCAAATTTTTGGTTTGTTGGCCGATTTCGATGAAACTCGATTTCTAGTACTATTTTGACAAGAAAATAGCAACGCCATGTCAAAAATGTAAAAAAATCCAAGATGGCGCCCAAATTTTTGGTTTGTTGGCCGATTTCGATGAAACTCGATTTCTAGTACTATTTCGACAAGAAAATAGAACTGCAATGTAAAAAATATTAAAAAACCAAGATGGCGCCGAAATTTTTTTTTGTTGGCCGATTTTGATGAAACTCGATTTCTAGTACTATTTTGACAAGAAAATAGCAACGCAATGTCAAAAATGTAAAAAAATCTAAGATGGCGCCCAATTTTTTGTTTGTTGGTCGATTTCCATGAAACTCGATTTCTAGTACTATTTTGACAAGAAAACAGCAACGCAATGTTAAAAATATTCAAAAATCCTAAATGGCGGCCTACTTTTTTGTTTGTGGGGCGATTTCGATAAAACTTGGTTTTTAATCTTGGATTATTTAATGTTTTAAACATTGCGTTGCTAATTCCTTGTCAGAATAGTACCAAAAACCAAGCTTCATCAAAATCAGCCCACAGACTAAAAAGTTGGCCGCCATCTTGGATTTTTTTATATTTTTTACATAGCGTTGCTGTTTTCTTGTCAAAATAGTACTAGAAATCGAGTTTCATCGAAATCGGCCACAAACAAAAAATTTCGGCGCCATCTTGGTTTTTTGAATATTTTTTACATTGCAGTTCCGTTTTCTTGTCAAAATAGTACTAGAAATCGAGTTTCATCGAAATCGGCCAACAAACCAAAAATTTGGGCGCCATCTTGGATTTTTTCAAATGTTTAACATTGCGTTGCTATTTTCTTGTCAAAATAGTACTAGAAATCGAGTTTCATCGAAATCGGCCAACAAACAAAAAAATTGGGCGCCATCTTGGATTTTTTTACATTTTTGACATTGCGTTGCTATTTTCATGTCAAAATAGTACTAGAAATCGAGTTTCATCAAAATCGGCCAACAAACAAAAAATTTCGGCGCCATCTTGGTTTTTTTAAATATTTTTTACATTGCAGTTCTGTTTTCTTGTCAAAATAGTACTAGAAATCGAGTTTCATCGAAATCGGCCAACAAATCAAAAATTTGGGCGCCATCTTGGATTTTTTCAAGTTTTTGACATTGCGTTGCTATTTTCTTGTCAAAATAGTACTAGAAATCGAGTTTCATCAAAATCGGCCAACAAACAAAAAAATTCGGCGCCATCTTGGTTTTTTGAATATTTTTTACATTGCAGTTCTGTTTTCTTGTCATAATAGTACTAGAAATCGAGTTTCATCGAAATCGGCCAACAAACCAAAAATTTGGGCGCCATCTTGGATTTTTTCAAGTTTTGACATTGCGTTGCTATTTTCTTGTCAAAATAGTACTAGAAATCGAGTTTCATCGAAATCGGCCAACAAACAAAAAAATTGGGCGCCATCTTGGATTTTTTTACATTTTTGACATTGCGTTGCTATTTTCATGTCAAAATAGTACTAGAAATCGAGTTTCATCAAAATCGGCCAACAAACAAAAAATTTCGGCGCCATCTTGGTTTTTTTAAATATTTTTTACATTGCAGTTCTGTTTTCTTGTCAAAATAGTACTAGAAATCGAGTTTCATCGAAATCGGCCAACAAATCAAAAATTTGGGCGCCATCTTGGATTTTTTCAAGTTTTTGACATTGCGTTGCTATTTTCTTGTCAAAATAGTACTAGAAATCGAGTTTCATCAAAATCGGCCAACAAACAAAAAAATTCGGCGCCATCTTGGTTTTTTGAATATTTTTTACATTGCAGTTCTGTTTTCTTGTCATAATAGTACTAGAAATCGAGTTTCATCGAAATCGGCCAACAAACCAAAAATTTGGGCGCCATCTTGGATTTTTTCAAGTTTTGACATTGCGTTGCTATTTTCTTGTCAAAATAGTACTAGAAATCGAGTTTCATCGAAATCGGCCAACAAACCAAAAATTTGGGCGCCATCTTAGATTTTTTTAAGTTTTTGACATTGCGTTGCTATTTTCTTGCTAAAATAGTACCAAAAACCGAGTTTCATCGAAATCGGCCCACAATCAAAAAAGTTAGCCGCCATCTTGGATTTTTTAATATTTTTTACATTGCGTTGCTGTTTTCTTGTTAAAATAGTACTAGAAATCGAGTTTCATCGAAATCAGCCAACAAACAAAAAATTTGGGCGCCATCTTGAATTTTTTTTCATTTTTGATATTGCATTGCTATTTTCTTGTCAAAATAGTACCAAAAACTAAGTTACATCGAAGTCGGCCAATAAACAAAAAAGTTGGCCGCCATCTTGAATTTATAAGTATTTTTAACACTGCTTTGCTGTTTTCTTGTCAAAATAGTACTAGAAATCGAGTTTCATCGAAACCGGCCAACAAACAAAAAAATTGGGCGCCATCTTAGATTTTTTACATTTTTGACATTGCGTTGCTATTTTTTTGTCAAAATAGTACCAAAAACCGAGTTTCATCGAAATCGGCCCACAATCAAAAAAGTTGGCCGCCATCTTGGATTTTTTTATATTTTTTACATTGCGTTACTGTATTCTTGTCAAAATAGTACTAGAAATCGAGTTTCATCGAAATCGGCCAACAGACAAAAAAGTTGGCCGCTATCTTGGATTTTTTTTATATTTTTGATATTGCGTCGCTGTTTTCTATTAAAATAGTACCAAAAAAATATAATTATAAAAATAAAATGTATAAAGAGAAACATTAGAGTAAGTAATTTGTAAATAAATATTTCATAATAGGTACCTAATAAAAAGCTAACAATTTTAACTTCTTGTAACAACCCTACCAAAATTTTGCACGCTCTATGAAGTCAACACTCTGATAGTACTCATGTGCCTATACACCGTTTTGAAGGTCAACATCCCATTTGGATAATTCAGTCATTTACGCCATGGGTTCGCAAACCCTAGAACAGGAGACCTTGAAGAAGTACCGGCAAGAAACTCGTCAAGGTTAATTTTTTTCCTCCTGATTTACTTCATACAGAGTCGTCAAATTAAAAAATGACCTTACAAATTACTATTTGTTAGATCATTTTCAGGGTCAGTTTCTATTACAAATACGTATTCAATTATGATAAATACAATTAGGTGTGTGAGTGAACTAATGTTCATAGAAGTAAACAATTTTCAATTACCTATCTAATGAGTGTACTAAGACGAAAGTACTAAGACGTGTCGGTTGCACTATAAACTATACCACACCACGCAGCACACTGCAAAGGTCAGCGAACGGCAGACGGCAGAGCACCGAGCGATACGTCCTCCCTCTGAAGAGCCTAGCGGCGGACTAATTTGAAATGTTTTGCGCAGAGTGTTTTATAGCACTTTAAAAAAATATATATAAAATAAATTATGCATCATTATATAGGTTTTTTGTATTCAAACTTTAGATAATATGTTCTTATTTTACGTTAGACTATAAGTTTTTGTAAAATAAAGTAATTTATTGATAAATGTTGCATGTTTACCACCAGTGATTTCTTTATACTTTCACTTTGTTTGGATTTTAATTTCGTATGAAAATAATCACAAATTTAACTAATTTCCTTACTAACTATTTGCGTAATGATATGTAAATATACATAGAAATTTTTGTTTCCTATTTTTTTCAATGGTATTAAAAAATTAGAGCTTCAAAATTGATTTTAAAAGTGAAGTTTATAAAACACTGTTCGGGAAAATTGTCAGTATTCACAAATACTCTATAAAAAGAAAAATGTTTTTTACTAACTTCTTAGACAAAGATACTGTTTACAATAATTTGAAATTAACATGCTTCTAAGATTACGTTTTCATAGAAAATATCTCGTTCAAAACTGCCTATTTTGAGGCAAAACGGCGTTCGACCGCGTCAATGCTCTTAATAATTGGTGTATTTTTAAGGTATTGTAAGGTTAGGCTATGATGAGGCTGTCATACCTAAAACAGGTAAAAGCCTCTAAATAAATATAGATTAAAAAAAAAAAACAATGGCCGTACAATATATTTCAGACTGAATGCTATTGCGATAGATGTAGAGTTACACAATTACTCCCTGGTTTCAACCGCCCCATCTGGTCAGCCCACCGTAACATCTGAGTGGGGAGATCGTGAGGTGGCTCTCCCTCTGTCCGGCTTCCTCTCGAGCTCGTTATGGGGTGGGGCAGGGGTTAAAACCGCCCAGCTCTGTTGCGAAGCCTATTAGGCGTGGTGGGAAGGCTGGGTGCGGCCAGAGATAGGCCCTGTGACTGTATTTACCCTCACTATAAAAAAAGAGTGTTTTAGAGCGGCACATTGAGCCACAGTCGCGGCCACTTATCGCGACCACTGGTGGCTTAGTAGCGGCCACCTGTCGCAGCCACTGAGCCACTACCACAGTATAACCAATTTTTCCATACAGTAGGCCGACTGCGTAGACGTCTAGATAGGGCAAACGTGTAATATTGTGCCTATGTATGAAGTCAACGTACTTATAGGAAAAATGTGATAGTAAAAAACCACTAGCCCCATAAGTAGCTTTCAGGCGGGATTCGAACCCGCGCTTCCGGGAATCCGGCCCGATGCTCTGACCAACTAAGCTACCGAAAGGCTTACACGACTCGTCGAATTTTGCTATCACTTGTTACTCTGTAGGCCAGCGTTGCTTCATCAATGCGAGGAAACCCTCGCATCCGAAAGAAACATTTTTACAAATGTTTAACAATCGATTAAGATGAAACAGCCATAGAAAAATGGAAAATAAAGTATTTTGAAAAAATCGACCCGTCTCACAACCAGCTCCGATGGGACTCGAACCCACGACCTTTCGCTATCCGGGCGACTGCTCTAACCACTGAGCTACGGAGTCGTGCATTGTGAATGCAAAAAAGGAAAAATTTAAATAACTGAAACAGCCATATTGAGATTTTTATATAATTTTTATGCATTCACAATGCAATTTTGTAAGTATAGGAAAAAATTGCATTGTGAATGCATAAAAATTATATAAAAATCTCAACGTACTTATTTGGTTTTACTATGGTTTGTGGCTCGAATGCGGCCACTCGATCGCTCGGTTTGCGCCGATGCTATACAAAATGTATGAAAATACTAGTCCGCAGCTTGTAGTCGCGTTTGGTGGCCGCGACTAGTGGCCCAATGTGCCGTTTAGGCGCATAATGTCCAATTCGCAAAATGACCAGCGTTCGCAAAACGTCCAGTTCGCACAATGTCCAGTTCGCAGATTGTCCATTTCGCATAATGCCCAGTTCGCATAATGCCCAATTCGCACAATGTCCAGTTCGCAGAACGTCCAATTCGCGAAAATGTCCAATATTCATCATAATGTCACACCATCAATCAGTAATTTTTAACAGATCAAATAATGAGAAATACGCCCGCGTTAAAAACTAACAAGCGTATCTATGTGACAGATGAAAGAGTGGAACAAGCTGTCGGAGACGCCGTGGCTGCGCAAGTACACGTTCCTGCCGACCAAGTATAGCAGTATGCGCGTGGTGCCGGCGTACGAGCGCTACGTGCGCGAGCGGTTCCTGCGCTGCCTCGACCTGTACCTCGCCCCGCGCGCCATCAAGATGCGGGTACGTATAGTGCCGGTCGTAGCGCGCTACGTGCGGGTAGGGTACCTGCGCTGCCTCGACCTGTACCTCGCCCCGCGCGCCATCAAGATGCGGGTACGTATAGTGCCGGCCGTAGCGCGCTACGTAGCGTTAAGGTGCGTACGTAGCGTACAAAGTACAGTCGGGGACAAATTCGGTAAACCACATCTTACTTCTTTTCGTGTGGCTGGCGTCTCACCGTTCAGTTGCAGACCCTATCCGTAATTGCTTATGCATTGTACTACCCTAGTTTATTACATAAAAAAATAGTAAAAGGGTCTGCGCGTGAATGGCGAGGCACCAGCCACGTGAAAAGAAGTACGAGGTGGTTCACCGAATTTGTCCTCGAGTGTACGTGCGTAGCAGGGTCACGGGGATGTCACTCCGCAATTTAGGTACGTTCGTCCGGCGCGCCTGCCGGGCAGGCGTATGGCAGAAGGATGCCGCTCGGCTCGTACGCTCCACGTTGCGCGTAAAACGATCGATCATTTCTGTGATTTTTGTGCACCGAACTATGACTACTAAACGTTCTTATAATCCGTATTAAAGATACTGTTGTGTTTACGGGTGTCTAAATAAAAGATGCCACAACAAAACCGTACTCGCAAGTCGCTCGCAACCCTAAATAGCGAGTGAGCTGTTTGAGACTTTCATAGAAATAGAAACTCTCGCGCGTAGCTGTTGGATACAGTTTTGCTTGCATGCGCGAACTTTAGATTATTATAATAGTAGGCAAGCGATGACAAAGCGACTGGAATTGGACTTTATTTTCATGCAGAAAGATTTATTTTTATTTGAATGAGTTTGCAGAGTGAGTCTTCTGTGCCTTAGCACTATTATTTATTCTGTGCTATAGGCACAGAATAATATTTGTAGCAGAAGGCTCACTTCCGAAACAGTTACAATGAATTATCAATCTTTTCCACGCGACAATTAGGCCTAAAATAATTTGCACCCGCACGCCTGACTAACTAATTTACCGTTCATTACAAGTGAAATTGAACCGTAGCTGTACGTAATACGGTTCTATTACTCGGAAACGCTTAAGCCAAATTGGTTTTGGGTGGTCTTGGTTGCCGCACTAGGGTCGACTCGACTGCAATGTAACGACGAAGTAAGTAAAAGGAATAACAAATAACGCAAATGATTTTTAAATACAGGAAGCCTAGAATTTTTATTTTTACTTCTTTGCATTCACAGTTCAATTTTTATTACTTACTTACTGAAAAAAATGAAAATGAAGTAGGTAGGTATTAGAAAAAGTCGACCGTCTCACAACTAGCTCCGTTGGGACTCGAACCCACGACCTTTCACTGTCCGGGCAAATGCTCTAACCACTGAGCTACGGAATCGCTAAAAAGTCGACCCGTCTCACATCATCATCATGTCAGCCGAACGACGCCCACTGCTGGGCATAGGCCTCCCCCAAGGATCTCCACAACGATCGGTCCTGCGCTGCCCGCATCCAGCGGCGCACCGCGACCGCGCACCAGATCGTCGGTCCACCTTGTAGGGGGCCTGCCCACGGAACGTCGTCCGGCACGCGGTCGCCATTCGAGAACCTTTCCGCCCCAACGGCCATCGGTTCTCCGCGCTATGTGTCCCGCCCACTGCCACTTCAATGATGCAATCCTTCGAGCGATGTCGGTTGTTTTAGTTCTCCTGTGGATCTCATCATTTCTGATTCGATCGAGCAGGGAAATACCAAGCATCGCTCTCTCCATTGCTCGCTGGGTGACTTTGAGCCTTCTTATGAGACCCATAGTAAAAGACCACGTCTCACTTCCATAGGTCATTACTGGCAACACACACTGGTCAAAGACTTTCGTCTTGAGACATTGAGGTATTTCGGACGCGAATATATGCCGGAGCTTCCCAAACGCTGCCCATCCGAGCTGGATTCGACGAGAGATCTCTTTCTCAAAGTTGGACTTACCTAATTGGATTGTCTGTCCCAGGTAGAAATAGTGGTCAACAACTTCGAGTGTAATGTTCCCAACATTAACTGGAGCGGGTGCAACATGGGCATTGAACATGATTTTCGTCTTGTCCATGTTCATCTTAAGACCCACTCTTTGCGAAGCATTACCCGTCTCACAACTAGCCCCAATGGGACTCGAACCCACGACCTTTCACTGTCCGGGCGAAGTCGACCCGTCTCACAACTAGCCCCAATGGGACTCGAACCCACGACCTTTCACTGTCCGGGCGAATACTCTAAGTTCTAACGGCCTGGCAACGAACATGCGCGGCGGCGATATTAAAGCATTCATAATTCACAATTATTATATTATTCTAAGACAGAAAGTAGCTATATTTTGTAATTTGGTAGGTACCTATTTTAAAAGTGCTACAGCTACTCGTACGAAATACTTACGTATATTAAGTAGGTAGGTACCTACCTTAGTTTAGTGTACATATTGTTGATGTTAGCGTAGTTATTCGATAACGTCTATCGTGATTCGTGAAGTGAGAACAAGCTAAGGTAAGTAAGTAGGTAGTAACAGCGCGGGCGCAGCGCGCGTCCGCGTAGATCCTATGTGCGCCACGGCACGGTTGCCACGGCGATGAGCGCTAGCGTCACGCTGCAAAGCGAGAATCACTTTGTCGATTTTTATTTAAGGTGGGGCGGGGTCCTTAAATCAAATATTCGGGTCATTAAGTGTTATAGATACTTATAGAGTAAGACGTATAGTCACACAAAAAAACTTCTTTCAGGTTTTCTAAAAAGATTATAAAATTTTAAATCCGGTCTCTTTCTGTCGTTGTTAAGACAACCGAAGGCCGCACAATAATAATGTTTAATATTACGCATTTTGCTATGGGTAAAACCATAAGGTAACACACTTGTGTTTTGGCGCGAAAGTGTGGCGAAAGTAAACTACTTAGGTAACTTCTTTCTCGCGTGGCGTCGCATGCACAACTGAGCGCGCGTGACACCCGTGATTTCTCTACCTCGCGGTAGACAGCGCGTATTCGATTGAATTGCGGAGTGAGCCCCCCCTGCTATAGGTAGCGATTTTTTTAAAATGCTTCTACATGATCCTAAATATTATTGGTGTCCACTAATTAAACCAATTCCCAATAGTATATGTAACCCCATTTGGATTTTTGTATTTTTTAGAGGTCTTTCGAAAAGAAAAAGTTTCGAGGCAAAATCATAAAATCTAGATATCTAATCCTGATAAAGGTATGAAAAAATATCTTTTTACCAGATTTGTTAGTTTTATATCAAGAAGTCCATACTGATTTTAAATTATATTTACTTTTTTGCATTCACAATGCAATTTTTATTATTGAAAATGAAATATTAGAAAAAAAATATTTTATCTTTATCGATTGTCAAATACCTAATAATACCAAATTAATAAATATAATATGAAAGGTATTTCATTCGAGTGTTTAAGGTAGTACTTAATATCTTCACATTGATGAAATAAAACGCTGGCTCACAACGCGTAAGAATAAGAAGTATTGGAAAAATTCGACGCTTCCTCTAACGACTCCGTAGCTCAGCGGTCAGAGCTGTCGCCCGGACAGTGAAAGGTCCCGGGTTCTATTCCCGGCGGAGCTACTTGGAGGATGGGTCGTTTTTAGGGTTCCGTAGCCGAATGGCAAAAAACGGAACCCTTATAGATTCGTCATGTCTGTCTGTCTGTCTGTCTGTCCGTCCGTCCGTATGTCACAGCCACTTTATTCCAAAACTATAAAAACTACACAGTTGATACTTGGTAGGTAGATGTATTCCGTGAACCGCTTTACAATTTTAATACAAAAATAAAAAATAAAAATAAATTAAGGGGGGCTCCCCATACATAAAACTGAAACTGAAAAATATTTTTTTAATCAAATATATTCGTGTGGGGTCTATAGATAGGTCTTTGAAAATAACATGGAGGTTTCTCAAATCATTTTTTCTCAAACTCAATATTTTGAAAGATATAGCCTTCCAAAGTGGTAGAATGTGTGTCCCCCCCCCCTCTAACTTTTGAAATAAAAAAGTGAAAAATCTAGAAAAAATATATGGTGTAGATTTTAATAAAAACTTTCAACGAAAATTGGTTTGAACGATACATAGTGAGTACTTTTTGAGATATAACACATTTTCAAAAACCGCAAATGTAACTTTGTCGTACATACAAACACTATGAAAAACAAAGTTATATTTTGCTGACAAAAAATATGGTGGAATTTTGGCAGGGTATAGGCAATCGGTACGTTAAGTGTGTACGGAACCCTTCATGGGCGAGTCCAACTCGCACTTGGCTAATATTTCATTTTCAATAAGTCCATACTTTTTCCGAGTAGCGCTTTAATCCGCACGCACCTTTATACGTTGTTGTGTTGCGCAGCTGACGATCAGTCCCGAGGACTTAGTGCCCAAGCTGCCGTCTCCTCGCGAGCTGCAGCCGTTCCCGACGCGCGAGGCGCTCCGCTTCGTGGGGCACTCGGCGCCCGTGCGCGCCGTGCACGCCTCGCCCTGCGGACAGTACGCCGTGTCCGGCAGCGACGACGACACACTCAAAGGTAGCTCACTTTACGATGTATAAGGGCCTAAACTGCGTCACTTCGTGGGGCACTCGGCGCCCGTGCGCGCCGTGCACGCCTCGCCCTGCGGACAGTACGCCGTGTCCGGCAGCGACGACGACACACTCAAAGGTAGCTCACTTTACGATGTATAAGGGCCTAAACTGCGTCACTTCGTGGGGCACTCGGCGCCCGTGCGCGCCGTGCACGCCTCGCCCTGCGGACAGTACGCCGTGTCCGGCAGCGACGACGACACACTCAAAGGTAGCTCACTTTACGATGTATAAGGGCCTAAACTGCGTCACTTCGTGGGGCACTCGGCGCCCGTGCGCGCCGTGCACGCCTCGCCCTGCGGACAGTACGCCGTGTCCGGCAGCGACGACGAGACACTCAAAGGTAGCTCACTTTACGATGTATAAGGGCCTAAACTGCGTCACTTCGTGGGGCACTCGGCGCCCGTGCGCGCCGTGCACGCCTCGCCCTGCGGACAGTACGCCGTGTCCGGCAGCGACGACGACACACTCAAAGGTAGCTCACTTTACGATGTATAAGGGCCTAAACTGCGTCACTTCGTGGGGCACTCGGCGCCCGTGCGCGCCGTGCACGCCTCGCCCTGCGGACAGTACGCCGTGTCCGGCAGCGACGACGAGACACTCAAAGGTAGCTCACTTTACGATGTATAAGGGCCTAAACTGCGTCACTTCGTGGGGCACTCGGCGCCCGTGCGCGCCGTGCACGCCTCGCCCTGCGGACAGTACGCCGTGTCCGGCAGCGACGACGACACACTCAAAGGTAGGGGGATCGCTTTCCGATGATTAGATTTTTTTTTTTGTCATTATGTTTTATTTATTTTTACTTATACGAATTTCAGTAATAAATCGAATGATAAGGGGAATTTCTACATGTTCTAAAAACTTTGCTAGGCTGGTGAAATATCTGAATGTATATTTTCATAGATTTTTAGATGTTATCTGATCCCAAGTCAGAGTTCGTGTACACACACTTGTTACGTAGCGCCACAGCAAAACGTTATGTGGTGCCGTTTGTCGGTGGCGGTGACGCACCGTGATGATGGATTCGAGGCCTCACGGCCTGGGTCTATTTTAGCCTTTTATTCACTGGGAGGAATACGTTTGTTGTGCATCGCATGGGGCAGCTCGTGTGAACCCCGGCACAGACGTTAGATGTGACGTGTGATGGTGTGTGTGCAGTGTGGGAGGTGGCGACGGGGCGCTGCGTGCGCACGGTGGCGCTGGGCGGGTGGCGTGGGGCCCGGCGCCGGGGCTGAGCCTGGTGGTTAGATGTGACGTGTGATGGTGTGTGTGCAGTGTGGGAGGTGGCGACGGGGCGCTGCGTGCGCACGGTGGCGCTGGGCGGGTGGCGTGGGGCCCGGCGCCGGGGCTGAGCCTGGTGGTTAGATGTGACGTGTGATGGTGTGTGTGCAGTGTGGGAGGTGGCGACGGGGCGCTGCGTGCGCACGGTGGCGCTGGGCGGGTGGCGTGGGGCCCGGCGCCGGGGCTGAGCCTGGTGGTTAGATGTGACGTGTGATGGTGTGTGTGCAGTGTGGGAGGTGGCGACGGGGCGCTGCGTGCGCACGGTGGCGCTGGGCGGGCGCGCGGGGCGCGTGGCGTGGGGCCCGGCGCCGGGGCTGAGCCTGGTGGTTAGATGTGACGTGTGATGGTGTGTGTGCAGTGTGGGAGGTGGCGACGGGGCGCTGCGTGCGCACGGTGGCGCTGGGCGGGTGGCGTGGGGCCCGGCGCCGGGGCTGAGCCTGGTGGTTAGATGTGACGTGTGATGGTGTGTGTGCAGTGTGGGAGGTGGCGACGGGGCGCTGCGTGCGCACGGTGGCGCTGGGCGGGTGGCGTGGGGCCCGGCGCCGGGGCTGAGCCTGGTGGTTAGATGTGACGTGTGATGGTGTGTGTGCAGTGTGGGAGGTGGCGACGGGGCGCTGCGTGCGCACGGTGGCGCTGGGCGGGTGGCGTGGGGCCCGGCGCCGGGGCTGAGCCTGGTGGTTAGATGTGACGTGTGATGGTGTGTGTGCAGTGTGGGAGGTGGCGACGGGGCGCTGCGTGCGCACGGTGGCGCTGGGCGGGTGGCGTGGGGCCCGGCGCCGGGGCTGAGCCTGGTGGTTAGATGTGACGTGTGATGGTGTGTGTGCAGTGTGGGAGGTGGCGACGGGGCGCTGCGTGCGCACGGTGGCGCTGGGCGGGTGGCGTGGGGCCCGGCGCCGGGGCTGAGCCTGGTGGTTAGATGTGACGTGTGATGGTGTGTGTGCAGTGTGGGAGGTGGCGACGGGGCGCTGCGTGCGCACGGTGGCGCTGGGCGGGCGCGCGGGGCGCGTGGCGTGGGGCCCGGCGCCGGGGCTGAGCCTGGTGGTTAGATGTGACGTGTGATGGTGTGTGTGCAGTGTGGGAGGTGGCGACGGGGCGCTGCGTGCGCACGGTGGCGCTGGGCGGGTGGCGTGGGGCCCGGCGCCGGGGCTGAGCCTGGTGGTTAGATGTGACGTGTGATGGTGTGTGTGCAGTGTGGGAGGTGGCGACGGGGCGCTGCGTGCGCACGGTGGCGCTGGGCGGGCGCGCGGGGCGCGTGGCGTGGGGCCCGGCGCCGGGGCTGAGCCTGGTGGTTAGATGTGACGTGTGATGGTGTGTGTGCAGTGTGGGAGGTGGCGACGGGGCGCTGCGTGCGCACGGTGGCGCTGGGCGGGCGCGCGGGGCGCGTGGCGTGGGGCCCGGCGCCGGGGCTGAGCCTGGTGGTTAGATGTGACGTGTGATGGTGTGTGTGCAGTGTGGGAGGTGGCGACGGGGCGCTGCGTGCGCACGGTGGCGCTGGGCGGGCGCGCGGGGCGCGTGGCGTGGGGCCCGGCGCCGGGGCTGAGCCTGGTGGTTAGATGTGACGTGTGATGGTGTGTGTGCAGTGTGGGAGGTGGCGACGGGGCGCTGCGTGCGCACGGTGGCGCTGGGCGGGCGCGCGGGGCGCGTGGCGTGGGGCCCGGCGCCGGGGCTGAGCCTGGTGGTTAGATGTGACGTGTGATGGTGTGTGTGCAGTGTGGGAGGTGGCGACGGGGCGCTGCGTGCGCACGGTGGCGCTGGGCGGGTGGCGTGGGGCCCGGCGCCGGGGCTGAGCCTGGTGGTTAGATGTGACGTGTGATGGTGTGTGTGCAGTGTGGGAGGTGGCGACGGGGCGCTGCGTGCGCACGGTGGCGCTGGGCGGGTGGCGTGGGGCCCGGCGCCGGGGCTGAGCCTGGTGGTTAGATGTGACGTGTGATGGTGTGTGTGCAGTGTGGGAGGTGGCGACGGGGCGCTGCGTGCGCACGGTGGCGCTGGGCGGGTGGCGTGGGGCCCGGCGCCGGGGCTGAGCCTGGTGGTTAGATGTGACGTGTGATGGTGTGTGTGCAGTGTGGGAGGTGGCGACGGGGCGCTGCGTGCGCACGGTGGCGCTGGGCGGGTGGCGTGGGGCCCGGCGCCGGGGCTGAGCCTGGTGGTTAGATGTGACGTGTGATGGTGTGTGTGCAGTGTGGGAGGTGGCGACGGGGCGCTGCGTGCGCACGGTGGCGCTGGGCGGGTGGCGTGGGGCCCGGCGCCGGGGCTGAGCCTGGTGGTTAGATGTGACGTGTGATGGTGTGTGTGCAGTGTGGGAGGTGGCGACGGGGCGCTGCGTGCGCACGGTGGCGCTGGGCGGGCGCGCGGGGCGCGTGGCGTGGGGCCCGGCGCCGGGGCTGAGCCTGGTGGTTAGATGTGACGTGTGATGGTGTGTGTGCAGTGTGGGAGGTGGCGACGGGGCGCTGCGTGCGCACGGTGGCGCTGGGCGGGTGGCGTGGGGCCCGGCGCCGGGGCTGAGCCTGGTGGTTAGATGTGACGTGTGATGGTGTGTGTGCAGTGTGGGAGGTGGCGACGGGGCGCTGCGTGCGCACGGTGGCGCTGGGCGGGCGCGCGGGGCGCGTGGCGTGGGGCCCGGCGCCGGGGCTGAGCCTGGTGGCGGCGGCGGTGGGCCCCCGCCTGCTGCTGCTCAACCCGGGCGCGGACATCGGCGCTCACCGCGTCGCCGCGCGCACAGACGACCTGCTCGAGGAGCCGCCGCCGCAGCATGATGTTGCAAGTCAGTACCTTGTTTACACTTTCGTTCATTTTTAATTCGACACACGAATGACGTCTGCTTTCCATAGATATCACTTTTTTAAATTTGCAAATACCTTCACACGACTCCTCATCCGTCTTTCCATCCATCATCTATAGATATAAAAGCTTCGAATGTTGTGGCATTAAAATAACAAACCATAACCTTGTTATCATATGCGTTTATCGTACACCAAAGTCTGATATAGATACCTTTTTCAATAATCTTGAAGCGCTGCTAATCAAAATGTGTAATAAAAATAAAAATAAATTTGTTTTGTGCGGTGATCTAAATATTGATATTCTCAAAAAAACACACTATAGCACCAGATTATCAAACCTATTGTGCTATTTTAATTTAAAATTTTACATTACATCCCCCACTAGGAAAAAATCATGCATTGACCACTTTATTAGCAATATTCCAAATGCAATAGGTTCGGTACATAGTTTAGTAATATCTGACCATGATACGGCTCAAACTCTACAAATACATCTAAAAATAAATAGAGCAATTAGTCAATGGTTTGAAGAAAAAAGAAACTTGAGATACGATAACATAAAAAAATTTCGTGAATGTTTGTCTAAACTCACTTTCTCTGATGTTTTGGAAATTAATGATACAAACATTGCTTTCTCCCTTTTTCAGGAAAACCTGAAGATGTTTTTTGATCTATGCTTTCCGAAAACTGTTATCAGAGTTAACTATAGAAGAAATAAAGTACGCTGGATCACTTCTGGAATAAAAAAATCATCTAGAGAGAAAAGGAAACTCTATCTTAAATATGAGTTTTGCAAATCTAAACAGTACAAACATGAATTAAAACAAAAATATAAAAAATACTCCAAGATCCTGAAAAATTGCATTATAGATACGCAGAGACGTGGCAATATGAAAAAGATAATCAACTCTAAGAATAAATGCAAAGCAGCCTGGAGTGCTATAAATTCTCGAATAAATAATACCCAGAAAGAAGAGATTGACCAAATTAAATTTAATAATGACTTATTTCATAACCCTACTGGCATTGCAAATTTGTTTAATGACTATTTTATTGACATAACTAAGGAAAATACTAAACATAATACTAATTTGACATGTGACTCATCGATTGATATATGCGAAATTTCTTTATTTTTTTACCCCACTACACCTGAAGAAGTATACAAAATTATAATGTCTCTCAAGAATACAAATTCAGCCGGTTACGACGAAATACCGACAAAGATATTGAAATCAGTTGCTGATCACATAGCGCCGGTGCTAAGTCATATTATCAACCTCTCTATGAGCCAAGGTATCTTTCCACAAGAATTAAAGTTTTCTATAGTAAAGCCTATTTACAAAAAAGGTGACAAAACAGACCCAAACAACTACAGACCCATAACGCTAATCTCTATATTAGCAAAAATTATGGAAAAAGCTGCTCTTATACGACTAAGCAAATTCCTTGAGAAATTTAAGTTAATCAATGAGCAACAATACGGTTTTAGAAAAAATAGAAATACGACTTCAGCCAACTATAAATTGGTTACATCAATAATGCAATGTTTGGACAATGGTACTCCAATTGTTGCTCTCTACCTCGATATGTGCAAAGCTTTTGATTTTGTGGACCATAAGAGATTGTGTGAAAAGCTCTACAAATATGGAATAAGAGGCACGGTCCTAAATTGGATAACTAGTTACCTAAAAAATAGACACCAATGTGTACAACTAGCTAAAATATGTAGAAACCAAAATAATACATACAGTAAAACACTTTTCCAGTCGCAGTACAAGGTTAATAGATGTGGAGTACCACAAGGAACGCTGATTGGTCCTTTGTTGTTCCTACTCTACATAAACGACTTGCCAACAGTGACTGAACATGAGTCAATACTATTCGCGGATGATACTACGGTTCTTGTGCGAGGTCCATCAAACTACAAGAACCTTGACGTAAAACTTTTGAAGATGACATTAATTTGACATTAAATAAAATTTTTAATTGGATGAAACTTAACAATCTGAAAGTGAATATTGAAAAGACTAAATATATGCAATTGGTACATATCGGACAAACGAGTTATCGCTAAATATTACACACAATGATGAGCTAATAGACAAGGTACATACATTTAAGTTTCTTGGATTAATGATTGACGAAAACTGTAGTTGGAAAAATCATATTGACCTACTTTGTGTAAAACTGAGTAGGTTCTCATTTGCACTAAGGCGCTTAAGAGAAGTTTCATCGGTAGAAACTGCTCTGCTAGCTTACCATGCACATGTAGCGTCGGTATTACAATACGGCATTATGATATGGGGAAACTGCTCTGAGATCGAAACCTTATTCAGATGCCAAAAAAAGTGTCTTAGATCTCTATTTGGTGCATATAGACTAGACTCGTGTCGACCTTTGTTTAAGAGATACAAACTTCTTACTCTTACGGGTCTCTATATTAAACAAATATGTATATTTACTAAAGAAAATGGTGATAAATTCACCATAAAACAGGTTTCAAACTATAAGCACTTCCGCCAAAGACCTAGTCATAAACTAGTTCTGCCTCAATATAAGCTCAGTTTGGCACATAAAAATGCTTGCTCAATGGCTGTTACATTGTTTAATGCTCTTCCAGACCAATTAAGACAGTGTGATGGACATACATTTAAAAAGAAATTGCATGATTATCTTGTTGAAAACTGCTTTTACTCGGTCCAAGAATACTTAAATAAAATTAAATAATTTGGGATTCTTCTTTATTCAATAAAATTAGACATTTTATAATTTTAGGTCTTAAGTAGGTACTAATTTGAAAATAGAATATTGTTAGAAATAACTGATTTAATATGAAAGAATAAATAAAATAGTCAATATACATAATAAAAATTACTACACATGTAAGAAACTATTATTACAATGGCTAGAACATTTAAAATATGAAGAATTAGAAGCATTGCTTGAAATAGTAGTATAATTTGGAATAAAACTTCAAGTGCTATACTTTTCCTGAGTTTGCTGAACATTTGACTACAACTTTCGACCCCAAGATCACGTCGTAGGGCCAACCAAACGCTTACATAAACATACACACTCTCTCTCACGCACACACACACACACGCACACACACACACACACACATACACACGCGCACACACACACACACACACACACACACACACATACACACGAACAAACACTTACACACCCACACATTACACTCACTCACACTTTCTCTCTCACAATCAGACACACACACGCACTCATGCATGCTTAGAGTAAGTACTAAGTCTTTATTTAAAGAATTGTTAAACTACGTATCATTTAAACATTTATTTAAGCAAGGAAGAGCGGTGCCCCCTGATACAGGCCTAGCTTAACAGGGGAATCCAACCATGTATAATGTAATCCTTATTTTAAAGTAATAAAGACTATTTATTATTATTATTATTATTATGAAAATATTTGCATGCTAAGATTAAGTAGATTTTGACGAACTATGTTATTTAAGAACATCTTATCCTATACTCAAAATTGTTGCAAATAAACTTTATCATTCAATCATTCATTCATTCATTCATTCATTCATTCAATCATAGTTCAGTCCAAACCGTTTGTCGCTGGATGTTAACAATCATGAAGTTCGTCAGCTTACCAAAGAGTTTCAAGTGAAATACATCAGTTAATTCTATAGTTTTTTGTGAGCTGACGAACTTCATGATTGTGTACATCAAACGACAATCGGGTTGGAATAGACTATACTTCCCTCTCTCTCATGTCTCATCAATTCCACATTCCACTTCTCCATTAATACTATTTCCTTACAAACATAGATTTTTTATTCATACGATCAAAGTAAACATCGCAAGATGCGCCATCGACTTTATCCGTTTCAACTTGTTTGCGCAGTGGACGAGCGCACCAAGTCGTGCGTGGAGTGGGAGCGCGTGGCGCCCGAGCAGTGGGCGCGCGGCGTTCGCATCTCAGTCAAGCACTTCAAGGAAGTCATACATGTAAGTATTGTTGCAATCTTCCGACCTTAGTTTTGAGTTTTCCAGCCATCCTGGTTCCTGCATTAGTCGGCCACGAAGTTTCTCGTCATAGGCCAGTCATATCGTACAACTAAAAAGGCTGAAATAAAAATAATTGCGGTAAACTTGCTCTTTTGGTATGTTGTTTGGGTCTACCGAGATAGTATTAATCCAGATTTGCAGCAGTCTGAAATTCTCGCGCGCTGAGTAGTTGCTGAAAAACACCACTTTTCTTTAGCTTTGTGCCAAAAAAACGACATTGGAAAACTCTGACGACAAAGGTCACTACTACTTATTAAAAGTGTACAAAATTCCTGACAGTTTGAGCCCTAATTCAATTGTGTAGGTCTAATAGGTCACACGATACAGGGTTCCCAATGTTCACTATTTTCCCCAAAATGTTGGAAAATGTTTTGTGCATCGTGAAATAGACCCAACTTCTGGCCCTTCTCAAGAGCACAAGACTTCCGCAAGATCGACAGCGGTGGAAATACGACAAACCTGCTTCCTTTGTGGAAAGAATATAACCCAAGCTTTCATGGATGCTGAGTCAAAAAACAAATTGCCCTCCGCAACACTGTTTTTAAGGTTGAGAACGTACAAATGAAAGATGCAATTTTAAAGCAAACCAGACTTCGAGGAGATTGTTGGAACTCTGGGAAGCTCTGTTGGTTTTATTGTAGAGGGCAACACTAGTTCGTCCGAATGCTTATATTGGTTATGGTATCTTTATCTTTGTCTATGGTAAAGATAAAGATAAGATAAAAATATTCTTTATTCACTTAGACATAATAAATATGTACTTATGAATCGTCAATATTTTCCTACCACCCATTCAAGACTTTTTTAACTGACAAGAAGAATGGGCGCAAGAAACTTGCCAGCGTTTCTTAGTTAGGTAACGACATTTACAAAAAAAAACATATCGTTACTAATACAACAATTGCTTAGTATAAAAATACATCATTTTAAACAGTGATTATGTTATGTGTTACATCATGACCATGCATTGCGGTCATTCAAATAATCGTCTACTTTATAGTATCCTTTGCTCATCAGCGACTCTTTAATGTAACATTTAAATTTATGCAATGGTAGTTCAATAATATGCTGTGGAACTTTATTAAAAAAGGATATGCTTTTCCCCAGAAATGAGGCTCTGGATTTTTCTAGCCTAAACTTGGGAACGACAAGTTTATCTTTATTTCTTGTGTTAAAGCGATGAATATCGCTCTGCTTTACAAATGTATTATAATATTTTTTCACATAAATAATATTTTCATAGATGTATTGTCCTGCAACAGTTAAAATGTTTATTTCTTTAAATAGATCTCTTAAAGAATCTCTCGATCGGAGGTTGTACATGGCGCGAATAGCCCTTTTTTGGAGCACGAATATACTTTGGATGTTAGCGGCTGAGCCCCACAACAAAAGGCCGTAGGACATAACACTATGAAAATAACTAAAATAGACTATTCTAGCCGTTTCAATATCGGTTAAGAGCCTTATTTTCTTTACTGCGAATGCGGCCGAACTGAGTCTACTCGCCAAGGCTTCGATATGAGGATCCCATTGTAGTCGCGAGTCTAATATAATACCTAGAAACTTTGTATTGTTAATGAATTCGACCATATCGCCGTCTAGTCTTATATGAAAATCAACTTGTCTTACATTAGGTAACGAAAATTTTAAACACTTAGTTTTCTTTGAGTTTAATGATAAATTATTACTATTAAACCAATGTGACACTTTTGAAAGAGCACTATTTACTTCGTCAGAACAGTCATCACCTCTATCTACTTTAAAGACTAGAGATGTATCATCTGCAAATAGCACTGTCTCACATAAATTCTTCGCGTAGTAAGGAAGGTCATTTATGTATATTAAAAACAACAGCGGGCCCAATATTGATCCTTGGGGTACGCCCATAGTAATGGGAGCTCCGGTAGACTCAGTTTTATTAATAACTACCTTCTGAGTTCTTTCATACAGATATGAATGCATAAGGCTTACTGACATTTCAGAAACACCATAATGTTTTAACTTCCTTAATAGTGTTTGGTGATCAACACAATCGAATGCCTTGGAAAGGTCACAAAAAATAGCGATTACATCCTGCTTGTCCTCCCAGGCATGGTCAGTCATGTAATGAGTCACACCAACACATCAAAATGTGACTATAAAAATTACTGCATTTAATGCGCGAACTCGTGCAAGTACTAATAGTTTTTGTTTCATCGAAATCTGGCCAGGATTTCCAAAGATACAGCGTTGTAAAGTTTCACCAGCTTTTGAAAATTTGCTTTCCTTGCGCGCTATTGCGATGACGTCATGTCGCACTGACATCTCCGTTTGCGGCTGTTGCGGGTGATTTCCGTCTAACTGTACCTACATAGAGTTCGTCTGTGCGCAATCTTCGCGCAACTCGTGCGTTTTTGACGCTAGTTACAGTACATTTTCTTCGTTCTAAGGTTATGGTAAATGATTAGTATTCAATTTCGACCGCACGCAGGAGCACTCTTAAACTGTCACCTACTGTCGATACCGAAAGACATTTATCCCACAAACTTATCTGACCCAGTGGTGGAGGCGCCACTAGCAGTATAAATTTATCGAAATGGCTGTCAGTTTTTAGGGTGCATATTTAACTACCATGTAAGTACATTTTGTTTTGACGGTTGCTATATGTATTGACAGAATCCCGCCCGCCATTACGAAAGTTGATTTAATTTATTATTCACGAAAATAAAACATTATTTGAAGGTGTTTTTTCACATGAGCTCAATACAAAATAACTTAAACATTTCATTGATTGACTATAAGAAAAATAAATAAATTTATTACGAAACCGTGAGAGCGCAACTATATAGCCAAAGGATTCTATGTAGGTGTACGGAAGTGCGACGTGACGTCACACGTTAAAGCCATTGGTTCACCGAAATTTTACTCGGAGGCCGTACTTTAACGTTTAATATCTCAGTCATTTTTGAAGATAGGAAAAAAATAAAAACAGATTCTTTTTTCTCGAGTTACATATTTTTTAAGATATGCTGATAACAAAAATCATTGGTGTGACTCATTGTGTTGGCTTAGACTGGGTGAAAGAGGTTGAGGCTCGTCTCAGTCTGAAGGCTTTGACATGGTAGCCATAGATTGGATTTACCGCAATTATTTGTATTTCGAATGTAACATATGACTGGCCTATTATGGCAAATACAACAAACAAGCTCTTGCTAGTAGTACTTCTTCCAAAATTTCCACTGTCATGTAACTAACCCAATAACGCAATTTAACGCAAGTTTCTTGCGCCCATTCTTCTTGTCAGTTAAAAAAGTCTTGAATGGGTGGTAGGAAAATATTGACGATTCATAAGTACATGCTTAATAAGCATAATTGTCTATGTGAATAAATAAATATTTGATTGATTAATTGAATGGTTATGTTCGTAGTCATGATGACGATGAGAGTTTTTGTTAGTATTAAATAATAGTATATTATGATACAAGTGAGCTTAGGTTGCTCATTATACACGAGGCTGTGGGTTGCAGCCCGAGCCGCAGGCGAGGGCGTAAATCAGCCGAGTGTCTAGTGAGTAAGTTGCTCACGAGTTTCATACGCACTTTTTCAACACACTTGCGAGGAAAAACAAACATTTATTGCAGACATATTGTATTAACCTAATATTAACTAAGGGAAAAAGCGTGCAAGTTTTTTTTTGCACGCGCTAAATGTGAGGTGATTGATTACATACAGCCATACAGCCTACTTCAAAATAATTAAGTATAATAATATTGATAAAATGCAAATGTTTTATAACACATTATTGTGAATTATAAATAATTTGATAATAATATACTTAATTATGTTTTTGTCTTAATTAGGGACACATTTATTTATTCTAAAAACGTAAATGGATTTTCAGCCGTATAAAACCTCTTTGTTGTTACAAAAAAAGAACTGTATCTATTACCCGCTGAAATTGAAAATGCTCTCTTGACTCGCATATAACTTGCAGTTAGGTACTAACTTAACTTTGTAGGGATACTGTATTACCCGGTTAAATTGAAAAGTCTCTGTTTACTCGCATATAATTTGCAGTTAGGTACTAACTTAACTTTGTAGGGATACTGTATTACCCGGTTAAATTGAAAAGTCTCTGTTTACTCGCTCGCATATAATTTGCAGTTAGGTACTTACTTAACTTTGTAGGGATAATTCTATTACGCAACTAGTACTGTAATATTATTATGCACACGTAGGTTATAGTTCGGTTTATGGCCCTAAGATCGATGTAATAAGGCTCACTTTATGAGCAAGTGTGTTGAAAATAATAAAATGTGTTTATTTCGGAAGCAGAGTCCGTTCCGGAAACAGAGTATTATGTGTTAATTTTTTTTTTTATTGTCATTCAGCCCCCCTTGTATGACCAACGAAACGCGATATGATATGATAAGTTATCCCGGTTAACTGTCAAAAGATTATGGGTTTTGACGTTTGAATGTCGATAAATCGCTTTATTATGCGATACATATCACGTTTTGGGTGGTCATGCTAGGCTTACTGATATAGGTAAATTTGTAGATGACGATTGAAACGTGTTGTTGGTTCAGGTTTCGTGGCACGCGCGCGGCGACTACATCTGCGTGACGCTGCGCGACGCCGCGTCACGCAGCGTGGTGGTGCACCAGGTGTCCCGGCGCCGCAGCCAGCTGCCCTTCCGCCGCGCCAAGGGGCTGGTGCAGGCCGCCACCTTCCACCCCACCAAGCCCTGGCTGTTCGTGGCGGTACGACCCTCCCCCCCTCTAGCAGCGTGTGGTGCCAGGTGTCCCGGCGCCGCAGCCAGCTGCCCTTCCGCCGCGCCAAGGGGCTGGTGCAGGCCGCCACCTTCCACCCCACCAAGCCCTGGCTGTTCGTGGCGGTACGACCCTCCCCCCCTATAGCAGTGATTGCGGTGCGGGTGTGCTGTTTTACGAATTGATCGCTCATCATATAGACATCGGTTACACGCTAATTCTGGCGTCAGTTCAGTCTCCTGTCAGTTTAGTGTCATTCAAAACGGACTAACGAATACTATTTAAAATATTTAATTTTCATTAGTCTAGAGTCTAGACCATTCTAGACTGACAGACTGATGGTCTAGACTCTAGACCATCAGTCTGTCAGTCTGAATGGTTACACGATAATTCTCTCGTCATTCTGATCAGAATGATGGACTGAACTGACGTCAGAATTAGCGTGTAACCGATGTCATACGAAGAATTGACGTGACATTAAGAGCGCGCAGTATGCACACTAGCGCCGCCATTGAAATAAAACATAGTGCTTAAATCAAGACGAAATTGTGAATTATCTCTCTGAAGTGCACTCCGAAGAAGCTTTGTGGTACTTTTTATCGCTTAAAAGGATATTTGTTAGCCTGTCGTTTTTTTGCGAAAAGTGGCCACTTTTAGCAATAAAACTCCATTAAGTAAAACGACAAGCCAGAAAATATAGATCAAGCAATAAAAAGTACCACGAAGCTTCTTCGGAGTGCACTACAGTGAGATAATTAACAATTTTGTCTTTAATAATAGGTAATAATAAATAACTTCTTACATTCACACCAATTATCTAAGCCTATTTTAATTTCATTAAGAAACTGTATCATGGAAAACTTGATAACGGATAAATATATACTTAAATACTTTTTGTTTGTAAATACATACTTAATATACATAGTAAACACCCAGACCAAGACAAATGACATGTTCATGCACACAAATATTTGTCTTGTTCGGGAATCGAACCCGAGACCACTGGCGCGGAAGGTGGGTAGCCTACCCCTGCGCCAAATCAGTCGTCATTTAAGTACTATGAGTCTATGATTTTTTTCCAATGGCGGCGATAGTGTGCAGACCATAACCTTAACAAAATGTGAGAGAAATTTGCCGCTTTATGCTATAACCTACTCAGCCTACTGGTATATCCTTGTATGTTTTTCATACAAAGCTTTTCTGCTGTATACAGGATGTTAGGGGCAACGTTGCAAAAACTTTAACCGTGGCGTCAGACCATCATCATCATGCTGAACAACGTACAGCAAGAATTTTTTGTCGGAAATGAAAAAAATATTTCGATTCTCCATACAAATTTCGTCGATTTTTTTTAATTTACGACAAAAAAAATCTTGCTGTACGTTGTTCAGCATGATGATGATGGTCTGAAGCCACGGTTAAAGTTTTTGCAACGGTGCCCCTAACATCCTGTTTAAATTGTTTTGTCGTAATCGTTCGCAGACGCAGCGAGCGGTGCGCATCTACGACCTGGCGCGGCAGGAGCTGATCCGCAAGCTGCAGCCCGGCGCCCAGTGGAACAGCGCGCTGGCCACCCATCCCTCGGGCGACCATCTGCTGGTCGCCTCCTACGACTCCAAGTGCATGTGGTAAGGCAATGGTCCGCGAGCTGCAGCCCGTGGCCACCCATCCCTCGGGCGACCATCTGCTGGTCGCCTCCTACGACTCCAAGTGCATGTGGTAAGGCAATGGTCCGCGAGCTGCAGCCCGTGGCCACCCATCCCTCGGGCGACCATCTGCTGGTCGCCTCCTACGACTCCAAGTGCATGTGGTAAGGCAATGGTCCGCGAGCTGCAGCCCGTGGCCACCCATCCCTCGGGCGACCATCTGCTGGTCGCCTCCTACGACTCCAAGTGCATGTGGTAAGGCAATGGTCCGCGAGCTGCAGCCCGTGGCCACCCATCCCTCGGGCGACCATCTGCTGGTCGCCTCCTACGACTCCAAGTGCATGTGGTAAGGCAATGGTCCGCGAGCTGCAGCCCGTGGCCACCCATCCCTCGGGCGACCATCTGCTGGTCGCCTCCTACGACTCCAAGTGCATGTGGTAAGGCAATGGTCCGCGAGCTGCAGCCCGTGGCCACCCATCCCTCGGGCGACCATCTGCTGGTCGCCTCCTACGACTCCAAGTGCATGTGGTAAGGCAATGGTCCGCGAGCTGCAGCCCGTGGCCACCCATCCCTCGGGCGACCATCTGCTGGTCGCGTCCTACGACTCCAAGTGCATGTGGTAAGGCAATGGTCCGCGAGCTGCAGCCCGTGGCCACCCATCCCTCGGGCGACCATCTGCTGGTCGCGTCCTACGACTCCAAGTGCATGTGGTAAGGCAATGGTCCGCGAGCTGCAGCCCGTGGCCACCCATCCCTCGGGCGACCATCTGCTGGTCGCCTCCTACGACTCCAAGTGCATGTGGTAAGGCAATGGTCCGCGAGCTGCAGCCCGTGGCCACCCATCCCTCGGGCGACCATCTGCTGGTCGCGTCCTACGACTCCAAGTGCATGTGGTAAGGCAATGGTCCGCGAGCTGCAGCCCGTGGCCACCCATCCCTCGGGCGACCATCTGCTGGTCGCCTCCTACGACTCCAAGTGCATGTGGTAAGGCAATGGTCCGCGAGCTGCAGCCCGTGGCCACCCATCCCTCGGGCGACCATCTGCTGGTCGCCTCCTACGACTCCAAGTGCATGTGGTAAGGCAATGGTCCGCGAGCTGCAGCCCGTGGCCACCCATCCCTCGGGCGACCATCTGCTGGTCGCCTCCTACGACTCCAAGTGCATGTGGTAAGGCAATGGTCCGCGAGCTGCAGCCCGTGGCCACCCATCCCTCGGGCGACCATCTGCTGGTCGCCTCCTACGACTCCAAGTGCATGTGGTAAGGCAATGGTCCGCGAGCTGCAGCCCGTGGCCACCCATCCCTCGGGCGACCATCTGCTGGTCGCCTCCTACGACTCCAAGTGCATGTGGTAAGGCAATGGTCCGCGAGCTGCAGCCCGTGGCCACCCATCCCTCGGGCGACCATCTGCTGGTCGCCTCCTACGACTCCAAGTGCATGTGGTAAGGCAATGGTCCGCGAGCTGCAGCCCGTGGCCACCCATCCCTCGGGCGACCATCTGCTGGTCGCCTCCTACGACTCCAAGTGCATGTGGTAAGGCAATGGTCCGCGAGCTGCAGCCCGTGGCCACCCATCCCTCGGGCGACCATCTGCTGGTCGCCTCCTACGATTCCAAGTGCATGTGGTAAGGCGATGCTCTACTAGTAACACGATGATGCTAAGAGTATATAGTATAATTTAATTAGATATCTATTTGCTCTACCTGTTTAACCTCTCAACAGTCAGGGGTATCAAATTACAGGCTCATTTTTTACGTAAACAAAGCACTAAGCGCGCGTTTCTGCTCTCCCAAACATCTGTTTGTGCGTGCAACGACGGAAGTTACATTTATGAGCAGCATATGAGTCATAGCAGCGCATAAAACTTATCCGACACTTTTACGAGATATTTTATTTTTATAATAGACGTTCAAACTCAACTTTTGTGTAAACAAAAGAAAATAGTGTGGTTCCTTCGAAAAAAAAAATATTTTTCACATAGTTATCGATGAAATAACATAAAAAGTATATATATTTAGAATTTACATAAAAATACCTATCGGATAAAATTATAATACATGGAAAACAATAATATTTTATTTTTCGAAAACTATTGTTTTTTTTTTCGATTTGCAATTTTGCAAATATGCAAGAATTTTTTTTTTTTTTTTGTTCCAGATCACATATTATATTGTATTTTTATAGTAAAAAGAGTTTATTTCTCTTATAAACACCGAAAACCGCATTCAAAACACATAAAAATTGAAATAGTTACAAAATAAAATAATGAGGGTAGTCGTGCGGGATCGTCAGAGATCTCGCCGATACTCTAGAGGTAACAAGTATTCGTGTGGATGTTGCGCGCCCCGCCCTCTTGTCGCCTTCCACCCGCGTTACCCGCCCTTGTAATGTTGTTATGCTTCATTTACATTCAGCCCCTGCCCTGCCCGTCGTGCTGCCGGCAATAATTCCCTAAATACTGCCGTAGCAGGATCGAGAAAAGTGTGTGTTTACATACTGCCCTGCCACTCACTTCGCTACCGACTATCGGCAATGGCAGACGTCGAAATAGTTACCGCGTCCTCACTGTGTCTTTCTGCAATACATAATTATGTTCAGTGTTTAAAAGGATTACGATTAATAATAAAAAAGAATACAACATGGTGAGTTGCCTTAAAGTTATTTTTTGATGCATATACGAATTCTCAGGGTAAAATTAGAAGAAGAGAAAGACGCCTGTTTATTGCTTAACCCTAAGCAATAAACAAACGTCTTTCTCCTCCAATCGCTTGGTGAGAACTAAGCGACCCGAGGGCAGCTCGCGCTGCCGGTCCTTTGACTTCTGCACAAAAAACCGCTCTTTTGGGGAGCGCCGGGCAGCGCGAGTGGCAATGGCAATGGCATGAGAAGTATCGTGTTCACATACTCGTCCTGCCCACTTCCCTGCTCACTTCGGCTGAATGTAAATGTGGTATTAGCAGGCGTCTGTCACTCGATGTACTTGCGCGCAAATCTCGCCCGCACCGCCGGCGGTGCAAATCCATAGAAATTAGGTCTGCAAAAGAGCTAGAATATATGCGATAGAAAGAGATGCAACGAGTGGCCGTTCGTAATTTGCGCCGTACAAGCTGAATTCCACTTTATTGCGTTATAGTTAAAGTTGCTATTTATTGAAATGGCTTAGCGGAGTGTAGTATCTGTTACGTAGTAACTGTTTAGTAATCTGTGGTATTAGGTTTGACCTGGAGCTGTCGGCACGGCCGTACCAGACGCTGCGGCTGCACGGGCGCGCCGTCCGCGCCGTCGCCTTCCACCCGCGCTACCCGCTCTTCGCCAGCGGCGGCGACGACAAATACATCGTCGTCTCCCACGGAATGGTCTACAAGTTAGTATCTTCTTCCTTTTTATACTACCCTTTTGAGCAACTTAGCTGCCGACAAAATGTATTCGCGCCATACGCATATCCAAAGAGTCAAATTCCTTAAAACCCAGAACCTCGTCTCTTGAGTGCGGCAGTTTGTGTATAAAAGTCCAAATCACCAATTAAATCAGTCGTTTGTAACATTATAGAAGTGTTCAAATAAATAAAAAAAATCTTGGTAAAAATTACCGGTATAGTGCGACAACCTTTTCTGTTCCGGTGGCCAAAAACTAGAACTAACTTTCCTTTATCAATGTAATTTGGTGTCAAATTGTTATCCAACCATAGCGCCGCTGCCGGCTGAAAGTCTTAAAAGTCAGGGCTGGTTAAATCCCTCTGTCCACTTGGATCCACTGAATAGGCTCCACTGGTGGCACTTGTTACAAAAAGATTAAAACACATAGCGCCACTGTAACCGGACCAGAAAATATTGTCGATCTTTACTGTAAAACTAAGATTTTTGGAGTGAGCTGGTTTAAATTTCGCTCTTTCTGACTCTCTCGACAACGCCCCGATTTCAACTGACGACTAACCAACCAATGCAGACTTTCCATAAGTTCTAAAAATATACCATATGGTGTTCACAGCGATCTGCTGCAGAATCCTCTGCTAGTCCCGCTGAAGCAGCTGGCGGGCGGCGACGCGCGCGACCAGCTCGTGACGCTGGACCTGTGCTTCCACCCCACGCAGCCCTGGCTGCTGGCCGCCTGCGCCGACCACACCATACGGCTCTACTCCTAGACAATATATCGTTATCGCATACACACGCTCTTTTATTCCATCATCATTATACAAACTCACTCATACATACCAGTAGGTCTAGCACAACTTAGGGTCGCGCTTCCTATCAACCAATCAGCACTTCGCCTTAAGTCACGCCCGCTATCTACGGGCGATCTGATTGGTTGAAAGTGCCCGCGACTCTTTCTCACTCGAGTCGCGCTCAAGTTGTGCTAGCCCTGCAGTACCTACATAAATCTTTACTGTTCCTATACTTTATACTTATGGTTTTAATTATGTAAATGAAGTCGGTTAATAGTTATCTAGCCACCTAAATGAAATATAAGAGATCTTAGGGAGGAGCAGAACCGCCCAATACAAGCATTACGTAGTTCTGGCCACAGAATAAAATTGTTAAACAGAACACTACACAACGTTTTCCCGCGGGAATGTGATATCTACACTATCATTTAATCAAGAGATCAGCCAATAAGGTTCTACCCCAACTTGAGAACAAAATTGCATTGGCAATAGATTGAATTGTCAAACTTCAAAAGTAAGGACTTTATTACAAGGCAACAAGGTTCACTGATTTCATGTTTAGCATTAATTTTATAATCGGTTAATGAGATTTGTGTCAAGTCAAGAGTAGGTAGGTCCTCAAAGGGGGCGGGTCGGTCGCAGAACACGAGAGAAAGGTTAGAAGGAGCATGTTACTTATTTTGTACTGAATGAAGTGTAGATCGAACACGAGTTAGTTAACTAGATGAATTCCAATTCGTATAGCTACATTAAAACGTATGAAATGTTATTTTAATTTTTAGTTTTTTGCATTCCCAATGCAATTTTTATTACTGAAAAATGGAAAATGAAGTATTTAGAAAAAATCAACCCGTCTCACAATCAGCTCCGATGGGATGAAGCAAAGCATTTTTAAACGGTTGCCCCGCCCAGTTGTATCCTGTGGTTGTAACTATCTTCTTTCTAACTTCTCTCTTTTGTTCTGTGCTATTCTATTACAAAATGGCTTTAACCAGCAACCAAAATTAATTGAACTTAATTAATTTATTGAAATTAATTAAAATAGTTGGCAAAACTGTACCCGTACCCTGAAACGCAAATCCGAAACTTCGGTTAGCCCCGTCTCTTTCACTTGATTCTGTCACAACTGGTAAGTAAGTGAGAGGGGCCGGGTACAACGAAGTTTCGGGTTTTGCGTTCCATTCAGAGTAGGACCTCGGATCAATAGATGTATTAAGTATATTATTAAGATGGCTCATTATTTAACTGTCCCAGAGATAACATGCAAAAAAACCTACCTATTTATAAAATGTTGCTTGCATGTTTGCCAATGTGCTTTTATGTCAATTAAAATCATAAAAAGAAACAAACTAGGAACTGAATTCTCTTGCTGGCTAATTAAAAGAATCTATGAATTACTGCACTGCACTGCACCTAAACTAACAAGTACAATACCTCAATCAAGCTGAGTGCCTTTCAACTGGACATTTCAGCGTGTGTCCTTACCAATAACCGACCACCGGCAACTTCTTGCCCAACCTGTCATCTAACCTGAATTTTGGCGAGTAGGTATTTACGTAGGTACCTACCTACATTGATTCCACTGCAAAGTGTGCTGTGTGTGTGTGCCAGGCCGTCTCATTGGAAACTCTGCGTCTGCCACGGCGGAACTTCAGAGCCTCGGTCACCGTCACAAAGTTGCATGTCTATAGGTATTTTACGTATTTTGTTATGCGTCATGCTCGTGAACGGGTGCTACTGCCAGGGGGAATGGGTCTGCTCTTATCTGCTTGCCTTAAAATGTGTTTTCTTTTGTTTTTATTCATATTATTAAGAATTACATATTTTGAAACATGTATGGCGCAACTTGCAGTATATAGTAAAATTGTCTTTTGTTTTTAACTAATATTAAAGCTCCTAAGTAATTGAAAATTGTTCACCGCTATGATCATTAGTTCGCCTATACTTAACTGTATTTATCATAACCCATTGTGTAATTGTGATGGAAACTGACCTTAGTCATACCATATTAAGGTCATTTTTCAATTTGACGACTCTGTATGAAATAAAACAGGGAGAAAAAACAACCCTTGGAGTTTCTTGCCGGTTCTTCTCCAAGGCCTCCCGCTGTAGGGTTTGCGAACCGATGGCGTAGCTTCTATGACGTTCACACAAGTATTGTAAATAACAATCTAAATTGAATAAACAAATTTGAATCTTTAATCTTGAAATCTTACAGAATTCCTCCAACCCCTTTTCACCATCGGGGTAGGTACCAGACGCAGGCTAGCTTATCAACCCATGTTGTTGACAGACCCTCGACCTGTCCGCACCAAGCGCTTCCCAGAATCTTTTTATGCAAACCGCTAAGGAATGCGCTGCCTGCATAATGTGTTTCCTGATAACTACAACCTTGGTCTTTTCAAGGTGAGAGTGAACAGGCATTTCCTGGGCAAGCATGCAACGTCTTAGATCACATTCTGGTAGATGGTGTGGTGAAGCATGGTGGTCAAATGCTTTCTATAGGCTTTCATTATTTCATTGCCTGGAGCAGCAGAATCTGAAACCACTACTTTTGTACTTAGCCGGTAATCGGTATCTGAGTGAGATAGTGTGCACAAAAAAGAAATCAAAACAAATTTTAGATAGTTTCCCGCTAAATAAAAATTAATAAAAAATATTCTCTTCTGAGAATGCAAACGAGTCTAATCATACTGCCATTCGAGATTATTTGCTTTATGTACCTACTTAGAGTACATATTCCTATTGTAAGGCACTTTTACCAACATTTGCCTAAACCCTTTTTTTGTTTTTTACCTGATTTTAAACGAATAAAAAACGCATTTGAAATCTTCCGAACGTGGAACCATAGTAGTATATTTAACGTGGAACGGACGGAATGTGCGGAGCGCAACCACAGATCACTATATATGAGTGCAAGCGCAACGCAAGCAACTGCCATTGCATGCGAGCAAAATTAAAGTAATATGCATGCGAGTTTTGCGCGGGAAGCGAGAAGAAAAGGACAGGCTTTATTTCTTATTCTTCTATATTAGTTTTTGGGGCTTTTATTGTTTCAGTGTGGTGGAATTCGTGAATTAGTGCAAAATAAAGTGCCATTAATGAAGAAAAATGAAGTAAAAGTGAGAAATAAAGTAAAGCGCTCCGTACGATTCAGATTGCTTGCTATCTCCCCCGCGTAAAACTCCCAGGCCATGAGCATTGAAATGTGTGAAATAGTGTGAATCACCCGCGCATTTTAATGAGTATGTAGCGACATCTGGACGACGACGCACAACCAACCACAAGACGGCAACCACAGCACGACACGCAACACGACTCTGCTACAAATGCCGACAGATGGCGTTACCTAACGCTGCCGCAACAACTTCTACGCGCGCCTACAAATATATATGAATTTACTACATCACGGAAGCACAATAAATCCATCAAGTTTGTATATATACAACTTTCATCCATCATCAACCAGGACAGTGGTCCCCGGGCTAACACCACCCTAGCCCGGAAAGGAATGACGTATCATCAGTCTTCCTTCACAAGATGCATCCACCTTCATGCGGCTAAAAGTAGGTAACATTAGGTTAGCAAGAAAAGAATGAAAATAGGAGAGAAAAAATACTAAAGACATTTATTCAAGACTAATGGCGAGACAGTATGATCTCAGACCCTGTTCCTTTAGAAACGAATTATATAAAAAAAGCAACTGCCATTGCTTGCTGTCACTTGTAGATGACGTTTGTCAGTTACGGCAGTGATGCCAGGATTAGAGGCTTCCCCCGCATAGGGCCAGGGCATGCCTGTACACCTACCCATCTGGCGAGATTGAGAATTAAAGACCACTCCCTCTGTGACTGTGAGATGGAGGAAGGTTCCGTGGATCACTTATTCTTTAATTGCCCTAAGTTAAACATTTCCCTATATGACATCCTGATCCTACCCAATAATATTCCCCGCCCTATAAATATAAAATCCCTGTTGTGTGTGTGTCTAGTTAACACCCCCTTTTTGAAAATACTGTCCAAATTTATATATAATAATTTAACACTCTAAATATATAACCGCCTATAAATATAAATGTCTGTGATGTTTATTGTGGCGTTTTCATCCCTTCTAGGTTGATTCGCTTAGAATGTAATTAATGACGAACTTCGCAATCGCATCCCAACCGTGTAAAAGCTAACTACGTGACATTGGCATTGCATATGGAAAATCTTGGGATGAAGTAAAATTACATGCTGAGCGAGCCTTCGCTCAGATCATGAACTGGCTCTCTCATAATCTTCTTACTCTAAATTTAGATAAGACTATGTTTGTCACCTTCTCCATCAAGCCTTCCTCACAGCCTCCCCAAGATACGATACAAATTAAAGCTCACCAATGCCTCTTGACAAATAAATCTTCATTCTGTTCCTGCCCTTCTCTTTCTAGATCATCAACTGTTCGGTATCTCGGTGTACAGTTAGACCAATGTCTTAATTGGTATGAGCATGTACAATCTCTAACTGGCCGTTTAAGGAAATTTATCTTTATTGCAAAAAAACTAAGGAATTCAGCTGACCCAATTATCCTTAAAACTGTATATTGCTCATTATTTGAATCACTCCTAACATACTGTATTCCGGTTTGGGGGGGATCTTCTAAAACAAAATTTATCAACTTGGAGCGAGCGCAACGGGCCGTTCTGAAAGTTTTGCTGCGGAAACCGTATAGATACCCCACTAGAGAATTGTACAGGGATTTTGATTGTCTCACCGTGAGGCAATTATATATATTACGGACTACTCTTCGGTGTCACACTTCTCTTGCAGCACCTGGGAATTCAGCTTCCGCAATGGTTACCAGAAGGCCCAAACGTCCGTGTCCCTTTATTACATCTAAAACCACATTTGCTAGGAGAAACTTCAAGTACTTGAGCGCAAAAATGTATAATAAGTTTAATTCGGGATTATCAATTCATTCTTTGACGAAGTATAATTGTAAAATAAAAGTAAGTAAATGGCTTAAAAGTATGGATTATGACGAGACAGAGAAGTTTTTAAATGTATAAATTCTAAGATATTTGATTTGTTTAATAGATATATATATATATATATATATATATATATATTTATATATATTTTTTATTTTTTTATATTGTTCTTATTTAGTGGACAACGCTGTAAATTTAGTTTTTTTTTTTCATTTTCTCCCCCTACTTATTACTGTTGCAAGTTTCAGTTCATTACTGCGCGGCTCATGTGAGTCTACATGCACGCACACTTATGACTTAGATTTTAATTAGTATTATATTCATATTTATTAAGTTATTATTTTTCAAAGCCTACAATTTTCTCATTTTGTGGGTGGGGCCCCTGTTGCCTGTAACACAGGTTGTCCTACTACGGGCAACAGCAGTTCACAAAATTCAATATTTTAGTGGCTTTTGCTTATTTTTATGTTTATGGATATTGAAACTGTTTTTGTAATTTTATGTCAATAAACATTTTGATTTTTTTTTTTGATTGGCGGAATTGTGAACAAACACAAAGCAAGCCATTAAGGAAGAAGAAGAAGAAGAAGAGGCTTCCCCCCACATTCAGGGAGCTTTTAGAGCTGCGAGGGGAATATGAGGGGGAACGGGGAACATCTATACTAATATTATAAAGAGGAAAGATTTGATTGTTTGAATGTTTGTTTGTTTGTTTGCATCAAATAGGCTCCGAAACTACTGGACCGATTTTGAAAATTCTTTGACTATTAGAAAGCTACATTCTTTCCGAGCGACATGGGCTATATTTTATCATGATATTACCACGGGAACGGGTACCACGCGGGTGAAACCGCGAGGATCCGCTATAAATATGGTGAGTTCGATGCGTTCGCATCGGACAAGCGTGTTTCACCATAAGCGGCCTGTACACGTTTTGGTCCAACTACTCGCCAATACATCGTAGGTACATTGACATTTTTGAACGAACAAGTTTAAAAATTTTCTTTCAAAAGTGTCAATGTACGACGCGACGTATTGGGTTGGGCCAACGTGTACAGGCCGCTATAATAAGTAATGTAACTACTCTATGAGCATGTCTATGCTGTGAGCTGTAGTTAAAATACTTGCACTTTTATGTAAATTATGCTATTTAAGTGGATTCGATTCAAGTTTATATACCATAAAAGGTCAATTTATACTTTAATAATATGTTTATTAAAAGTATAAGTACCTATTTAATAAGTTTAAAAATATATGATAGCTACCTATGTAATCATCATTACGCACTATTATAATTAAGTGGTAATCGAAGCGTAACAATTTTCAACAAAAACACGACCGCGTCTGCCCTTCGTCCCGTCCCACAAACTCAGCGTGTTTGTGGGACGGGACGGGACGCAATTGGCACCGCCTGCTTCACTGCGAGTCCCACGCCGTTGCTCCGTTTAAGTACATTCGTTGCTCTACTGGTAGGGAATTTCTTAATACTGTGCTCAAACCATGGTTGAACCTGCCCGTGTAATGTCGATTCGATTCCGAGGGAATGCAAGACGTGAATCTGGCAACACTAACTGCGTCACGGGGCGGCACGACGGCTGTCAAAGTCAGTCAGTCAAACCAAACACAAAGCAAAGAGCAAAGCAAGCTCTCTCCGGCCCGCGTCGAGTTTTTGTAGTTTTGTATCGTCTTTGTTGTTAGTCGGTTGGTCAGATATCCTGTTCGATTTATTTATTATCTGATTTAACTCGATAGATACTTTCGATAACAGACTCTGGACTATCTTTTATTGAGATTTTTGAATGGTGCTAAAAATAAATCAACTGACTATTTTATGAAAAGTTCGTTTATTTGTGAGTTGGATACGAAATTTGAATTTAAACAAGTGGAAAGCTCGATGTTGTGTATTTTGCGCGAGTGTAGTTGATTGTCGGGCGGGCGGCGAGGATGTCGGGGGCGGCGCCGCCGGGCGAGGCGCCGGGCGGCGCGCTGGCGCTGCACGACCGCGATGTGGAGCCCCGCACGCCCATGAAGCGCCTCGGCTCCACCAGGAAGCTGGCCGCCTTCAGCAGTAAGTTCACTCCCTCCCCCTGTGTTTAAAACATGACTTAACATAGAAAGCTTTAATAAAAAAACACATTAATAAAATAGCTAGAAATAGTAAGTAGTTAGTTTTACCTTGCTTCCTATGAAAGTTAATATTGCTGTTTTTATGAAACATGATAGGTATGTCAGAAGATTACTTAAAAGTTTATGTAAAGAAACCTTGGTGAAGAAAGAAAATTTTGAATGATCAGCCAAATTAAATTAATAAACATCCTTTTACTAATTCTCTATTTTTATTTCAAAATACACGCAGTGAACAGGAATTCTACACGCAGAATCAATCTTGTTCAGCGGTTGTTAATTGATGTAAACCAAACATGCAGAAAGCTAATGTTGTTTGGACACATTGCAGCACCATTGTTTATTTTTCTTTTTATAACAGTTACAAAGAAACTCAAGTTCATAGTATAACATATACAAGAATCATACTTAATTCAAATATGTTTTATTCAATGTAGGTTGAAAATTTATGAATGTTAAAGAAGTTACGCCATCGGTTCGCAAATCCTATGGAGGGAGACCTTGCCAGAATTACAGTGTTTAATTTATTTTTAACTTTTGTACAAAATACACACAGTAAAATATACAAGGCGGACTTAATACTAAAAGTATTCTATATTTATGGATAATTATTCATGATTATCTATCTGCTTTACACTGTTTGATAATGCATATTTACGATTGAATAAAACATACTACTTAGCAGATATAAAAGTATTTAGTTTCAACATAGTTGAAATATACTTATTTTATGAGGAATCTAGGACTAAATCTAAAGGTCTGAAGGACTAATCATAATCTATATTTTAAATTCATTAAAGTTATAAAGAACTTTTTGAATTGTTCAAAATGAACTGTTAAATACGACTGTCAGAATTTAATAATATAATTGTTTCTTTTATTTATTTTGAAGGCTTTGAATTTTAAAATTACGACATTTAAACAAAAAGTTTAATGAATTTTTTTTATCCCACTCCCACCCTCGGTCATTGACGGCGGGTCGACGCGTCGTCGATACGCACATAAAGCAGCATAAAGGGTCCTGCAAAAATAGTGTAAAATTTTTTAAGGGGTCAATGTAATGCAAACAAACAACTTTCACAATAGGTATGTTGAAATGGCAAATCGACGGGGAAGAAGCAAATACTCCTATCTTACACAGACCTAACTTTACAGGAGGAGGAAAAAACTGAGTAACTTTTTTGTTTATAATTTTAGCACAACCTCATGTTCTGAAGGTAGTTTTGTTATTTCAATAGCAATTTTTTTAAACTAATGTTAATTTAGTAAGTATAGAGAATTCAAATTCAGTGTAAGATAGAAGCTATTGATTTCTGTATTGTGTTGAAAAAGATGTCTGCAAAAAACACGCGCGAACGAGATAGGAGTAATTTCTTTAGCAGAAAGGAGATATTTCCTTAAAAAAATATTACAACATCAAAAATCACTCTAACTGGGAGATACAGATAGGAGATCTTGCCAGTAAAATTAAATTTTGCATCCAACTACATCAAAATCAATCAAGTTCAAGTCAATTTGGCCAAAAATGTAAGATATAGGAGTATTTCCTTCTTCCCCGTCGAAATAAAAAATCAGCTAAGTATCCCTTATTTGTGATCGATTCGATTTTAAATTTTCTATGGAACAGCTGTTATTAATTTTAGCGATTTCAATGTAAGTAACCTTAAGGTAAGTAAAAGTTTATTTATGATTTTGTTCACAATTTTAGCAGGACCATTTCTTCTATAGGTAATAATTAATATTTTCTCATGTCTCATATTCTGAAAGTGACTCATAACTTGCCTAAAATGCGAGTTGAAAGTGGTATGTTGCCATAATAAAATTAAAAAAGGAATAGGAGGGGTTGTGTCGCCGCGTGAGGCATAGTCCTATAATACCCCCGAACTATCTGGGTAGCAATGGCCCTCTGGGGCCGACGAAGAAGACGACGGTTTGCGTCGTTTAATTTGTCGGCCCACACTGGCACCCCATTATTATTATTTATAGGGGGGACGCCAGCGAAGCCGGACGGGTGATCAGTCACCTAGGTCGCGACCATTTCACCCAGTTCCCCAAGTCCCCTAAAAGCTGAAAAATCAGGGGGGGAGGCGGGTTATCATTTACCCCACCGGCGTCGGACCCTCGAACCTACCTGTGCGCTTACAGTACCTGTTGAGTTGACTTATCGTTAACTTCTTTAGATCCTCTTCCTTAAGCTTGTCCGTTCCAAAGAGCTCCCAGCGCAGTGATGCGTACATCGGGCACTCTGCCATGAAGTGGTAGCTTGTTTCTTCTCTTTCTTTGCATTGCGGACAGATAGAGTCTTCTGTCCGTTTAATCACTGATAGGTGTCTGTTTAGTGGGCAGTGCCCAGTGAGTACACCTACAATCGTTCTTATATTTCTCCTACTCTGTTTCAGAAGTTCTCTAGTTTTCTTTTTGTCAACCGATTTGACGAAGATCTTAGACTGTCTGCAGTCCTTTCTTCTCATCCATCTTTGGTTGGCTTCCTTGACTGTTCTAATCTCGATAATGTTCTTAGTAATTCTATATGCGATTGGTAGTCTCGGTTCAGGGCCAATGAAGGGTGCATCAGCTCCTCCCCTGGCTAATTCGTCAGCTTCCTCATTACCTTCGTTACCCTCATGTCCGGGCACCCAGGCAACTTCTACCTCAACCAAGTTAGATGGCGCCCCATAGAGGGCCATGCTCTTTAAAACGCCCGCGTAAAGCCTGCGGCACCTGTCCCCAGGGCCACCAAGGTTCGGCAAAACTTTCGCGAGTGCACCCGCTGCCTTCGCCACCTTTGGGACCAGTTCTTTGAAGAGGGTCTCAAAATTCCACTGCCAGTCCAGAACCATCCACAAGTATTTAATCAACGAGCGCAATGGAACTCTGAGGCCGTCCACCGTCAGTGCAGCTCCCGCCGGAGAGGCCCTGCGAGGCCCGTAGAACACCACTTCCTCGGTCTTGTCCAACACTGACACTGAGCCCGAAGAGCGCGATCCGTTCGAAAATAAAGCAGGACCCTACATTAAAAAAAAAATAAAAAAATCAGGTGATAGTAACCCATGTTGAGACATATAAACATTTGAATTACATAATTAATTATGCAAATAAAATACAATAAATTCATCTAAATCAATTACATTACAAATTAAATTACAAAATAATCATTAAAATAGTTTCTCCTTCCGACATTGTGGGGTGTCTCTTTCACAGAAATGTCGGATATAGGGACAGTCCAGCCTACTAGCAATCATAGCTAGGACGGTATTTTTTTCCAGCCAGGATTTTTTTCTATTTGCCAGCCTCCTGGCCGCCTCAAATGACTCACCCCGGCCGGGCAGTGACGAGCGTATCGTCAGCGTAGCAGAATACGCTCATCCGGGGGAGTAGGACACCTCTAAGTAGCCAGTCGTATCCAATGTTCGCACCGCACACCATCTCCCTCTCTATCAAGTCCCCATCGCCGGAGGGGTAAATTACTTTCCTATTGCGAAGGTAACTTTCCACTACGGCCACTAAATACGGCGGCAGGCCGTGATATTGGAGCCCATCCTTGATGGTACTGAAGGGAAGTGTGTTGAAGGCATTGCGGATGTCCAGGGACACCGCAATGACCACCTCCCCTCGCTCCGACATCTCCCTCAACGCCAGTAGGGCGTCTACAGTGGACCGCTGCCTCCGGAAACCAAACTGGTTCTCCGCCAGGTCAAGACCTACCGTTTCGAGATGCTGGACAATACGATTAACGATGTTCTGTTCCAGCATCTTGGCGGTCTCGTCCAGGAGGACGACCGGACGGTAGGCTGATGGAGAGTTCAGAGCGGCCGGCCCTCTTACAATAGGAGTCACAAACGCCCGATCTTCCAACTGTCGGGAAACTCCCCCGAGTCCAAGCAGACAGAAAATAACTCCTGGTGTGTCTCTCCTAGGTGCTTAAAACCCGTGAGCAGAATTCAGCGAGGGATGCCGTCCGGGCCTGGCGCCTTCTTATGACGCAGACGGTCAATCACGCGCTCCATTTCCGCGGTGTGTGCGGTATCTAGCTAAGTGGCCAGTCCTACTACCAACCAAACCAAAAACAATATGTAACCCCACCGGGAATCGAACCATGGACCTCTGGGTCTGATACCGGTGGTGTGTGCCACTAGACCAGAGAGGCGGGTTATTTCTATTCCATCACATTCTCTCCTATCACACACAGCCCCTATCTTTGTCAGGTTACATATTTAACTATAAATCTAGCAATCATAAGCAGCATAATCATGCAAGTGAACAGCGAGAAGCTAGCCACACGAGAAGAAGTAAGATTAGTAATGCGCGAGAGTCCTCGACTGTACGGTCCTTAGGCAGACTGGCCCACGCACTTAAAAATGTTTTATTGTCTTTGAGCACTTTACGCATCCGCTGCGGCCATTATGTCATCCAAATCAAATAACACGATAGGGCCCAACGACGTAAGTAGGCTGCGGTAATGCTGGTGGACGCTCATCACGCGTGGTCATTGGCCACTTCCTCCTCAGGGCGGGCAGCGGGCACTCGCCCACGCTAATGCTAATAAACTAAAGATTTTAACTGAAAGCTGCACAACCTCTATCCTACTTAATATTATAAATGTGAAAGTTTAGATGTTTGGATATTTGAATGTTTGTATGTTTGTTACTCAATCACGCCAAAACGGCTGAACGGATTTTGCTGAAATTTGGAATACTAATTACTATAATAATTTTGGATACTTTGTAGCCTGGAGAGGAACATAGGCTACTTTTTATCCCGGAAAAGTAACACATTCCCGCGGGATAACGCCGTGTAGTCCACGCGGGCGACGCCGCGGGCAGAAAGCTAGTCTGCTATATTTCAGAAGAATTGTGTGCTTTGCTACCTTTGAGAGCTAGATAAATAACGCGGTTTAGTTTAATACCTATGAAAAAAGGTTTTTATTTGTTACTTAGGTACTTACATTATTTAAAAAAAAACTACAATAATTTACTTATTATCTTTGATTTATTTATTTTTGCATCAGTGTACCAGGTGGTACCAGTCCTTCTGCCCAACATGCCGTTTTGTCATTTCTGTTGTTCTACTAATATGACGATTTTAAATTTGAGACGTTTTACTAGTAGGTCATTTTGCTTTTGTGTTGTTCGTCCCAGAAAGACATTTTACTAAATTGTCCTTCTGATACGGAGGGGATTTCTTAACATACCAGCACGACACTTTTAAGGGCAACGACTTTAAATAAAATCTTTGAAAACTATAAAAATTAAGGTGTCGTGTTTTAAATAGCGACTGTCTAGGTCCACTAATCCCTAAGGAGCGCAAATAAGGCAAACATAATGTGAAATTTGATGGTGATATCATAGTACCTACATACTTTGCATTGGAAAATTCCTGAAGGTCGTTTGCGGTGGTTCTTTCAACGGCTCTATTAAGACATATAAATAGCGAACAGAATTGTTATGTTCGGTGGGATTTCGGAGCGCGAAGTAATATGGGCCGCGGCCGCACACGTGGGGAACAAATGGTGTTCGTTATTCGGGAATCGAATACCGCTTCCGGCCTTAATACTGAGGCTACTTTTGTTTACAATTCTTTAAATACACTCCCAACCAGAGATATTCTTGGCAAATTGGGGAATACTCAAACGATACCCAAAAATATCTAAATAACTTTTTGTTCTCAATAGTTCCGCATGTTCCTCATTAATTGATAGACGAGACGACGATGTTAGTGAAAATTAGGTAGGCGAAATATACTCTTCACCAGCAAGTAAAACAGCCACAATCATAACACATCTATACTTCTATACTAATATTATAAAGAGGAAAGATTTGTATTTTTGTATATATATAACGAATAAACTCAAAAATTACTGGACCGATTTAGAAAATTCTTTCACCGTTAGAAAGCTACAGTCTTTCCGAGTGACATAGGCTATATTTTATCCCGATATTCCCACGGGAACGGGTACCACGCGGGTGAAACCGCGAGGAATCGCTAGTATTAGATATGCATCTATGTTGATATGATATGTTACGACAAAGTCGCTCAGGCCTTGCTTAATTAAAATAAGTATTACTCAAATAGACAAAATTTCTATGGCAATACATAAGTATACATCCAAAATGTGTGGCCGTGGACCATCCATTTAAAAAATTTACTATTTCCATAACAATAAAATTCTAACGTAAAGCCAAATAATAGAAAATCGTTTAAATAAATAGTATCCTTGAGCTGCTGATCGATTGGACTATAATAAGTTGTAATGTAAAGGCTACCAGCGACAACCGTGTTTAAATGTGGTTCTTTGTTGAGAATGCAGCTAAATTGCCGGCGGCGAATGGCTGCGATTAGCTTCACATTATTTTAACAAATTAGATCTACTTGTTACAACCTGGCATGTTAATAGCAGTGTCGTGTCGTGGTTACTCTGAGCAATCAATTCAACTTTTTCATGACGTAGGTAAAGGAATAATAAACCATGTTATTAAAATTATGTGCATTATCTATTCATAAATGGACTATGACCAAAAATATTATGACGAGGATTGGAGTATTTGGCGATACTGATTTATTAAATATTTCATGTTTTGAATTTGTAATCGAGCAAGAGAGTGTATAAGCATCGCGCACTGGTAGTGTCGCGCCCGCGCAGCGTGAATCAGTGGCGGCGCGGCGCGCTATATTTAGAAGCGCGCGCCGACTCAGCGGAGCCGCAGCCGCTGCCCCAAGCTGCTTGCAACCAAATAACATTTCACCATAAACGTACCATCCATATCATTGCCATAACTGATTTATTAGGACTAAAAAGTATTTTCTTTTTGTACCGAAGTATAAGCTATTAAAATTATGTTTTATGTGCACAGCAGTAACGGTTTCAATCATGGATAGACACAGAATCTACATATTAGTCCTAATTTTCTTTGCTCATGACATGACCCGCACACGCTATCAACTTGTAAACGGTCGTTACAATAATAGTATTATATGTACTTACTTAGCTAACTACTTAATTGAATTAAAAAATGTGAGTGAGTGCGCACTATTTTAGCTTAACAGGTATGGTTTGGTGGTCGCTAGGTAAGGTAGGGACGTTAAAGTAAACCGTATGATTGGCATTTGGGCATTAGCGGCGATGGCGACCGCACCCTCACCCCACGCCTAATTAACTAACGGCCATTGCCGCCGGGCCCTTAATAAATTACACGCAACTTCTATAAGTACTAAAATTGATCGGTGGGATACTTGATGAAACCGAAAACAAATAATGTTTGCTTTATCGTTTTATTTTATACTAGCGGATCTTTGCGGTTTTACCCGTGGGAATATCAAGATAAAATATAGCCTATGTCACTCGGGAAGAATGTAACTTTCTAATATCAAAGAATTTTCTAAATCGGTCTAGTAGGTAGTTTTGGAGCCTATTCAATTCAAACAAACAATCAAGTCTTTCGAGGAATTCAGGTGACGGAAATCTATACATGTATCAATATTATACTAATATCTGCTGTAGGTATATGTAACAATCCAACTAGCACTAAGTAATTTCACGAGTTTCAAGAGTCTTTAGCGAGCATGCACGTTCTCAAAGTAAGCGATTTGATCTGGGGGGCTCTACCGGCAAAAAATATTGATATGGACACGGGCTTTTTCTGTCATTTGAATTCCATATATAAGACAATTTGAATTCCATATCTAAGTATTTTGATAGGTTTTAGCCGCTTTGTTCTGGTGATCGTTGGTAGCTAGCTATTCTTAAACTCGACGTCACTAAACACGTCACTAAACTGATAGCGGCATCTTGTTATATGAAATTGACTTAAAGTTCCAAAAAACGTATGAAGTTCATATCCACATAGTTACGCGGTAGCCCCCCCTAAGCTATGTTGAATCAGCCTTCATCAGAACCTCCTGCCTGTTATACCCACCTAAATTAATTTGGTTGGAAGGTTCCCTAGGGTGACTAAATAACACCTATAGTACATCTAATAACTTACCGATCCTGTTCTCTTTACACTCTATTTTAATCTAGAATAGATTTCAACATTTTGAAATAAATATATCAGCGATGGAACAACAATGTTGAGTATGTTGGATATGTAGCGTCGTGCTCATTAGCTTGCTGCACAAAAGATTGCGCGCATCGTGCCGGCCGCAGTATATGCATAACCAAAGGATGTACAGGTCACCGCCGCCGGTTGCATCTGTCGATACGCTGAATCACAACAAGTTCAGTGCCGCGGGCTGCCACTGCCAGCGCCTCGCCAAATTAACCGCAACTCTGTATGTTCACTTGCGAAAACAACATGCATTTGCGCAACTCCAGCTCCCTGATGTGGTAAATTATAAACCTCGTGCGTGTTTTGGCATCTACGTTCGGTTTTCAAACGGTACAGAAATAATAGTCCCTAAATCAGTTTACACTAGTTGTTTTATGTATTAATTTATGATGTTTATTACCAGTAAGCGCAACAATGGTCAAAAACCGTCATGCTTATTGTCAAGTTTGACCATTTATTGACAACTACTTTGCAATAGCCCCGTGCAGTCGGCCGTAGTTTATATGTAGGTGTGGCAGAAGTATTTCCCTTGCACTGGTGCATTTAGGGTCGCGTCGTACGCGTGGGAGTGGTGCCGCCGGCTGCCTGTCGCGGGAGCTCTAGACGTCGGACGGGCCTTCCGTAAAGGCTGAGCGCGCAAACAGGGGTTAGTCATTCAATATAATGTAATTATGTAGTTGTTTCAGAAACCAGGAATTTTGGAATGACTTATTATTTTAAGAAGTACGATTATTTTGCAGTTGCGTCTCTATGACTTCGACTCGGATTACGGAACTTTATAAATGATTACTTCAAATCTTGCGCGTGTCTAGTGTAGCCGTGCTAGTTGCAAGTGAATGGTTGCCAGCCCCCGAGGGTGATGAATGAAACATAATAGTAATAAATATTTGTACATATTTAACTAATATTGTGGATAGGAGGTGGTTGGCGCGGGTAAACAGTGATCGCGATTAGCAGTCGGGCGACGCGAGCTTCCGCCGCGCGCCGCGTCTTGCACGCCAATGAGCTGCGGTCACGCCGCGCCGCCATCGCGCCATCGGCACTCAGCTCCTCGCAATTAAACTGCGACAACTACAATAGGTGCACCATCACTAAACAAACAATCATTAAAATCATAATCGCTTTGATCCAAGCGATTGCCATAACTTCAATTAGGTGTCATGTCACGTCAGGTAGGACATGATTCACTGCTACATACAGGTGATCTGTGTTCTCAGCACAGCTTTCTTCACATGGCAACATGATGAATGCAAAAATTTTGTAGGTGAATAGTATGTCAGGGGGAGGGGGGGCAATAGCCCCCATTGCCCCCCCCTTTTATCCGTGCCTGAATATAATAGGTTTACAAAGTTTACATCTCTACCAAAGGAAATCGTAAGTGAAAGTTTCATAAAAAACAAATATATAATAGTTAATTCTCTTTTTATTCAATACTAGCCTTCCGCCCGCGGCTTCGCCCGCGTGTACTATACGACGTTATCCCGCGGGAAGGTGATATTTTTCAGGAATAAAAAGTAGCCTATGTCCTTTCTCAGGCTCTAGACTATCTCTGTACCAAAATTCATTCAAATCGGTTCAGTAGTTTAGGTGTGATTGTGTAACACACAGACAGACAGAGACGCATCCTACTAATATTATAAATGTGAAAGTTTGGATGTTTGGATGTTTAGATGTTTGTATGTTTGGATGTTTGTTACTCAATCACGCCAAAATGGCTGAACGGATTTGGCTGAAATTTGGGACATAGATACTTTATAGTCTGGAGAGGAACATAGGCTACTTTTTATCCCGGAAAAATATCACACTCCCGTGGCATAACGTCGTGTAGTTCACGCGGGCGAAGCCGCGAGCGGAAAGCTAGTTTATAATATAAGTAAGGATTGATTAGTTTCGAGATACCTTTTTTGACATAAATAAGGTAGAGTGCGGCCCAAGAGTAACTTTTTATATTTATACCCCGTCTCACCGTAATGCAAGAGGGTCACTTAAAAATGGGCAAAGTGACCCAGTAGCGCTGTACACTATAGAAATAGACTATTTCTGTCAATTATTGAAACCCAGAGTTAGCATACCTAACTGTGACTGTTACGCACGTTTCTATGTAAAAGGATTTACCTACATAGAAACATGCGTAACATAAGCTGCCAAGGCGTCAAATGTTACGAAAATAGAAAATACAGCCATTTTTAGAATAACCGCTCGTGCTCAGAGAATTATTTCGGTCAGTAAGCCTTTGGTTGTATTGTATAAACAGATCTTAAAACTTGTCACACTTTTTATAAATACACTATTTTTTATTGGTTTTGATTGCGTTGTTTTGATGAGCCACTTAACTACGAATACAAACGATATGCATATAAGCCTCTTCTAAAAGGTATCTTAAATCCATAATCAAGGTAAAATAAAAAGCACATGTTTTATACAATGTTGCTCTTCTTTGGAAAAATCCTGTTCGAAGGTCTAAGGACTCTTATCTATTGAGTTGCATTTCTATTGCCCTATATTTCTAAAAAAATACGTACGAGCTGAGCTACCTATCAAACACTGAGGCATGCAATCAAATCAAATCGGAGAAAAGTATCATTAGAGTGGTAAAAGTCGCAGAGTAATCGTAATACCTATTTATCGCGACTGCGTCCAACGGCGACGAGACGGACGGGGCACCGCGCCACCCGACTTATTTACAAACAAATACATTCTGCTTCTGATCGACTAACTTTCGAATCCGTTGTTGCTGTCATTGTCTCTCGACTGCCTTCACTCAAAAGTACACTGGAGTCGGACCGGTAATGGATTGGGTAATGTTAAAGTAATATATGGGAGGTTGCTCTTGATTTCCTACTTTTAATTGTAATCAATTGCTCGTGGGTATTTAGTCTCGATGAGTAAGGGAGATAATAATATTAAGATATGCATTCGGCTATTTGACCTATGAAATAGTTCCAGCGTCCAGATTTTAGCAAATATTGAGTGCGCGCAACCGGTTTGCCCCCCGCAGCATGCGCCCTTCTCCGCCTTACGATGCAGATGCACTCGCCCCGTTCGTTGTCAATTTATGCACTCGCAGCGCCGCAGCCCGTACCAGCTCTACATTATTATTTCACAACAATTTTAATAGTCTTAAAAACAACTAAAATAAATCTTTTCTTTAAAAAAATTCTCGGTACATTTTCAAACATATAGGAATTAAATTTTGTATACTCTAGGAGCATTTGACAAATAAAAATAACTGTACCAAGTCTGCATCTATAGTACGACGTATAAGAATCAAAGATACATTGTGATTTTGTTTGGATCATTGAATGATGGTTGCGACGAGGGTGCTAAGCGGAGGCGAGTGAGAGGGGCGCGGCGTAGGGGCGGGGGCGCGGGCCGGAGCGCGGAGGCTGCGCGGGCCGTGGGCCGCCACCGCCAGTCGGCAGTCAGCCAGTCGCGCCACCGAGGGCACCGCCGCCGCGCGATGTTCCACTGCATCGTGCAGCCGCGGCACGACTGGGGCCCGCTGGACCTCAACAATGCTCACCCCGGTACGAATCCATTCCGTGCTCGCGCCGCCTGTTCCGCTCTCCACTCCACATAAAGGATAACTCGTCCTACCTTTTTACTATTACGCATAACCGTTATGATCTATTAATGGCTGCCTAAAAAACGCTCGCTCGGTGTTAAATGCCAATAACTAATTATAACTGCGTCTACGTGAGTAGAAGCGAGGATCGCTTTTTGTGAAAGCAACCATGTATACCTACGCCGGCGGCGGTAGTGTACGGTACCCCGTGAACATGTGCTCATTGTTGTTATTGTTGTATTGTGAGCGTGCGAGGCGGCGCCGGCCCGCATCCCGCATGCGGCCGATGCCGCAGGTGCGAGCCCCGCAGGTAGCGGCCGGCTGCGCTCCACCGACCAACTGTTACGTCTTATTGTATGCTGAGGAAATCTCACTGGCATATGTGCATTTTGCATACTAAGTGCGAGGTTAATCGCTTCAAAACGGTATGATTTACAATTATGTGAGAAAAGTTGTGTACAGGTTTTGTAAGGTCTATCCCTGCTTATTCGACTTACGCTATAGGCTATAGGTAACTTGGTGGTGCGAAAGAGTGCTTACTCGGGTGGTGATTACGCTCGACTCGAGGCAGGCGGCGGGCGCGGGCTCTGGGGCGCTCCCCTCGGCGAGCCCTTCGTCAACGATAAAATATTTTTAATGCTTTTCACTATCAACGGGTGACAATAAACAGTGTTTATGTTTCGACTTCCTTCATACCAATCTCGATTCATTGCTGCTAAATAACAGCCTAACCGTCTCATAGCGAGCGCTCCGGTCTATTGTCCCACAAAATCGTGAATCATGACCATAAAGTGTATTTAATCATTTTGGTGTTGCTCAAGTTGGCACCCGAAAGCCGTTAATTTTTTTATCCGTATAATTTGCGTAAATGTTACGTCGACGTGGTTGAGAGAGTTTTTCAAGTACCTAGATCTTTGTTTTGAAACGTAACAAAAGATTTCTCATTGTAACAAAAAGATTTAAGTACGAAAATATGATTGTCGCTTTTTGTTCGCATTGCGTTTCATCTGGTTACACTCGTTATTTTGCTTATTGTTCTCAATTATGCCAATTATAAAGTGCTACTTAATTTTCCTCATATATGACCCGATTTTACGATTAATATTTTATTAACCCAATATTTTCCTTATTACTCCCAGTGTGTTAATGACGCGCCAGACAGATTCGTATTTGTGAATCATTCATATTTATGTATACACAGTCGTTAAAAACTTCAAACGGTCCAGAGTGGAAATAAGGGATACGTAGAGCTATCTGCTATGGACGGTATAGGTTAACCACCCTGTAATCGAGGCGCTTCTGGTCCCCTTTGAAGGGTGAGGTCACCGAGGTCGCGTCTACCATCGTTAGCTTTTATCTTCGAGTCAACAAATCACAGTCTCGCTTTAAACGTATAAATAAATGACTACCGTGTTTAAACACGAGCCCGGTAGCGCCCGCGGTTCACTAAAACTGTTTATTCTGTCACTCCAACCCATCATGCAACTCGCGCTTCCGTTACGTATGTTGGAAGGCGAATCATCCTCCTTTGATGTAGGTGTAGAAATATCATGGAAATATATTACAAGATTACCTATTTTACCTATATTGCAACTGTGTAAGATGGATGGGTAAGATAGGATAGATACAAACAATGCTATTGGATACCAATAGCGTTGTATCGTTGTAATTAATGTAACGTTATAGACATATTATTTAGTTCTTCAAAAACACACTTAAGAAAAGTTTGAGGATAAAGAGCTGGTGCTTACATGAAAACTTTTTATTTTTAATCCATGCCGTTGAAGTATAGAGTCTGAACTTCACCAGAAGAAATTGAAACTAACCAATTATAGACCGATTAATGTAACTGTTAGCGACCATGAATCCCACAGTTGCTGGTTCGAATTCTGTTAGGTTCCCAAGCTTTTATACAAAGTGAGCATGAACATTGCCAAGAGTAAGTCTACTTGTTAATGAGCTATTATTTTAAATCACAACGAGGAAACGTGCAACTTCCATTTTACAGCAGCCGTAGATGCGTGACGATAAGGCGAAACAGGTAGATTTCACCTGGACACACGCACAATAATACAATTTATAAATCACACTTGAACTCAACTTTTAGGCTATATTTCCCGGTAGCTGTATGCATAAAATCTAATAATAAATTGTATAATAATGAATGACTACTTACGAGTAAGTATCTTCGCGTCATGTAGACTAAATAAATCTGATGACTGAGATATTCGTCACATACATTCACACTTATAAACTTACTTCATTAACAATTCATTAAGAGTTTTGATCTTTGCTAACTCAACATCCATCGCGATCGATTTCGGTTAGATATCCATCACTTGTGAGCAGTTGAAATAAGTTTTTGTAAAAACTTCGTTTTAATAACTAGGTTTTTTGTTTGACTGTACTTTAATATTGCATTGCCATCTCACTAAACCAAACCTGTACGAAAAGTTTCAGCTAAATCGGACACTGAGAAGTGGGTCAAAAGCCTGCAAGATTTTACCTGAAGTCCGAACGGACATACATACATGTATGTATACATACATTGCAAGTTAAATAAAAGCTTGTAAAAAATATTTGTATTTCTGTGGCAATGGTTGTACAACATGATTCAAACTGTAAGCAATCGCGGTAGATATTGGAGTTAGATAATCAAGAGGCATTAGTGATTGTCTCTGGCAAAATATAGAGTCCACCAATGTAATATTATAAGACACCATCACATACATTGTTCCAATACCAAATTATAGTAGTTTGAGCACTAGTGTTATGGAAATTGGAAACAACGACGGGAATTACCACATACACCCAGACCCGAGGAAGTATTGGAAAGCTCGTTTTTAATATTTACCTGACCGAGAATCGAACCCGGGTCCTCTAGAGATAGCGGCACCTTGAAAACTGGTGCGTACCTCGGCCACAGACGTCGTCAAAATGTAATTTTATTTGATAGGGGGTTTTTGATTAATAAGGCCGTAAATTAAACTTTCCGACTAAAATGTAAATTCTTACAATAGCAAATATCCTTCAGCGCGAGTTGTATGATCATTTCTAAATTATCACCAAAGCTCAAAGCAAACTTAGATAGTCTGGGCATCTTCGCTCCTTTTATAAATAAATCACAGTAGTAACGAGGATAGTTTGAAACGTGCTTGTGCAGCAGTCCAGGGTTCCTAATGAGCTCGCCAGCCGGTGCGGATCGTTTCTCACCGGTTTCCGTGCGGCGGCCGTGCGGTCCCTCCGCTCGCGTGCCAAATGTACCGGAAAACGTACTCACGGGTTAATCGTATGATCGACAACTTCCTTCTGATAATGTGCAATTATTATATACAAGCTGACCCGGCAAACGTTGTTTTGCCATATAATAGTGGACCCGGTCACCAACATCTTGTGTGTGTGTTTATACACCAAAAGTTGCATACACCAGAAAACAGATAGCGCTAGTTACACACTACCAATAAAGGAGCCCAAGCTTGGTCTCTATTTCCTACATATAAAATATTACTCTGTGAAGTAGAGTGAGTGTCAGATAACTCTGCGCGACTGGGGCATTTTTGGCGCTAGTTATAGTACATTTTTTTATTCTAAGCTTAAAGAAAAGATTAGTATTCCACTTTGACCGCGCAGACGTCAGTGATTATATACTCTTTGGAAACGGCAATGGAAGAAATGACAGTTTTGTATCGAATGTACGACAGTTAAACGATTTTTCATAGAAAATTACAATTTTTACTCAATTTTCCGGAATAATAAGTAGCCTATGTTACTCTCCAGCTCCCAAACTATCCCCATACCAAATATCACGTCGATCCGTTGCTCCGTTTTGGCGTGAAAGAAGGACAAACAAACAAACAAACAAACAAATAAACAAACAAACAAACACACTTTCACAATTATAATATTAGTATGGATTTCTCTCCAGTCTTAGTCAACGGTCAAACAATGAGGGCAACAATCATTTGGATTTGTTTGTGTCTGATCTCGTGAACAATATTCATGTTATTTTTAAACTTTAGGTTTCCTAAAACACTCAGTAATAAATGAAAGAATGATCCGTCTGCTGCTTCCAAAGTGGCCACTGAATTCAGTACTGACTTTCAAACGTGCAAAACAAGATCAGTTCTTTTTTATGTTCAGTATCCTACCAAAAAGAGATAATTGGGCGATGTGCAAACAAACATCTTTAATGTTGACAAAGCGAAAGATAAGACTTTAATGAAGCCACTGAACATATTTACACCTGTCTTTATGTGTTAAGAAGGGCCTCGATGATAACAGCAAGGACACTTGTTAAAAAATCAACAATAATGTAGTGGCAATACTGTGCAAACGCAGTAAGACACAGCGTATCCATAAATGTATATAACATGCATAAAACCTAAGTTACTCCCTTGGGGGAGAGTTTTCTAACTGAAAAGAGACCTATAGCCCGTTCCAAACCCATTGTCGCTGGATTTAAACTAATATGAAGTTCGTCAGCTTACTTACCAAAGACTAGAGTAGTGTCCGTGCCACATAACTTGGCATGTGATGGAGGGAGCTTTCCAGTTTTTGACACGCCCCAAGTTACGTGGTTCGCGTACGTACGCGTTCTCTATACAGACTGATTATTGATGTGATCATTTTATAGTGGATTTTACTCTGAACGCTTACGATTCAAGTTGATAATTAAGTTGTAAAGATTTATTACATAAATTAATCACTTTTACAATCGATTTTTCACATCACTCATCAGTCTCTATAGTCATCGACAAGCTGACGAACTTCATGTATGTTTACGCACAGCGACAATCCGTTTGGAATGGAGTATACAGCAATGATTGTGTATTTCGGCAGATATCCGTATCCAGCTGTCGGAGCAGACACGGGTGCTGGAGGCGCGCGCGGAGGCGGCGTCGGGCGTGGCGGGCGAGCTCAGCGACTACTGCCGCCGGCGCGCGGACCTCGAGCACGACTACGCGCGCGCGCTGGACAAGCTCGCGCGCGCCGCGCAGCAGCGACACAAGGACCAGAAGCACAAGTAGGTCCCCTGAACGAGGACATGATGTCCGCATCCAGCTGTCCCAGCAGACGCGGGTGCTAGAGGCGCGCGCGGAGGCGGGGCGTCGGGCGTGGCGGGCGAGCTCAGCGACACAAGGACTAGAAGCACAAGTAGGTCTCCTGAACAAGTAGTTCTTAAGAGCATTGACGCGGTCGAACGCCGTTTTGCCTCAAAATAGGCAGTTTTGAACGAGATATTTTCTATGAAAACGTAATCTTAGAAACATGCTAATTTCAAATTATTGTAAACAGTATCTTTGTCTAAAAAGTTAGTAAAAAACATTTTTCTTTTTATAGAGTATTTGTGAATACTGACAATTTTCCCGAACAGTGTTTTATAAACTTCACTTTTAACATCAATTTTGAAGCTCTAATTTTTTAATACCATTGAAAAAAATAGGAAACAAAAATTTCTATGTATATCTACATATCATTACGCAAATAGTTAGTAAGGAAATTAGTTTAATTTGTGATTATTTTCATACAAAATTAAAATCCAAACAAAGTGAAATTATAAAGAAATCACTGGTGGTAAACATGCAACATTTATCAATAAATTACTTTATTTTACAAAAAGTTATAGTCTAACGTAAAATAAGAACATATTATCTAAAGTTTGAATACAAAAAACCTATATAATGATGCATAACTTATTTTATATATATTTTTTTAAAGTGCTATAAAACATTCTGCGCAAAACATTTCAAATTAGTCCGCCGCTAGGCTCTTCAGAGGGAGGACGTATCGCTCGGTGCTCTGCCGTCTGCCGTTCGCTGACCTTTGCAGTGTGCTGCGTGGTGTGGTATAGTTTATAGTGCAACCGACACGTCTTAGTACTTTCGTCTTAGTACACTCATTAGATAGGTAATTGAAAATTGTTTACTTCTATGATCATTAGTTCACTCACACACCTAATTGTATTTATCATAATTGAATACGTATTTGTAATAGAAACTGACCCTGAAAATGATCTAACAAATAGTAATGTGTAAGGTCATTTTTTAATTTGACGACTCTGTATGAAGTAAGTCAGGAGAAAAAAAATTAACCTTGACGAGTTTCTTGCCGGTACTTCTTCAAGGTCTCCTGTTCTAGGGTTTGCGAACCCATGGCGTAAATGACTGAATTATCCAAATGTGATGTTGACCTTCAAAACGGTGTATAGGCACATGAGTACTATCAGAGTGTTGACTTCATAGAGGGTGCAAAATTTTAGTAGGGTTGTTACAAGAAGTTAAAATTGTTAGCTTTCTATTAGGTACCTATTATGAAATATTTATTTACAAATTACTTACTCTAATGTTTCTCTTTATACATTTTATTTTTATAATTATATTTTTTGGTACTATTTTAATAGAAAACAGCGACGCTATATCAAAAATGTAAAAAAAATCCAAGATAGCGGCCAACTTTTTTGTCTGTTGGCCGATTTCGATGAAACTCGATTTCTAGTACTATTTTGACAAGAAAACAGTAACGCAATGTAAAAAATATAAAAAAATTCAAGATGGCGGCCAACTTTTTTGATTGTGGGCCGATTTCGATGAAACTCGGTTTTTGGTACTATTTTGACAAGAAAATAGCAACGCAATGTCAAAAATGTAAAAAATCTAAGATGGCGCCCAATTTTTTTGTTTGTGGGCCGATTTCGATGAAACTCGGTTTTTGGTAATATTTTGACAAGAAAATAGCAACGCAATGTCAAAAATGTAAAAAACTAAGATGGCGCCCAATTTTTTTGTTTGTTGGCCGATTTCGATGAAACTCGATTTCTAGTACTATTTTGACAAGAAAACAGCAAAGCAATGTTAAAAATACTAATAAATTCAAGATGGCGGCCAACTTTTTTGTTTATTGGCCGATTTCGATGTAACTTAGTTTTTGGTACTATTTTGACAAGAAAATAGCAATGCAATATCAAAAATGTAAAAAAATTCAAGATGGCGCCCAAATTTTTGTTTGTTGGCCGATTTTGATGAAACTCGATTTCTAGTACTATTTTGACAAGAAAACAGCAACGCAATGTCAAAAACTTAAAAAAACCCAAGATAGCGCCCAAATTTTTGGTTTGTTGGCCGATTTCGATGAAACTCGATTTCTAGTACTATTTTGACAAGAAAATAGCAACGCAATGTCAAAAACTTGAAAAAATCCAAGATGGCGCCCAAATTTTTTTTGTTGGCCGATTTTGATGAAACTCGATTTCTAGTACTATTTTGACAAGAAAATAGCAACGCAATGTCAAAAATGTCAAAAATAGTACTAGAAATCGAGTTTCATCGAAATCAGCCAACAAACCAAAAATTTGGGCGCCATCTTGGATTTTTTCAAGTTTTTGACATTGCGTTGCTGTTTTCTTGTCAAAATAGTACTAGAAATCGAGTTTCATCGAAATCGACCAACAAACAAAAAATTTCGGCGCCATCTTGGTTTTTTGAATATTTTTTACATTGCTGTTCTGTTTTCTTGTCAAAATAGTACTAGAAATCGAGTTTCATCGAAATCAGCCAACAAACCAAAAATTTCAGCGCCATCTTGGTTTTTTAATATTTTTACATTGCAGTTCTGTTTTCTTGTCAAAATAGTACTAGAAATCGAGTTTCATCGAAATCAGCCAACAAACCAAAAATTTGGGCGCCATCTTGGATTTTTTCAAGTTTTTGACATTGCGTTGCTGTTTTCTTGTCAAAATAGTACTAGAAATCGAGTTTCATCGAAATCGACCAACAAACAAAAAATTGGGCGCCATCTTAGATTTTTTTACATTTTTGTCATTGCGTTGCTATTTTCTTGTCAAAATAGTACTAAAAATCGAGTTTCATCGAAATCGACCAACAAACCAAAAATTTGGGCGCCATCTTGGATTTTTTTAAGTTTTTGACATTGCGTTGCTATTTTCTTGCCAAAATATTACCACAAACCGAGTTTCATCATTTCATCAAAATCGGCCTACAATCAAAAAAGTTGGCCGCCATCTTGGATTTTTAATAAAGATTGGTTAAATCCTACTAATATTATAAATGTGAAAGTTAAGATGTTTGGATGTTTGGATGTTTGGATGTTTGGATGTTTGTTACTCAATCACGCCAAAACGGCTGAACGGATTTGGCTGAATTTTGGAATACAGATATTTTGAAGCCTGGAGAGGAACATAGGCTACTTTTTATCCCGGATAAATAACACATTCCCGCGGGATGACGTAGTGTAGTCCACGCGGGCGAAGCCGCGGGCGGAAAGCTAGTTCAAAATATATTTCTCTTTCGAGAGTTATTGAAAAGGCGTAGCCTGAAAACTGCTCATACGTGCTTTGCGTTGACCCTGAGTTTGTCCACTGGCTGAGCTGTCGTAAACCGGTTTTTCCAGACACGCCGTGTACGGACACGCCCGTGACAAGCAGCCTGTGGACACGCACACATGCCCAGCATGCTTGTAGTAGTGTAATCATTTCCCACCGTTCTATGAAGTCGTTTCTCTGTAATACGTAGTAGTATTTTTTTCCTGTGGTATAGGTCTACATCAGATTGTGATAAAAATGGTATTCTGAAATCGGTATTTTATTTCTAAACTAGCTTTCCGCCCGCGGCTTCGCCCGCGTGGACTACACGATGTTATCCCGCGGGAATGTGATATTTTTCCGGGATAAAAGTAGCTTATGTTCCTCTCCAGGCTTACAAAGTATCTGTGTCCTAAATTTCAGCCAAATCCGTTCAGCCGTTTTGGCGTAATTGAGTAACAAACATAAAAACATACAAACATCTAAACATCCAAACATCTAAACTTTCACATTTATAATATTAGTAGGAAGTAGGATAGGATTACGTATCGAATGGTCGGTCATACATGAATAACATAAGATGAGTAAGCAAGTACTTACATACACATTTGGGAAGGATTACTTTATTAGTATTAGTTGGTAAATTTTTAAAAAATCTACTTCATGTAATCAATAAAATATTGTCTATGTAGTAAACCCATTAGATTACAGCATACACTTGTCTTATTATGATTATGTAAGGGTAAGTAAGGATATAATATAAAAACTAACACTAAATAATATTTAAACTTGAGTTAAAAGGATCAATGTGATTAGTTTGACTATAGCAGGACACCGCACGTTCGACCTTGAGCGCACGTCTGATTCGAGTGAAAGTTATTCATTTACCTAAACTCGACGCGACGCATTTGGGTTTAACGCTCTTAACATTGTTTTCCACCTTCATCACGGAGCCCATTTAAAAATACAATTAAAACATATTTAATACACCTGCCATTTATATTATTTACTAGTTTCTTCGCGCTGATAAATTTTATTGTTAGATCGCATTCCTCAAAGCTATATGCCAACAGACTAAAAAACCACAAAGTTTTTGGAGATGGCGGGTGTTCTATGAGGTCGCACAGGAACATATTTAAATAAAATACAGGGTTTATAATGTTACGATTGTGGATTGGCAACATACATGGATTACAAGTTGCGTGTGTTTTGTAACTTGCAGACGCGAGCAATGGCCGCTGACGGGCGCGTTCGCGTGCTGGCAGGCGGCGCTGGAGAACACGCGCGCCCTGTCGCGCGACCACGCCGCGCTCGGCGAGCTGTACGGCGGGCCGCTCGCCGCGCGGCTGCAACGCGCTGCAGACGACGCGCTGCGGCTGCACCGCAAGTGCCGCGACATTGGTAAGGCCCACGCCACAAGATGATGTCACTCAAACTCGTGGTGATCGACGATCTGTTCTCAAAATGGTTTATATAGTTTCAAATCATCGTCATCATCATCAGCCATACGACGTCCACTGCTGGGCACAGGCCTCTCCCAAGGATCACCACAACGATTGGTCCTGCGCTGCCCGCATCCAGCGGCGCACCGCGACCTTGACCAGATCGTCCGTCCACCTTGTAGGGGGCTGCCCACAGAACGTCATCCGGTACGCGGTCGCCATTCGAGAACAATTCCGCCCCAACGGCCATCGGTTCTTCGCGCTATGTGACCTGCCCACTGCCACTTCAGATGAGAAATCCTTTGAGCGATGTCTGTCGTTTTAGTTATCCTGCGGATCTCATTGCATAATTTCTGATTCGATCGCGCAGGTAAATACGGAGCATCGCTCTCTTCGTTGCTCGCTGGGTGACCCTGAGCCTTCTTATGAGACCCATAGTATAAATTCAGTTTCAAATCAGATGTCCGTAAAACATTTGACAAGGTCAATCATGATATTATTATAGTTTATCAGAAACTTCATGCACGATGGTAACTTGTTGCGCCCGGTACAGTCATTCGTATCGAACAGAAGACAGCTGGTGCTAGTGACAGAATACCCGGCTCGTCCAATTAAAGTAACCTGCGGAGTACTGCCCCAGGGTTCACATCTAGGTCCACCACTATTTCTAGTTTTAATGATCTGGTTCATCAGCCGTTAGATAAGGCAGTTGCTAGAGAAACTGCCTTATCTAAAGGCTCCTCTTCACAATGGGCCATGATTGACATTCACGATTGTGGAGAGGGCCTGATTGTCTGTGATCGGCCATCATCGCCGGTATTCGTGAGCAATCGGTAAGGTGTCGGTATATTAATGGGATGATTGCTGGCGCGTCCACACAATCGCCGACCATAGTTTATAATAATAGTTATAATCGTAGTTTTCACAATTCTTTTTTCGCGCACATCAAGTCAATGATTATATGAGTTGAGTAAAAATATTGCCGCATCCGCGTTCACTTCGATATCCATCTTCGATACGTTTATTGTAACAGTAGACAGTCAGTTAATGAATGTACACGAACGTGTGGAGATGCCCGATCATAGCGGCGAATAGGGGCATTCATTTGATGAGCCATCATGGGCAATCATGGCTCAGTGTGAAGAGGAGCCATAAGATATCTTCGCTGAAATTCCAAATGGTCCCCTACTTGAGCTATGTGTGTGTGTGTGTGTCAGTGGCGGAGCGCCACGAGGAGGTGGGGTCTGCGCTGGCGGAGGCGGGCGCGGCGGGCAAGGCGCAGGGCGCGGCGGCGGCCGAGTGGCGCGCCGCCGCGCTCAAGCTGCGCCGCGCGCACGACCAGCGCCTGCGCCTCGCCGCCGACCACCCGCCCAAGCACAAGAAGATGAAGGCGCTCGACAAGGAGCTGGAGAAGGTATAACTCGCGCGGGTAAACAAACGATCGGTAAATGGCGGCCAAGCATTGAGTATGAGCGCGATACCATGACCCACCCACGTGCTCTACATGCAGCATGGCATGACGGTAAGTGTGAGCGAAATAGCATGACCGGCTGGCCGCCATTTCCATATTGTTTCTTTACGCGCGGCTTATAACTACTTTATTATTTATTAACAACAAGAGTTACAAGGGTGTTTAGGTACATACAGACCCACAAAACCGACTAGTCGGTTTGACTATAGAGTCAGGAGTATCTTACAGTAGGAAGGGAACTTAAAATTAGTGAGATATAGGTATACATTGTTATGCTATTTAAATGCTGTCTATTAATACTTTCTTTAATAATTTTTTGAATTTATTCTTGTTTTCTTCTTGTCATGTCATGTTAGCCATAGCGACACGACCTTGCTGATGTTGGCAAAATAGTACAGTCTATGATAACAGTTCTTGAAGCATCTCTCTATCCCGTATCTACAGCACAGAAGATTCGTCATTTTTCATCATCAGGAAATTCCAGAAGTATTTGAAGTTTCCATTCCTGCGATAAGTGATTTACGATTGTTCGTGGAAAGTGTATCCAAACGAATGAACCACGCCACGTCTCTACATGCTGCTGTTCTACGAGGTCAAATGCCATAAGCAAGTCATGTTTTTATACCTAGGGAAAATTTGTGATAGAAAAGAAACCACCAACCCTGTAAGTAGCTTTCAGGCGGAATACTTGCAGGGCTCCTATAATTACAGAATGCAGTGTGCTAAGTGCATAAAAATAATTAAAATCATGACTGTTCCTTTTTCACCTCTAAGTTGTTTGTAGCGTAGAATAAGCGTTGTATTTAATCGAAAACACATTTTCTGGTGTGTAAATACCCTCATATGCGTTTGACAGGTATGAGTTAATTATCTTCGTGAGTATACAAAGTTAGTTTTGATTTTATCTGTAACGTCGTCGGTCGTCGTGTTGCACTGCACATTATCTAACTTATTACAAATGCGTATGACGCAAATGCGATATCTCAGTGTGTGCATTAATAATACATGTGATTGCTGATGCAAGGAAGCACGTAACATATTTAAATAAATAACTAATATAATATTAGTTACATTTTCATTTAATCTATATCATAAATCATTTTAAATAATAAATACTTACTGATCACGCACAATTGTGGTGACCATCGACTGTGTTCCACAGTTTATTGAAACGAAGGTTTCTCATGCAAAATTAAGTAAATTAAGCTAGTCCTACCTTACTAGCAGATAGTGTCCGTAATCCAGGGGGCTGATGGCTGTCTCGCCGGCGCGCGCCTGGCTAAGATCTTCAGTCAACCCCGATGGGAAACTGTTATAGCTAACACTCTTATAACTACACAATGCCCTAATAGGCAGCTAAAACTTTCCCGGCGCTTTTCAAAGCGAACACACACGGGTCACAAGTCCGTACCCGGACCGGGCGCTCCTAGGTGCAAACGCTCGGGATCTCGGTCACAATACGGGTAGGTAACTGGCGCGGCACGTCGCTACCGAAACACACAAACTTGCCTCACGGCTGCGGACGGCCAACTGAGCGCGAGTTGCGCGGACGGTGGTTGGCGGCGCACCCACGAATGAACGTGAATGAATGAATCACGCGCGGCGTGAACATCCCCCCGTCCCGGACAGTAGCAAACTGTCCGCCAACTCAATCTAAGGGCAGGCGAGAGAGGGTAGCGATCGCTCGCTTCAAAACAGAGTCCCCCACCAGGACCTCGGCAAACCTGGGCACACCATCCGACCCCGGATGAAGCTGAACAATGCGTCCTAAACGCCAGCGGAGGGGCGGCAGGTTTGGATCCTTTACCAACACGAGGTCTCCTGTCTTGGGTGGGGTCGTCCTATCCGACCACTTAACGCGTTGCTGCAAAATGTGCAAATACTCCAGATGCCAACGGCGCCAAAAACTCTGCGTAAGCTGCTGGAGCAATTCAAATCGCGAGAGCCGTCCGGAGGCCACTTCGGAATAAGGATATTCCGGCAAGGCGTTAAGCGGTCTGCCAATCAAAAAATGGCCCGGCGTAAGGGCCTCTAAATCATTCGCGTCCGAAGACAACGGACACAACGGACGCGAGTTGAGGACCGCCTCAACCTTACAAAATACGGTCGCGAGTTCCTCAAACGTGAGGACCGTCTCCCCAATAACGCGACGAAGGTGAGTTTTAGCGGCCTTTACAGTTGCTTCAAAAATCCCTCCCCAGTGGGGGCAGGATGGCGGGGAGTACTGCCATCGTACCCCTCTGCGAGAGAGTGTGGATCCGATCTCAAAATTATTCCTATCCAAAAATTCACAAACTTCCTTTAAATACCTATCGGTGCCCTTGAAATTGGTTCCACAATCGGACCTTATTAACGACGGCATTCCGCGGCGAGACACAAAACGATTCAACGTGGCTACAAAGGCTTCTGTGGTGAGGGCACTAACCACCTCCAGGTGGACCGCTTTAGTGGCCAAACAAACAAATACACACAAGTAAGCCTTTTCCGTTCTAGCATTACGAAGCCGCGATGTCTTAACGGTAAATGGCCCCGCAAAATCCGTTCCAACTCCTGAGAAGGGCATCGATTCGTTCACTCGATCGGCAGGCAAATCACCCATCTGGGGCTGCATCGTATCGGCGCGCAAACGATAACACGGGAGACAACGAAAAATAACGGATCGGATTATTCTCCGCGCTGACAAAATCCAGAACTCTCGTTGGAGGAGCGCGGTCAAAGCATTACAACCGGCATGAGCATTCTTTACATGTCGGTCTGTAATCAACAGTCTAACTAACGGTCCATCCTTGGGGAGCAACAAAGGGTGGCGTGATCCGTACGGCAGGTTGGCATGTCTGAGCCTACCTCCGACACGCAGCAATCCGGTACTGTCCAAGAAGGGATTCAACCGCACCAAGGGTCTCTTCAACTTGGACTTACTTGAGCGCAGGGCTTTCAGCTCCGGTTCAAACTCTCGCTGTTGCGTCACTCGCAACCAATGCAACAGAGCGTCTTGCCGCTCTTGTGGGGCGAGGACCGGAGAGAACGATTTCTCCTGAGGCTGGCGACAATTTCGCACAAAGCGCCTCATCCAAGCAGTCACGCCGAGCAACTTATCAAGAGAACTGTAGCGGTCTAACAAAAACTCCATCTGCGGAGCCGCCACCGTCTCCACGGCGTGAACACGCATGCCTAGGTCTGGGACTCTGGCCACAGCCGGGGTGGCAGGCCATGAGCGCTCAGGCCGTAACAACCATGATGGACTCCACCATAGGTGGTGGTCCACTAACTCAGGCGCCTCGCAGCCGCGGGAGGCACAGTCTGCGGGGTTCAATTCGCCCGGTACGTGGCGCCAAATCAACGGGGCCTTTGAAGTCTGAATTTGTGAGACCCGGTTGGCCACAAAAACCTCAAGGGTGTGGACTGAACTCTTCAGCCAACAAAGGACGACCTGGCTGTCAGACCACGCAAATATCGACTCCAAGTCGACACCGTTTCCCAAGGTGTCGGCAACATGATTGAGTAGCCGTACTAAGAGAGTGGCGCCGGACAACTCCAACTTCGGAATGGTTAGCCTAGTCCGAAGGGGGGCGACCTTACTCTTGGCCGTAACTAAGTGTACGGCGACAACGCCTGCTGCATCCACCGTTCGGATGTAAACGGCTGCCGCGTATCCGCTTTCGGACGCGTCACAAAAGCCGTGCAGGGAGGCTTTAAACTTTCCCGAAGGCAGCATTTGCCTCGGTATACAAACCCGATTGACGTCGGGTAGGGATGACACGAACCTCACCCACTCTCGTAGGAGGCTACCAGAGAGGGGCTCATCCCATGACAATTCCGCAGCCCAGAGCTCCTGTAGGAAGCACTTCATCGAAAACACTACAGGGCTGAGCCAACCGTTCGGATCAAAGGTACGGGCTACAGTGGACAGCACCGTGCGTTTAGTCCAGACCTTTGGGTCTGGCAGTTCCAATCTATATGTGAACAAATCCGGGACTGGTCGATACTGGACTCCCAAAACAGACAGCATGTCTGGAGTCTCCGGATTTTCAAAGAGGAGCGGCTCTTGCTGGTGGTCCGTAGGCAAATCTGCCAATAGGTCCGGTGAGTTAGACAGCCACTTCCGCAACTCATAGCCACCAGCCCTCAAGAGCGCAATCAGCTCATCACGTAAGACGAGAGCCTCATCTAAGCTCGAGGCCCCCGTGCAGATATCGTCGACAAATAAGGCCCCCCCTCAATAAGAGCAGATGCCCGGGGATAGCGTAGCCGTTCGCGCTCTGCGAGCTCCAAAAGCGAACGGATCGCCACAAAGGGGCTCGACCGCAAACCATAAGTGTTGGTGTTCAGCTCGTAAGCCAACATCGGATCCTGGGGATCCTCACGCCAAAGGATGAGCTGGTATCGTCTATCCTCCGGGTGAATCACGGTCTGTCTGAACATCATGCGGATATCGGCCACAAAGACGACAGCGTGCCGGCGGAAGTTGGTCAAAACATCACAGACATCGTGATGCAACTTCGGCCCCGCATGCAGACACTGATTCAACGACACTCCGGTTGACGTGGGCGCTGAACCATCAAAGACCACGCGGATCTTCCCATTGGAAGTCTTCAAAACAGCGTGGTGTGGCAGGAAGTAATGTTCCACATTACGCCAGTCCAACTGCGAGATGGACATGTGCCCAAGGTCCAAATACTCCCGCATGAAGTCTATATACTTCTCCTTGAATGCGGAATCCCTGGCCATCCTACGCTCCATGGACAACAATCTCTTCTCGGCCATCGGTCGGGAGCTCCCTAAAGGAGGGCGAACCGCCAAGAAGGGCAAGCGGGTAATCAAGCGACCCGAGAGGAGGCGCCCAGTGTTGTTCTGGTAGAACAATTCGCACTCCTCGGCTAACGGATCCAACCGCTTGGCAGTGGGAGGTTCCTCCACCTCCCAAAACTTTTGGAGAACGTCGGACAAAGTAGAACCGACAATGGTCTGGCGGTCTACCGACGGGGTCTCTGGTGTCTGTGGTACCTTTCCCATCACCACATGACCCAGCGACGAGGACAAGGCGACAAGATCGGCTGTCTGCAAAACTCGCTTGCTTCCACACAGTACACGACCGAGGACATCCGCACCAATCAACAAGTGTATTGGGCCCGGTCGGTGGAAGGAAGGATCAGCCAAAGCCAGTCCAGACGTCAGCTCAATCGTGGATGGCGGCACTCGCACTTGCGGGAGTGGTCCAACCACCTTGTCAAAGACTATCGCCGAAGCACCGATCTTCGGCCTTGGCGCGAAGTGGGGGGAGAAGGAGAACTCAACTCGACCAATCGGATCAGGGATCCGCGAGTCTCCCACCCCCCGTACCGCTTCGTGATGCGGCACAAGCAAAAGACCCAGCTGTCGGACAAGCCACCTGGACATTATGCACCCCTGGGCACCTGAGTCCAAAAGGGCACGCACCGTGACAACATTGCCCTTAGGTCCCCAAACATTCACGGAGGCTGTTGGCAACAGCACAAGCTCCGGAGGGGTGGTTGGGTCCGACAGGGGCGCCATTAAAAATTTTGGGGGGGTACTTGTCCCCCTCGCGCCTGAGTCGGCGCGCCAAATGTGGGACGCTCGTACCGGGCGAGCGGGTCCCAATCGGGTACGTACTGGCCCCGACCAACAGCACTCCTAGGTGCAGGGTAATACCCGTGTGGGGCGTGCCTCGGTACATAGTACCCCAATCGAGGCCTCTCCATTAGGGGGGGGGAGTAGCAAATAGGGCCCGTGCCCATCGCCACCGTGGCGTACTCTTGTGGTACCCCCCTACCCCCGCCCGTGGCGGGGGCGTCTCTCCTATAGTTCCCCCTCTCCGGGGGGGACTGAACGGGGGGGCTAAGCCCCGCCGAATCTCTAGGGGACCGGTTCCGGGCTGCCGGGCCCCCGCCCGTGCGCGAGGAATTCGAACCCCGGTCGCTCCCGGCGTCCTTGCGGTCCAAACAAAGGAGGGGGTGATGCCTCCCTCCGCAAAGACGACAATCCTCTGTCTGGGGACACGCCGACTGCATGTGTCCCCCCAAACACCTATAGCACCATTGGCGCTGTCTTGCAACGGCCCTCCGTCCCTCTGGGCGGAGGCCTCTAAATTTGGCACATTCGTGCACCACATGCCTATCTCCCCTGCAATACCTGCACCGCTCACTCGGTGCGGGGGGAGGGGACTGCTGGAAGGCAGCATAGCGATTGGTCGGGCGACGGGGCTGTTCCCTCGCCGCCACCATACGACCAACACCTGGAACCGGGGCGGGCTCCAGGTGGTCCGTCACCCTACATTCGTCCTCCAAAAAACGAAGGAGGTCCGCGAAGGGCGGGAGATACGAGGCGCTGTCGCCTCCGTACCTCTGCTCGAAACGCCCCTTCATTTCAGCGGGCAATTTGGCGAGGACTATGTGCAGCAGTACAAAGGACCACTGATCCACCGGCAGGTCCAATCGCCTTAGGGAGTTGACCGCTGACAGTAGCGGGTTCAGCAACTCCCTCCGTAACAGGTGTACCCGCGTGATTCGCGGGAGGGCCAAAATCGTGGCCACGTGGGTGTCCGCCAGTAACCGGACATTCTGGTACCTGCTAACCAGAAGCTGGCGAGCCACCTGGTAGTTGTCGTCGCTGATGAGCAGGTGCTGGATTACCGAGCTGGCCTCTCCTCGCAGGGAGGAGCGCAAATAGGCCAACTTCTCACTAGGGGATAAGTCCCGTCGTGAATCCACCAAACTGTCAAACAAATTAATGAAGCCCATCCAGGCTGACAGATCCCCATTAAAAGTGGGAATCTCCAAAGTAGGCAATCGGCCTAGCAACGCCGTCGGGGTAGGTTTGACCTCCCCGCTCAAAACCGGCTCCCCCTTCCGAACAGCCAGGGCCCTCTCAGCCGCCTCCGTGAACTGGTCAGCCAGCTCATAGGCCTGGGCTACATCCTGCTCCAGCTGTTCCGACACGGCATCATCAGCTGGGGGGTTTTCCATATAATACGCGCGACACTCCATGGCGTGGCGCTCCAGGTCTTGCAGCCGAGCTGCCAGCCCGCCATACCGAGCTAGCAACGCGCCTACCCGGTCGGCTCGGTCTATTAATGTGACCGCACAAGCAAGCCAACGCAAAGCTCCTTGGATGCCAGCCCTGGATACGGCGGTCGGATTCGTAGGAGCCATTTATAATCCGTTTAATAAACAAAGCAAACAAAGAAATATAAAAGTGGTAAACATCAACAAAAAAAGCAATAGAAATAGGTCGCGTCACGATAATATAAAACACAATTAAAATTCGGACGACATACACGGACCCTACTATTTTCATAAATTATTAACAACTTACCAATTTCAAGGGCTAACAATATAACGGTATAAACAAAACGTATAGGATTAACGGTATGGCATACCTCGCAAATCAACTACTAAACCGTTATCAACAAACAAAAACAAAACTATTTTTAATAATAATACTCGTAATTTAATACTACTAATAATTAAAACTAGTTCCACTTTTTTAACTAGGCAAGCGGACTCGGAACAAACACTAGTATGTGGTACTAATAAACAACACTTTCGAACGAAACTATTCGTCAAATAAATCCGGACACACAAAAAAAAATATACACATCTAGGCGAGTAAACTCGTATCAAATCACTAGTATGTGGTACTAATAAACACACTTTCGAACGAACTATTCGTCAAATAAATCCGGACACACAAAAAAAAATATACACATCTAGGCGAGTAAACTCGTATCAAAACACTAGTATGTGACAACAATTATATAAGTGTCTATCTATTATCGGATCCACCAAGTGAGAAACATTCGCTTCGAGAATTTACTAGAACAATTTCTTAGTACTTCAAATCGTCTCGGGATCTTCAAATACCCTCGAGATTTCAACAAAAAAAAAAAATTTTTAGGTACGCTTTTTAGGTACGCTTTTTATTTTTACTATGAAATTTTATGTAGTTAATTTTAATATGAAAATTAATTATATCAACTAAGCTCTGCTACCAAAAATATGATCACGCACAATTGTGGTGACCATCGACTGTGTTCCACAGTTTATTGAAACGAAGGTTTCTCATGCAAAATTAAGTAAATTAAGCTAGTCCTACCTTACTAGCAGATAGTGTCCGTAATCCAGGGGGCTGATGGCTGTCTCGCCGGCGCGCGCCTGGCTAAGATCTTCAGTCAACCCCGATGGGAAACTGTTATAGCTAACACTCTTATAACTACACAATGCCCTAATAGGCAGCTAAAACTTTCCCGGCGCTTTTCAAAGCGAACACACACGGGTCACAAGTCCGTACCCGGACCGGGCGCTCCTAGGTGCAAACGCTCGGGATCTCGGTCACAATACGGGTAGGTAACTGGCGCGGCACGTCGCTACCGAAACACACAAACTTGCCTCACGGCTGCGGACGGCCAACTGAGCGCGAGTTGCGCGGACGGTGGTTGGCGGCGCACCCACGAATGAACGTGAATGAATGAATCACGCGCGGCGTGAACACTTACTTTGTACACTTTCTGATCTGTATTATACAAGTCCTAACAGAAATAAATATTAATGGGTTTTCTCTTTTTTCAAAATGTTTGATTTGGGTGGTAACTATAAGCATATGAGATCAATTTCAATATTTCTTTTCATTCGAGATGGCAACCTATTCCTATTTATGTTTTCTGACTTTATTTAAGTAATTGTTTAAAATTTTTCGGAGACAAATAAATAATGTTTTTTTTCTAATATCACAAATTCGCAATAATTAGTTTGGTTATGATAATGAGTTAAGTGGCCGTCTTCAAGAGGCCGCTGGAGTGGAGAGGAAGTGGAGCGCGGTGGTGCATCGACTGGCCGATGCGCCCTCCGCTCTTGCCCCTCTAAAACCTTCTCAAACATTATTAGAATAAAGAATGTTGACAATGAATGTTTGTCATTTGTCAGCGTCGCTTGCGGCACAGCGAGGCGCGCGCACGAGCGCTGCGGGCGCGCGCGGACTACGCGCTCAGCCTCGAGGCCGCCAACGCCACGCTGCAGCGCTACTGCCTCGACGACATCGCCGACATCATGCTGGTGAGACGTGCTCCACAATGAATGCTCGCCATTTGTCAGCGTCGCTTGCGGGCGCGCGCAGACTACGCGCTCAGCCTCGAGGCCGCCAACGCCACGCTGCAGCGCTACTGCCTCGACGACATCGCCGACATCATGCTGGTGAGACGTGCTCCACAATGAATGCTCGCCATTTGTCAGCGTCGCTTGCGGGCGCGCGCAGACTACGCGCTCAGCCTCGAGGCCGCCAACGCCACGCTGCAGCGCTACTGCCTCGACGACATCGCCGACATCATGCTGGTGAGACGTGCTCCACAATGAATGCTCGCCATTTGTCAGCGTCGCTTGCGGGCGCGCGCAGACTACGCGCTCAGCCTCGAGGCCGCCAACGCCACGCCGCAGTCTAGTGTACCACTCTGTTTTCTGTACTATTTTGTCTTTTTGTTGGGAATTCTTCAACAATTAACTTCTAACCTTCTATGTTTCGCAGACGACATGAAAGTTTTCAAAATAGTGTCATCCGTTGACGAAATTATCTTCTTCAACAAGATTTGGAGCGACTAGAAACTTATTGTAGCGTTAACCGACTTGAACTGAATCCTGATAAATGTACGGTATTGACGTTTAGTCGTAAAAACACTGAGGTAACTTATCCTTGTACTCTCCAGCGGGTGACGTTACAACGAGTAAATTCTGTGCGAGATCTAGGTGTGATACATGATTTCAAGTTGCTATGCATGATAGTATCATCTCTAAAGCGACACGAGCCCTTGGTTTTCTCATGCGGAACTCCCAAGGTTTTAACAATGCGAAGACTTTAAAGATTCTCTATTGCACGCTTGTTCGCAGCAACTTGGAATATGCTTGACAGGTGTGGAACCCTAGGTATGTTACTTACATAGATAGGCTGGAGAACATCTAAAGAAAATTCATACGTTACTTGTGCTACCGGACCTTTACCCATTACAATCGAGAGATATACAACCAGATCTGTATAAAACACCACTTCAACACGCTCGAAAACCGTCGCTGTATCGCAGACGTCGTTTACCTAATGAAAATTGTCAATGGTTCTTTGGACAGTCCCGAGCTTCTTGAGTTGGTCAACCTGAATGTCCCAAGTAGATTATTTCGTGTTTATAAAACAATTTCATTGCCACGATGTAAAACTAATTATAAACAGAATTCGTTCCTCATACGTGCAGGCAGGTGTTTTAATGATCTTTGTGATAAACTCTTGATATTTTTAACACCAGTGTTAATTCGGTGAGACGGCAACTTAATGATTCGTTTGTTAAGGTGTGATGTTTATTGTTATGTTAGCATATTTCTATTGGTCTTATATAAATTGTTTATTTTAAGTATTTGTTCGGAAAAGATCGACGTTTCTGAACGCATCTCTAATGTCACGTCAAATTGACATTAGCTGTCACTTGAAGTTGACAGTTCCTCTTGATTGGAATTCTTGTAGAAAAACATGTCGGATTAAATTTTGCTGAATTGTTAAAAAACGCTCGCCTTGAATATGCCTGGCATATCGAGTTTTAATTGAATCTTGAATTATCTATTTGATCCCGTGTTGTACGACCAAGATTTTGACGCCATCTTGACGAGTGGCCGGTCGCGGTGCTTTGAAAGATAACTTGCCACCACACGCGTTGTTGTCGGGACGATAATATTAATAAACAAGCCCCGCGTGTGTCGTTGCGTATTGTTGAAGCGCCCAGTGTCTTGGGACCGCTGTGTGGTGTTTGTTTTGTGAGTGGGGTGACGAATTGGTAAGGTCTGCAGAAGAAGAAGGAGCTACCAGGGGGCGCGCCCCCTCTCTCCGCTGCCCAGGAGACTTTCGACACCACAGAACCGTATGTAAAATCACCTTACTTCACATTAAGTCGCTGTGTATCGCAGTTCAATTGTTCAGTTACATCCCGGCTGAAATCAAGTTTTGTCCGGAGTCTATACTCATGATAACCTTCCACTGCGCCATGCCGGTTCCGCGGGTCTAGGCAGGGGTGTACTGAACAGTATTGTTCAGTTTGCTAATACGGCTAGCTATCCTAGTTATTGTCTTAAGCTCATCGCTTTTGTTTAAGCTATGCTGTTGTATATTGGTGTGGATCTGTAATTGGTTTACTGTAGTTATTTATAATTTTACATTTTGTATTTGTAACTGTTGATCCACCGAATAAATAAAAAAATAAAAAAAACTGGCAATATTTGGTTCTGCTACAACTTTTTCTTAATTAAGAAATTAGAACTAGTTTTCAGATATGTATATGTATGTCATTAACGTCTCATTAGGATTTGAAGATGATGACTCTTAAATGGTGACCTCCAGAGGTGATGCACATTTGAGTTTAATTTATATTATTTATTTTATTTTTATTTTATTTTATTTTCTGCTTTACAAAAATCCACAGCTCTTAATCTTAATTCACAAATTTATATAGTAGAAACCTAAAGCAAATAACGAATTTAACATTATGTTTATATAATTTGTAGGTAAGTAAAAGGAATCACACATTTTAAATCTTTTTTTAACACATTTTTAACCAAAGAGTTTATAAATATATAAATAAAAATAAATATAGTAAATACAAAATAAAATATACATACATACATATTTTAATAATATAATTTAAGTTTCATATTATATACCAGTAGCAAGAAAATGTCCAATGTCCTTTCTGAACGATGTCAATGAGGAGCAGAATAAATCCATTGCAGAAAATTGCTCATTATATGTTTTTTGAAGACGATGTATAACTGCATTTTGTGCGTAATTACTCCGTGCAAACTTGCTACTAAAGAGTTTTGTATGTCGAGTCCGGGTAGATGGAGCACATAAATTCAATGTCCTTGTTACCAGGTCAGCGCTGTCTATATCACCGTTACATATCTTATAAAGAAATAACATGTCGATGAGGCAGCGTCTATTTTTAAGAGTTAAGAGGCGGTAGTGACAACAGCAGTCCACGTACTCAGAACCTCCACGATGATCACGGTAACACAAATGTTTAAGAAATTTGATTTGAATTTTCTCTATACTTTGGATATATGTCAGGTACCGTGGGTTCCAGATACTACTGCAATATTCTAAAACACTCCTAACGTAAGTAAAATAAAGGATTTTTAAGCAGTGTATATCAGAAAAATGTCTGCACACTCGCAAAATGAAACCCAGGTTTCTAAATGCTTTGGCAGTAATATTATCAATATGGTCTTTAAAAGTTAGTTTGGAATCAAGTAGAATACCTAGATCTTTAACTTGGTTTGTTTCTGCGAGGGGTGAACTATTAATACAATAACTAAACTTTAAGGGTTTCCTTTTACGAGTGAAAGACATGTAAACACATTTATCTATATTAATATTAATTCTATTTTCAGCATAATAAGTGTTCAATCTATTCAAATCTTCTTGTAAATGATAACAGTCCTGTAGTTTATTAATTTTCATATAAATTTTGGTGTCATCGGCGTACATTAAAAATTTTGCAAACTTAAAACATTTTGAAATGTCATATAAATAACAAGCGTAGAGCAGAGGTCCAAGTATGGACCCCTGCGGTACACCCGATACAACTGTTATGTAATTAGAACAGTAGCCTCCAATCACTACCGCCTGACTCCTGTTATGTAAATAAGATTCAAACCATCTATGTAGGCTCCCCCTTATGCCAAGTTCCCACAGTTTTCTGAGAAGTAAGACATGATCTACACGGTCGAAGGCTTTTTCAAAGTCCGTGTAGATTACGTCTACTTGAGAAGCACTGTCCATTCCGTTCAAAACATCATCCGTAAATATAGCTAGATTTGTATTTGTGGATTCTCTTTTGGGTGGCAACACCAACGCTAGTTACATCATACTCTTATAATTTTATTTTGGATTTCTATAATTAAGTCGAAATTGTGCCTCTAAGTGATTTTATTGTGTGAATCGTTTGATGATTAGTCAGTGCTATTGTTATCTACGTTTTGCGCTAGTCGAAAACCTTAAAAACAACAAACTTAATTGGTATTTTTATACCCCCAGATTGTGAAGTGATTAAACTACCCTCCTATTTAGTCAACATCTTGTACGTCAAACTCAATTGACAGTGTCATATTTGATATTGACAACTGTCAGAATCAAATGACAGCTGCGTTTCTCATTTTGATAAACTAAAAGTGTTGCCCTTTAATAAAAAGATTTACCATCTAGTAGTTTTCCACCAAACTTTCTCGCTTGTTTCATAATAATATGGATTTATGTAACGGATGTCACCTTAAAATTAGCAACTCTGAAAGAATCGATTGCACAGTCTGTTCTAATGTTTATCACTTTGCTTGTGTGAATATAAGTAAAGATAATTACACCAAACTATCGCTAAAAGCTAAGAGTTTGTGGAAATGCCCGGAATGCAAAGTTTTGCGAAAGAGGGGTGACAACACAAATACTCCAATTAAAGAAGATGCTACTACTGTCGATGATCACCATCCGCTGCAAGAGATTCTCGACAAAAAACTGGCACAGTTGGAGACTTCCTTACTTAAAAAAATGGTATCTATCCTTCGTACCGAAATTGAATCACTTCAAAAGGATGTTAAGCTCATTCCGGAACTGAAAGAAACTATTGAGTTCCTGTCAGGTAAATACGATGAAGTAAACTTGGAACTGAAGGAGCTGAAGACTCTTACAACGGATCTTAGACGAGAGAACACTAAGCTTACTGAAAGTGTTAACGAACTAACATCAAAAGTTAATACAATTGAACAGCAAGCACGTGAATGTAATCTAGAGATCCAGTGCCTGCCGGAGTTCCCTACAGAAAATTTGTCCAACACGGTGCTGCAATTGTGCAGGGTCTTGTCATGTCCTTTAGAAAATAAGGATATCTTGTCGTGTATGAGAGTAGCCAAGTCTAATCCCAAGTCTACGAGACCCAAGACTATCATAGTCAAGCTTTCCTCACCTCGCTTACGTGATACTATCCTTGCTGCATGTCTCAAATATAATAAAGCACACCCTAAAGACAAACTTAGCAGCGCTCACCTAGGTTTAGCCGGTGATAAACAACAAGTGTACCTGAGTGAACACCTCTCTCCTGGTAACCGTTCTTTACATGCCCAGGCTCGCTCATTAAGGAAAGAAGGGAAATATAGATATCTGTGGGTCCGAAATGGTCGCATTTTAATGAGAAAGGATGATGAATCCCCCGTGATCTGGATTCGTAGCGCCGAGACTCTTCAATCTCTGAAGTCTTAGTCAGTATTTGTTTTTTAGTTTACTATCAAAAAATGTTCTGTAACTCTAATATTATATTAATTGATTATGGCTAATCACAGTTGGGAAAATATTGTAACAGGCTTAGATTCAATCTCAGTTGCGAAATCACTTAAATGCAAGATTGAAAGTTTAAATTTACATTTTCATAATAAACATACACCGAATTCATTGAAAATTTTCTCTCTAAATATAAGAAGCATCCATTGCAACTTTGATGACTTTTGTATATTACTTCAGAGATCGAATATAAATTGGGACATTATAGTTTTAACTGAATGCTGGCTTACATTATCTAAACCTATTCCTAGTCTTGGTGGATATAGTCATGTTTCATCCACAAACCACAAATCACAAAATGAAGGTGTCGTGATTTATTATAAAAATGACCTAAACATTGTTGTAGATGAACCACAAATCATTGACGCCAATTGTATTTTAATAAAATTAGACAGAATTACCAGTATTCTATGTATTTATCGCCCACCTAGTCAAACAAATACAACAGGTTTTGTTAATTCCATTGAATCATTGTTATCGGACCTTAGGGATTTTAAAGACATAATAGTGTGTGGTGATATCAATATTGACATCTTGCCTAACACTAACGATTCTCGCTCATATGAATATCTGAATGTTCTGGCCAGTCACGGTATTCTGCCTGCTCACACCTTGGTTACCCACGGTAAGACGTGCCTTGACCATATGATGCTTAAATCCAAACTAGAGTCTACTTGTTGTGTCATAGAATCAACCATCACTGATCATGATGGTGTAGCTTTAAAAATAAATTTTATTCCAACAGTAAGCAAAACGGGTATCCCAAAGTTAATCATCGATTATGATAACCTTGACAAAAATATGTCTTTGATTGACTTTAGCCAAATAACAAATTGTAACGATGTAAATGTTGCTACCAATTTATTGATTGATCTTCTAAGTGCAGCTATAAAACAGAATTCAAAAATCTTTATTTCCTCTAAAAGACATACTGCAAGGAAACCATGGGTAACAGAGGGTATGCTGCGATGTCTAAGAAATAGAGATTCATTACACAAAAAATTAAAGAATGACCCAAACAATTCAGTTTTAATGATTACTTATAAACGTTATAGGAATTTCTGTAAAAACATTTTAAAACAAGCTAAACAACATTACGAAAAGCGTATTATTGAGTCATCTATGTCGGATAAGAAGAAATTGTGGGAAGTTATATCAAATATAAGTAACACAAGGAAAAAGAATGACCACTCCTCATGTCTCGTATCATTAGACGATCCCGTGGGTAGTGTTAATGAAGTAAATAAGTTCTTTTCTAATGTTGGTAGTAAATTAGCAAAACAATTCACAAACACCTCATCGCATCCTAATTTCAATCTGTCTAGTAGTGAAACAATAGTGACGCCAATAAACTCTTTCGCTTTGCTTCCCACGGATGAAACCGAAGTTCATTCAGTAATCTCCGGACTAAAAGACAACTGCGCAGTAGGCTTCGATCAAATTTCTACTAGGTTCATTAAGAGATATAGTTGCTTATTGGTTGCACCTGTTACTCACATATGCAATCTCGCAATTTCTACTGGGGTTTTCCCATCACCATTTAAAACGTCATTAATTAAGCCAATCCACAAGGCGGGAGCGCGGGACTTTGTGAACAACTTCAGGCCGATATCAATACTTCCAGCTCTCTCTAAAATTCTTGAACGCATTATCAACACTCAGTTAATAAATTTCTTGGAGGCCAATAATCTCCTTTCTAGTTCCCAATACGGCTTTCGTAGAGGTAAATCTACGAACGACGCAGTGCATAACCTTACTGAACTAATCATAAGTAATCTTGATCGAAAGAAAAAATGTTTAACCGTCTTCCTCGATATAGCCAAAGCCTTTGACACTGTCTCAATCCCTCGCCTGTTGCATAAACTGGAATTGCTAGGAGTAAGAGGCCTACCACTTAAATTATATGAGGACTACCTCAGCAATAGAAAGCAAAGAGTTAAAATCGATGGTTGGATCAGTGACGAACAAACCGTTACTTGTGGCCTACCTCAAGGTAGTATTAATGGCCCAACGCTATTCCTAGTTTACGTGAATGGCCTCTGTAACTTGAAGCTTTCTAATGGAACCATAACCTCATTCGCGGATGACACTGCCGTATTCTTTAGTGGTGAAAGCTGGGATGAAGTTTTTGATTACGCACGAAAAGGCCTTAAAGAGATAAGCGCGTGGCTTCGAGACAACGTTCTAGCACTCAATATAACAAAAACTAAATATATGGCCTTTGCCCATAGATCGGACCTACTTCCTCCACCAGATTCTACAATACGTCTTCATTCATGTATTCCGGATTCTATTGATTGCCTCTGTCCTTCCCTTCTAAGAACAGATTCGATTAAATACCTTGGTGTCACATTGGACGAAACCTTAACTTTCAAGCCTCACATAGAAATTCTAGTAACACGACTTAGAAAACTAATATATGTATTTAAAAATTTAAAACATATTTCCAATAAAAAAATAATAAAAATGGTATATTTTGCTATTTGCCATTCATTAATCGAATATTGTATCACCTCTTGGGGTGGAGCATCAAAAACGCATCTCATCCAGCTTGAGAGAGCGCAGAGAGCCATCCTAAAGGTTAGTGCCGGCCTCCCCTATCGTTTTCCTTCAACTGAGCTGTATAAATTGTGGGATGTCCTTACCATACGGCAAACATTTATACTTAGTACTGCACTCAAACAACATTCCCAACTGACCTACAGTCTAGAAGTTAACAAGGAAAAACGCAGGAAGCACCAGGTCTGTAGCACTCAGATATTCAAATCGAGCCACTCCCAAAAATTTTTCATTTTTCTCGGTCCATTTATTTATAATGGCCTAAATAAGATTTTAAATATATATCCTCTGCACAGAGCAAGCTGTAAAACCACCATTGTTAAATGGTTAAAAACCAAAAACTACGAAGACACTGAAACTTTCATCCACCCAATCACATAATTACAATAATAAACATGCAATTACATAAAAAGAAATCATGTACATACACTTACTCACTTTCACTCAGAGATAAACCTAACATACATACACACTCATTCACACAGTAACATCAGGTGTGATGAGGGCTGGGTGCTGGCCCGTTGTGGGAAAAAAAAAAAAAAAAAAAAAAAAAAAAAACATACAGTAGTTTTAATCTGCGGTGTGGGGCATTGGTGACCTGTATTTAACGGGTTCTCTGAGAACCTATTTCAGGCGCCAGTCTCTCCGCCAAGGGTCATCTACATCCTGTAATGTATTATTTAGAATAAGTTACTTACTACCTATATTATATTACTGTAATGTACTTAATGACCTTTGTTTGGGAGACAAATAAATTTTATTTTATTATTATTATTATTATATGGATTGGTTGGATTTTATATAATTTACCCTAACACTTCCTGTGATATGTTCTTTTTCTAGATAAATGTTTCCTTTTAGGGCTGCGAGAGTCTCTGGTTTGTTCACATACAACAGAGATTCCAAATACCCCTAAAGAATGAAGTCTGGACAGGTCAGATCTTAAATCGTCGACTAAAATCACGGGTTTTTTTTATCACTGATGAATTATTACGTAAAAACATTGACACGATTATTTCGAGTTGTTGTGGATTATATCGGTCCATTTCATGTTTATTTTTAGTGAATTTATTTGTTTGCACAGTTTTCAATATCAGAATAACAGGAGATGTCACATAAAAAAATATACTTATGGAATTTTTAATAGTGCCATTACTTTTGCGCCATCCTGTATAAAATAGTCGTTTGTTTTCTAAGTTTCATTTTGTTTCCGTGCAGTGTACTGAAGTGGGTTTCGAGGCGGTGGTGTCTCGCGCGGTGCGGTGCGCGGGCGCGGCGGAGGCGGGGCGCGCGCGGGCGGCGCTGGCGGCGGGCGGCGCGCTGCTGGCGGCGGGCGGCGCGCTCGACGCGCTCGCCGACCGCCAGCGCGTCATCGAGCACCACGCGCGCACCTTCCAGCCCGTGCGCCCGCTGCCCTCCCACCACAAGAACGCGCACAAGCAGGTCAGTGAGGGCGGGGCGCGCGCGGGCGGCGCTGGCGGCGGGCGGCGCGCTGCTGGCGGCGGGCGGCGCGCTCGACGCGCTCGCCGACCGCCAGCGCGTCATCGAGCACCACGCGCGCACCTTCCAGCCCGTGCGCCCGCTGCCCTCCCACCACAAGAACGCGCACAAGCAGGTCAGTGAGGGCGGGGCGCGCGCGGGCGGCGCTGGCGGCGGGCGGCGCGCTGCTGGCGGCGGGCGGCGCGCTCGACGCGCTCGCCGACCGCCAGCGCGTCATCGAGCACCACGCGCGCACCTTCCAGCCCGTGCGCCCGCTGCCCTCCCACCACAAGAACGCGCACAAGCAGGTCAGTGAGGGCGGGGCGCGCGCGGGCGGCGCTGGCGGCGGGCGGCGCGCTGCTGGCGGCGGGCGGCGCGCTCGACGCGCTCGCCGACCGCCAGCGCGTCATCGAGCACCACGCGCGCACCTTCCAGCCCGTGCGCCCGCTGCCCTCCCACCACAAGAACGCGCACAAGCAGGTCAGTGAGGGCGGGGCGCGCGCGGGCGGCGCTGGCGGCGGGCGGCGCGCTGCTGGCGGCGGGCGGCGCGCTCGACGCGCTCGCCGACCGCCAGCGCGTCATCGAGCACCACGCGCGCACCTTCCAGCCCGTGCGCCCGCTGCCCTCCCACCACAAGAACGCGCACAAGCAGGTCAGTGAGGGCGGGGCGCGCGCGGGCGGCGCTGGCGGCGGGCGGCGCGCTGCTGGCGGCGGGCGGCGCGCTCGACGCGCTCGCCGACCGCCAGCGCGTCATCGAGCACCACGCGCGCACCTTCCAGCCCGTGCGCCCGCTGCCCTCCCACCACAAGAACGCGCACAAGCAGGTCAGTGAGGGCGGGGCGCGCGCGGGCGGCGCTGGCGGCGGGCGGCGCGCTGCTGGCGGCGGGCGGCGACCAACGGGCGGATACCTCGACTTATATGCAATTATATAATTTATGTGATAATAGTGCACACAAGCGACGGATTAACTAGTTTAAGATTAAGTTCTAATTTAGAAACTACAATTAAATGGCTGATATATTAGTTGTAAAATTCAAAAGAAGATATGTAAGTATATGTAAGTATATGCTATATTTACATTCAGCCCCTGCCGCTGCCCCTCGCGTTGTCCCTCGCGCTGCCGGCAATAATTCTCTAAATAGTGCCCAGCAGGATCGAGAGAAGTGTGTGTTTACATACTGCCCTGCCACTTACATCGCTATCGATTATCGGCAATGGCAGATGTCGAAACAGTAATTACCTTGTCCCGTCTGCACTGTATCTTTTTTGTTACTGACGTCCCAAATTACTCTTGTCATTTCTAACAATTCTATAAATGTTATAGAACTTTCATTGCTCCAGTTGAACGGCATTATAATCGTTAATCTTAACTTTAAGCAATAAGCAGAAATCTTTCTCCTCCAACCGCTTAGCGAGAACTAACTCAGCGTCCCGAGGGCAATATGTAAACACGTACAGCCCCTCGCGCTGCCGGTCCTTTGGTTTCTGCACAAAAAACCGCCTTCCCTGTCCACTTGCTCCCTTCGGCTGAATGTAACTGCGACAATACACTGGTTTTATTTACGTTTGTGAATAACAGCATTTCGTACCTTATCGGGGTTGCACACTGACGTGTAGTAACATTGGCAGGACTCCGAGATCCAGACGCTGATCGAGGGCGCGGCGGAGCTGTCGGACGCCGCGGCGGAGGCGGTGGCGGCCGAGCTGCGCGCGCGGCTGGCACAGCTCGAGGGGGCGGCGCGCGCGCTACGGGCCGAGTGCCGCGAGAGCGCCAAGACACTCGACGCCGCCGAGGCCGAGCTCGTGCGCCAGGTGACACCACACACTAGCGCTACATACATACACTACACGTCCGACTACTGGCCCGGCTGGAGGCGCGCGCGCTACGGGCCGAGTGCCGCGAGAGCGCCAAGACACTCGACGCCGCCGAGGCCGAGCTCGTGCGCCAGGTGACACCACACACTAGCGCTACATACATACACTACACGTCCGACTACTGGCCCGGCTGGAGGCGCGCGCGCTACGGGCCGAGTGCCGCGAGAGCGCCAAGACACTCGACGCCGCCGAGGCCGAGCTCGTGCGCCAGGTGACACCACACACTAGCGCTACATACATACACTACACGTCCGACTACTGGCCCGGCTGGCGGCGCGCGCGCTACGGGCCGAGTGCCGCGAGAGCGCCAAGACACTCGACGCCGCCGAGGCCGAGCTCGTGCGCCAGGTGACACCACACACTAGCGCTACATACATACACTACACGTCCGACTACTGGCCCGGCTGGAGGCGCGCGCGCTACGGGCCGAGTGCCGCGAGAGCGCCAAGACACTCGACGCCGCCGAGGCCGAGCTCGTGCGCCAGGTGACACCACACACTAGCGCTACATACATACACTACACGTCCGACTACTGGCCCGGCTGGAGGCGCGCGCGCTACGGGCCGAGTGCCGCGAGAGCGCCAAGACACTCGACGCCGCCGAGGCCGAGCTCGTGCGCCAGGTGACACCACACACTAGCGCTACATACATACACTACACGTCCGACTACTGGCCCGGCTGGCGGCGCGCGCGCTACGGGCCGAGTGCCGCGAGAGCGCCAAGACACTCGACGCCGCCGAGGCCGAGCTCGTGCGCCAGGTGACACCACACACTAGCGCTACATACATACACTACACGTCCGACTACTGGCCCGGCTGGAGGCGCGCGCGCTACGGGCCGAGTGCCGCGAGAGCGCCAAGACACTCGACGCCGCCGAGGCCGAGCTCGTGCGCCAGGTGACACCACACACTAGCGCTACATACATACACTACACGTCCGACTACTGGCCCGGCTGGAGGCGCGCGCGCTACGGGCCGAGTGCCGCGAGAGCGCCAAGACACTCGACGCCGCCGAGGCCGAGCTCGTGCGCCAGGTGACACCACACACTAGCGCTACATACATACACTACACGTCCGACTACTGGCCCGGCTGGAGGCGCGCGCGCTACGGGCCGAGTGCCGCGAGAGCGCCAAGACACTCGACGCCGCCGAGGCCGAGCTCGTGCGCCAGGTGACACCACACACTAGCGCTACATACATACACTACACGTCCGACTACTGGCCCGGCTGGAGGCGCGCGCGCTACGGGCCGAGTGCCGCGAGAGCGCCAAGACACTCGACGCCGCCGAGGCCGAGCTCGTGCGCCAGGTGACACCACACACTAGCGCTACATACATACACTACACGTCCGACTACTGGCCCGGCTGGAGGCGCGCGCGCTACGGGCCGAGTGCCGCGAGAGCGCCAAGACACTCGACGCCGCCGAGGCCGAGCTCGTGCGCCAGGTGACACCACACACTAGCGCTACATACATACACTACACGTCCGACTACTGGCCCGGCTGGAGGCGCGCGCGCTACGGGCCGAGTGCCGCGAGAGCGCCAAGACACTCGACGCCGCCGAGGCCGAGCTCGTGCGCCAGGTGACACCACACACTAGCGCTACATACATACACTACACGTCCGACTACTGGCCCGGCTGGAGGCGCGCGCGCTACGGGCCGAGTGCCGCGAGAGCGCCAAGACACTCGACGCCGCCGAGGCCGAGCTCGTGCGCCAGGTGACACCACACACTAGCGCTACATACATACACTACACGTCCGACTACTGGCCCGGCTGGAGGCGCGCGCGCTACGGGCCGAGTGCCGCGAGAGCGCCAAGACACTCGACGCCGCCGAGGCCGAGCTCGTGCGCCAGGTGACACCACACACTAGCGCTACATACATACACTACACGTCCGACTACTGGCCCGGCTGGAGGCGCGCGCGCTACGGGCCGAGTGCCGCGAGAGCGCCAAGACACTCGACGCCGCCGAGGCCGAGCTCGTGCGCCAGGTGACACCACACACTAGCGCTACATACATACACTACACGTCCGACTACTGGCCCGGCTGGAGGCGCGCGCGCTACGGGCCGAGTGCCGCGAGAGCGCCAAGACACTCGACGCCGCCGAGGCCGAGCTCGTGCGCCAGGTGACACCACACTACTAGCGCGTACATACATTACACTTACGACTAGCGCGACTAGCAGACATGACAGATAATTTACAATGATTACTGTTCCGGTTACGAACATAATAATAAATGCTTGATAAAATGCTAAATCTATTTATTGTCCAAATCTTAAACTTTAGATGATAATGATATTTTTGATGATGAATGCACCCGATCGCGACGGTAATTGATAATGCACTAACAATTAAAATTACAATTATAAAATGCTTGCGATCGGCGGCGCGTCAAAGTGACGTCAATGCCTACGGTGTTCGGTAACAGTGCAATGCACCGAACATATTCCGGGCCGGCTTAAGATGCTGTGATAAGGATGATGCTGTTAGTAATAATGGTTACAGGTGATAAAACAAAGTCAACTTATATCTAAAGTTAGTATAAGTACTTCTTTGAAAAATACATTGACAAAACATTTAAATGGGATATATAAGATTAAAAACGTAAAGTATTTTTGAGTTACTCCGCTTGAGATAACCCAGTTTTGATAATTGTTCTTTTGTTGTGAGGCGACGTTGCCTTGTCCTTTTTTCGCGCACTCATATTTGGTAGACGATCAAACACTCGCGCACTAACACTCGCGTAAGTATGATTTAATTCGCTTCTATCGCTTTGCCGCACTTCACTAGCCCTTGGCTGATAAGCTACATTAGGCACATCACACACACTACCACTCGTCACGAACTCACGACACTGATGGTGGGCGGCAGCGGGCGGTCCCCGCCGCGCGCGCACTGCGCCCGGGCCGGCCGCGCCGCCGACGAGGTCCTGCTCCCGAGGCCGCGCGTCCCGCACCCAGCAACGCCTTCCTCTTCGTTTATACAGCCAGAACAGGATGATACCTACTGCTATGGCTATAGCTACGTAACTGATGACGTATTGATGAACGTCGTGGTAAGATAGGTCATCTAAGTCTAACTTCTCGCTTGACTTCAGATTTTTTATTTGCTCTCCAACAGCGGCGATAGTTAAATTTAAGGAGCCGTCTGAGGCGTTCTCTTCTTCCGCTGTCGAAACTCTCAAACGAATAAATGAATTGATTTGATCAAGCTTTGGAGTGTCAATTTTAGGCGATACAATAAGTTTATTTGTATGATGCTGAAGTGGATGCAAAGTGAACTGTTTTCCCTTTACAATAGAGCTCTCTTTGAAATAAATTATGCCAGCGCCGCTCAGCTGTTGCATTGTAACATGATCCTCGCATACAACCTTTACGGAGTAGGTATCACAACAAAAGTAAAAATACTGTGATGGCGAATTTAATGATAGCCATTGATTGTTGCATGTTTTCTTTACAGTAGCACATTTTGATGATAAACTGTCATTAGCTCTCACATACAAATTTTCGTCACTTTCTAGGTGTTGTATAGGTTGTTGCAGCCGGCATACGTAAAAATCTTCCATGTAGGCACATTTTTGTAGATCATTGATATCCATGATTAAATACGAGTCTCGTTGTAAGTTAAATGCTACGTATTTTGATATGGGAGTTATGCTAATCATATTATTGTTTTGTTGACGGGGAACTGGGATTAATGAATACATCTGATAGTTGTCTCGACTTACTAGGGGAATTGATATTTCAAATAGTATGTATTCCTTAGATACTCTCGTCTTAACGTGAAGTAATCTGTATAATTCTTGTATATTAAGTAGTATATTATTAATAGGTAAGGTGAGGTCTTTAGACATCTGACTACTTATTATTTGTAATTCGGTTTTTAGTTGCGTAGGAGTAAGCAGGTGGATACTGATAAGGCCATGATATATATCGGTAATAGTATTCAATAAAGTATCTTGAAGTTGTTTTAATGTTTGCAGAAGGTTGTTGCCAGATAACGCCGTCAAAGTGAAATCTTGAATAATGCTAAGGTTTGCTATTTCTGTTTGTAACATATTTGATGTAGTTTCCAAATTATGAAGTTGTTTATGAATAATTTTATGCTGCTTATCTATCGTATCTTCGATTCTTTTGATCAAATTAAACTCCGCCTCGATGACTGAAGTCTGATTTTGCCAAAGTTTAAGTAAGTATCTTTCATTGTTTTTTATTTGTTTAATGTCGTGATGGTACTTTTCCGCGAATTTGCTATCTAGTATGCCGAACAGACCGTATGCTATATTTCCGACCCCGTCGACAAGCCCTCGGCGCCGACGCCGTCTGGTGGGCTCGTAAAAATGCTGGTTTAGCAAAAGTTCGTCGTAATATTGTAATTCTTGATATGTGTGCTTTAACTGTAGTAATATTATGTTGCAATTTATTTGTTTTTGAAGAGCGTTGCAGGTATTATCTAAATAGGTTGATAGTTTCCCAAAGGCTTCTACTCCTGTCCAGTAGGGCTCCATATTAAAGTAGACTACAAGGTTCCATTCGTCTCGAATTATTTTGATTTTTGATACAGGGTCAAAATACAACGATTGATTATTCGGAAGCTGTGACATAGTAGGCTGGGCTCCTGATGTTGTGATCAATGTCATGAAAAATAGTATTGCTGTGACGATAGCTGAAAATGAATATTTTGTATTATTTTTCTTTGTAGGTTTTTGCTGATGTGAAATTTGATCTTCATCGCTTTCGCTGCTCAATGGTAATACAGACAATTTTATCACGGGTCGTTTTATGATTCCATTTTTTGTTTTAAGGCTAACAACTCTGACGAGGTTGTCTTTTCCAGGATGGAGTTCTGTTACTCTCCCCATGGCCCACTTACCAGGGGGGAGATTTTCATCTTGAATTGTTACTAGGCTTCCTATTTTAATGTTTTCTTTTGATTTTGTCCATTTGGATCTTGCTGATAGTTGTGATAAGTATTCTGTGTTCCATCGCTTCCATAAATCTTGCTTCAGCTTTGATAAAAGATGCCACCGCGTTCTGGCATCTTGCTCTGTTTCAATGACAGTCAGCTCTGAGCAACCCGTTAGAAAATGTGCGGGTGTTAAAATACTAAGATCGTCGGGGTCCTCGGACAGCGTGCATAAAGGTCTGGTGTTTAGGCAAGCTTCAACCTGACAGAGAAAGGTGGTATATTCCTCAAACGTTAATCTTTGCTCACCTATGACACGTTTAATATGAAACTTAAGGCTGCGGACTGACCTCTCTCACAAACCACCCCCACTGGGCCATGATGGAGCATTGAAATGCCATTGTATATTCATTTCTGTGATTTCAGTCAAAAAGCTGTCATTAAAGATTTGCTGTAGTTCTTCAAAATTTTCCTGTAAAAGTCTATTTGCTCCTACAAAGTTGGTGCCCTGATCTGAATACATATGATGTGGTGTGCCCCTTCGTGCCGCCATTCGACGAAGAGCTGCTAAAAACGCTGAACTGGTCATATCAGACACAATTTCTAAGTGTACTGCCTTGGTGGCTAAGCAGACAAACACCGCTATGTAGGTAGCCTTTAGTTGTTTTAGTGCCACGTCCTTTACTGAAATTGATGTAAACATACCCTGTGTAGTCAACGCCGGTATGATAGAATGGGCGCTCAGGATTGCTTCTAGGACTTGGCAGATCCCCCATCAGTTGCTGTTGCATGTTAGGGCTATTCTTTTTACATACAACACATCCTTGAATATGCTTTTTTACAGCTCTTACGCCTCCGGTAATCCAGTACTGTCTTCTCAGGTTAGCAAGTGTCAGCCTGGGTCCGCCATGAAAGGTAAGTTGATGAGTTTGATTGATAAGCATGGTAGTTAATCTGCTTTGATGAGGGATGATAGCCGGGTGCTTCATATTTTCGTGCAGATCGGCATTTGCTAACCGACCTCCCACGCGCAAAATTCCATTCTGATCTAGAAATGGATTTAAATTTTTCAAAATGCTTTTAGATGGTAAGTCATTGTTTTGCTTTAATTGCTGTATATCTGTACTAAAATAATCCATTTGTATATTTTTAATTATAAGCGCTTTTGCTTGTCGCAGTTCAGGTAACGTGATATAGTTCGGCAGCGTTTTGCGTTGGCGCGTAGGTATAGACACTCGTTTAATCCATGCTATAATATGAGTCACCGTTCGAAACGAACTGTGTTTAATTAATAACTCATTTATAATGCTTTGCTCGGATGCTGATTTTTGTACGATATTAACACTCCTTATCTTTCTTTCTTGATCTGTTGTGTACTTAATTTTATCCTGATGATTTTCATCTTGAAAAGTTTCGAGCCACTGTGGCCCTTTCCACCATAAATCATGATTTTTCAATTGACTGACTGATAGTCCGCGACTAGCCGCGTCCGCAGGGTTATCGCTCGTGCTTACGTAATCCCAGCTGTTCGGGGACACGACTTCGCATATGCTTTGCACTCGATTGGCTACAAATGGCTTCCAGCGAGATGGGTCGCCTTGTAGCCAGCCTAAAACTATCTTAGAGTCACACCAACAGTATAATTTAATGTTTTTGTAAGGTTCTAGGCATTTTAAGATCTTACTGATTAATTTGGAAAGCAAATGAGCTCCGGTCAATTCTAATTTTGCTAATGTTAGTACTTTCTTTTGTGGCACTACTTTTGCTTTTCCTGCTACTAATATTATGCTTGCTTTGCTTCCAATTTTGATTCTGGCATATACCACGCACCCGTAGGCTTTTATTGACGCATCTGAAAACCCATGTAATTCAATAACGCAGTTCTCTTGAAATCCAATCCACCTAGGAATTTTAAATTCATTGATTTGATGTAATTCTGCTTTTAACTTCAGCCATTCCTCATTAATGCTATGTGGAACATTTTCATCCCATTTTAAATCAGCCAGCCAAACTCGTTGAAACAAAATCTTAAGTGATGTAGTTAAAGGAGAAAGCCACCCCAGAGGGTCAAATATTTTTGATATTTCCCCGAGAAGCTTTCTTTTTGTTATGCTATTATTTGATTTTTCCGAAATGCTGCTATTAAATGTAAATATATCTTGCTCTGGTAACCATCGAAGACCCAATGTTTTGGACATGATATCTGTTTTAAAACAAAAATGATTATTTTGCTCATTAAACTCTTGATTTAGATTTTCTAAAAGTGCTGGGTGGTTTGAAATCCATTTTCGTAACAAAAAGCCTCCTGATTTTAATAATGAATACATATCTGCGATTAGTTGTTGACCCGTTTCGATCTCATGCGACCCAGTAATCCAGTCATCCATGTTGTTCAATATTCAAAAAAAGAAAAAATAAACCTAATGTGAAGGGTGACGTTGTCATTCAAATTACTTCAATAAAAGATGGTTTCGGTATAAGGTATTTTATTTATTTAAATTACTTTCATGGATTTTGTGTGATATTTGTGCCGAAATTGTACAAGGTCCTTCAGAGCCAACGGATGACGATGTTGTGAGAAAACGCACAAAACGAGTTCTTACTTTTTGGCCAAAGTTTCAGTTGATTGCGCTCATATTAAATTGCAAAGAGGAGAACCAAGTTCCAGTTTCTATAAACAATGGAGGCAAATCTAAGAGTCTTAAACGACCTAAAGAAGCAAATAGAAAGGGGTTTCCTCAACTTTAAAAAGTCACCGAAGGAGCGGTTAACTGAAAATTATGTCACGGCAAGATTGGAAATTTTGGAAAAACAATACAACAGCTTTGTCGAGAAACATGAAAGCTTAATCAACGACTACGCGGTAGACGCGTTAGACAAGACAGACTACATGAAGAACAATGTGTTTGAAAATGTGTTTGATTTATTTTTAGATTATAAGGTCGAGCTTCAAAAAATTATAAAAACCAGTAGTGCCTCTCCTGACAGCGGCGGTTCTAAAAAGGAATCGACCACAAGTTTAAAACTTCCTCAAATCAAGCTGCCTGCCTTTAGCGGTAAGTATGTAGAGTGGTCCTCGTTCCGCGATCTATTTGTATCTCTGGTACATGACAATGGGTCCCTGGACGAGGTCCAAAAACTTCAGTATTTGAAAACTCAGCTGTCAGGGGAAGCAGAACAGCTGACTAGACATTTCTCTGTTACCAAAAATAACTATGAAAAATGTTGGGAGTTATTAAAAGCTCGATATAATAACAAAAAGTTTGTCTCGAATAATATTCTTAAACGTTTGTTTAGCTTGCGCAACATGTCACAAGAGTCTTCAAGCGCCCTTAAGGAACTGCTCGATACTACAACTGATTGTTTACATGAATTATCGAATCTGGGCATTGATGTCAGTTCATGGGACGTCATTGTGATTTACATGGTAAGTTTGAAGTTGGACGTAGAGTCACGGAAACAATGGGAAATACAGGTTAGTGATAATACTGATATTTTACCATCCTTTGAAAAATTCCGGGAATTTTTAAGTACTCGTTTCCGCGCTTTAGAATTTATCGAACCTAAAAATAAACCTAAATTCTCGGCTGCTAGTGTTTCCAATCCAAAAGTTTTACATACTACTACTCCTATTACTTGCCCTCATTGTGCTGAAGAACACAAATTGTACAATTGCAAAAAATTTGCAAAGGAGGATGTTGACCAACGTCGTAGCATTGTCCAGACTTTGGGGCTATGTTTCAACTGCCTCGGGTACAATCATTCAAACAAAGTTTGTCGTGTTTTCTCTAAATGTCGTATATGTAAGCGAAAGCATCATACCTTATTGCATCCCAAAATCCAAACTGACACAGTAGTAGCAGCGACGGCTGCAACTATTGAATCTGAAATTGCATCTGTGTCAGTAAACGAGACCGAAACTAATATAGCCGCTCATTTTTCGAAAGGTACAGCTAGTCGCCAAGTGTTATTAGCCACAGCCCTTTTAAAGGCTGAGTCGAAAGATGGGTCGTCACAAGTGTTGAGGGCACTGCTCGATCAGGGCTCTCAAGCTTCTTTCATTTCCGAGGCTGCAGTTCAGCTGCTGCGGCTTCACAAAATTGCAACTCCTAGCGCCATATCTGGGCTAGGTGGGGGGCAAGGTGGCCTTACCTCTAAACATACGGTAATGCTTAATATTCAGTCACTTTGCGACCCCTCGTTCACCATCCAAGTCAAAGCTCATGTACTTGGAACATTGACATCTGTGCTGCCTGAAAGGAAATTTACATTAGTAAATTGGCCCGAAATAAGCAAGTTAAACTTGGCCGATCCTCACTTTAATTCCCCTAACAAGATTGATGTTTTGTTAGGAGCTGACACTTATTGTCATATTTTGAAAGAAGGTCTCATGAAAGGTCCGCAAGGTACTCCAATTGCTCAAAATACATACCTCGGTTGGATCCTTTCTGGAGAAGTGGAAATGAAGAGAAGCTGTCACAATATAATTGTCAATATGCATGCGACGGTTGATGAAAACGACCTACTCAAGAGGCTGTGGGAACTTGAACCAGAGCCGTATTCACTCAAGAAACGCATGACTCAAGAAGAACAAGCATGTGAAGAGTATTTCGCTGCTACTACACGCCGAGATGATTCCGGTCGATACGTGGTGACTCTTCCTTTTCGATGTGCAGATCCTCCGTGTAAGTACGGAAATTCAAAAAACATTGCGGTCAAGCGGCTTCAAGGTCTTGAGAGGAAGTTTTCGGCAAATCCTGAAATCAAACAAAGATACTCGGAGGTCATTTATGAATATTTGAGCCTTGGTCACATGGAAAAGATAAACAACAAAGGCGATAGAGAGAACCCGTATGCCGTATATTTGCCCCACCATGCGGTTGTTAAGGAGGATAGGAGCACTACCAAATTAAGGGTGGTATTTGATGCATCGTGCAAAGGACAAAACGGAGTTTCTTTGAACGACACCTTAATGGTAGGGCCAACATTGCAGGCAAATTTACGACACATAATATTAAAATGGCGTTTACACCCTATCGTTTTAGTTGCTGACATTGTCAAAATGTACAGACAAGTTAGAGTGACCGAAGATCATGTGGATTTCCAAAGGATAGTATGGAGAGAGAACCCACATGATGAAATTCAAGATTATAGGTTATTAACAGTCACCTTTGGAACCTCCAGTGCACCTTACTTAGCTATCAAAGCTTTACAGCAAATAGCTGATGATGAAGGTCAGAAGCATCCTTTAGCTGCTCATATAGTTAAACACGATTTTTACGTAGATGACGCTATGACGGGCTGTCAGACAGAAAATGAAGCTATTGAAATCTACAAGCAGTTAAATGACCTATTAGAAAAAGGAGGCTTTAAGCTGCAAAAATGGACAAGCAATTCAGATAAGTTATTGGAAGTTTTTGAAGAGGACACGGGAAGAAATGTGGAAATAAAGATAGACAAAGTCACAAAGGTTTTAGGACTTACCTGGAACCGATCCACGGATCAGTTCGACTACTCGGTGAAGCTGCCGCCATTGCCGTCCGCACCTGAAACAAAAAGAACAGTTATATCTGAAATTTCAAGGTTATACGACCCTTTAGGGTGGATAACTCCATGTATAATTACCTTCAAGGTTTTTATTCAGAGGCTGTGGATAGCAGGCATCGGATGGGACGAAGTACTACCACAGGAACTCCTTAAAAAGTGGAAAGGTTATCGTAATGAATTAGAAACATTGAATAGTTTTCACATCCCGAGGTGGGTTAACACGACAGTTGAGGATGTCATAGTCGAACTACACGGTTTCAGTGACGCATCAAATGTTGCTTATGCCGCTGTTGTTTATTTACGCGTCATTGATCCTTTGGGTAATGTTCGAACAAACCTGTTAGCTGCTAAATCAAAGGTTGCTCCCATAAAGCAAATTTCTATTCCCCGTCTCGAACTATGTGGCGCTGTTCTTGTCAGCAACTTGTTGAGGGAAATATCTGAAGTGTTGGGGGTACCGAGATCCAACTTACATGCGTGGACAGACTCCACTGTAGTTTTGTCATGGCTGAGTGACCACCCGAGCAGGTGGAAAACGTTTGTGGCCAACCGCACATCTGAAATCCTCAGTTTATTAGACGGCATGCAATGGTCTCACGTTCAATCTAAGGATAATCCTGCAGATATCGCTTCCCGGGGAGTGACGCCGTCTGAACTTGTACAAAACAGTTTGTGGTTACACGGACCGACTTGGTTATCTAATGACGTCATAGTTTACCCAAGGCCAAGCTTCATCGAAAATCATGAAGAAGAAAAGATGTTAAAGGTTCATGTCACAGCCATAGCCAACGAAGATGAAGATAGATGGCTGTGGGATAAATATTCTTCTTTACGAAAATTAACAAGAGTGGTGGCATATTGTAGAAGATTTCTTATAATAAAATCCTGTCGTCAGTCAAACACCCCACTACTTCCTTACCTTTCTGTGTCGGAACTGAAGGACTCTTTAAAAATATGTATTCGAAGATGCCAAAATACTTGGTTTCGTGACGAAATCAAAGCTCTACGTTCAAAGGGGCAAGTTAACAAAAATAGTTCCCTTATTTCCTTATCGCCTTTCCTCGATGAGGATGGTATCTTGCGAGTCGGTGGCAGAATTCGTAATTCGGAACTGTCATTCGAACGTAAGCATCCAATTGTCGTGCCTCATGAATCAAGACTGGCTCAGTTGTTAATAGCTGACATTCATGAGAAAACGTTTCACGGAGGGCAACAGTTGATGTTGCGTTCTTTACAAACGCGCTATTGGATAATTAGGGCTAAGACTCTAATTAGGTCTTATATTCACAATTGCGTTTTTTGTGTTCGTCACGCAGGTGTGACACGAAATCCGCTGATGGGAGATTTACCATCTTGTAGAGTTACACCCAGTAAGCCGTTTTTAAACTCTGGTGTAGACTACGCAGGCCCTATAAACATACGGGTATCTAAGGGTCGTGGACACAAATCGTATAAGGGGTACATTTGTTTATTTGTATGCATGGCGACACGAGCCGTTCATATTGAGGCCGTTTCCGACTTGACTTCGGAAGGTTTCCTAGCCGCCTTCAAACGATTTGTTGCCCGACGTGGTCACTGCAGTCACATCTGGAGCGATAACGGTACCAACTTTGTTGGTGCCTCGCGAGATCTACAACGTTCATTTCTTAATGAAAGGTCTCAAGTTGTTGTCGAAATTGCAAGTGCTTTAGCCAGTAATCATACAGAATGGCATTTTATTCCTCCTCATGCTCCCAATTTTGGTGGATTATGGGAGGCGAGCGTGAAGAGCGTTAAACATCATTTAAAGCGTGTGATTGGTGACTCTACACTTACATACGAGGAATTATCTACAGTTCTTTCACAAATAGAGGCTTGCCTCAATTCGAGGCCCTTGTCACAACCTGGCTCAGACCCAGGTGATAATGCACCTCTCACTCCTGGACATTTCCTTGTAGGTCAACCGTTGGTGGTAGCTCCTGATTTTAATTACGAACAAAACACACATCTCGGCTCTTTACGGCGCTGGCAATTGACCCAAAGAATGGTGCAAGGCTTCTGGCGACGTTGGTCTTCAGAATACCTGAACAACTTTTTTCAAAGACGCAAATGGTCAGTTCATACTCCAGAATGCAAGGTTGGAGATATCGTTTTGGTCAAGGAAGACCATTTGCCTCCAACGAAGTGGCTCTATGGTCGAATCGAAATGCTGCACCCTGGTAAAGACAGCGTTACCCGCGTGGTGTCAGTCCGGTGCAAAAATTCCATCATAAGACGTCCAACTTCAAAGTTATGCATTTTGCCTACAGAACAAGATTGTTCTCTGCCTTTGCCAGTAAATAGTGTAAATAGTGTTTGACCAATGCATTATGTTGTTTGTAAATATGTGTCGTTGTTTGTTGTTATTGTTTAGCCATTTGTAAGACCCTTAAGTAATAAGTTAAGTAGGTATTTGCTGTATCATTTATGTTTTGTGTTCTTGTGTTTGTATACTGAATAATCTAACATGTGTTTCCATGGTGGGCGGATTGTATTTACGGGCGAAGCCCTAGGTGGGCGGAATGTTCAATATTCAAAAAAAGAAAAAATAAACCTAATGTGAAGGGTGACGTTGTCATTCAAATTACTTCAATAAAAGATGGTTTCGGTATAAGGTATTTTATTTATTTAAATTACTTTCATGGATTTTGTGTGATATTTGTGCCGAAATTGTACACATGTAATATGAACTTTGTAAATTTTTTGATGCTGTTGGGTAATTTTGGGATTCGTCTGATGCTAACTTTTGCAGAGTCATCATAGCTAGGAAGGGGGCCGCTTTAACTCCATATGGGACCGTGCTCAATTGGTAAATTTTAATAGGTTGATCTGTGCTCTCTCGCCATATAATTTTTTGGTACTCTTGATCTTGTTCGTGGACCAGTATTTGCCGATACATTTTTTCTATATCGGCTGTCCATGCATATTTAAAGATACGCCATTTAAGGATAAGTGACTGCAAGTCTTGCTGCAGGTTTGGTCCTGTGTACATACAGTCGTTTAAACTCACCCCAGACGATGATTTCGCGGATGCGTTAAACACAACGCGAAGCTTGGTGGTTACAGCCTCCGAGCGGTGAACAGCGTGATGAGGAAGATAATATTCTAAGATCGAATTACGTTTGCTGGGTTTCATGTGATTTAATGCTACATATTCGTCAATGAATCCTTTATAATCGCTCGCCAGCTTTGGGTTTTTGTTAAATTTGCTCTCTAGGTTGTGAAATTGAGCTAAGGCCATAGGTTTTGATTGACCTAATTGCTGAATGACGTCAGACTTAAGCGGCAAGCGTACTTCATACCTGCCGTCCGCCTTTCTTGTGGTGGTGTCATGATAGAACTGGACACACTTTTGATCTTCTATTGATAGTGACTCATCAGCACAAATATCCTCGATCTCCCAAAATTTGCGAATTTCATCCACGTTATTCAAAATGACGTTGCATTGGTAAGATTTCGTCATGTTGCCGCACAGAACCCACCCTAACTGGGTCTGTTGAGCGATAGGCTCGTTGTTGTTTCCTTTCAAAATTCCACCCATCATTATTATTGAATAAATATCTGCTCCCAGGAGCACGTCCACGGGCCGACTAATATTAAATTCGGGGTCTGCTAATTTAAGATTTTCAATATAGCTCCATGATGGTTTTGAGAAAGAACAATTAGGTAAATTTTTAATCAGTGAATTCATAATAATAACGTTGGCGGTGAAAGTAAATTCGTTGTAAATGGATGTACAATTGATGATTAATTTTCCTTTGCTGTTATTTTGCTGTTCTCCTACACCGAAGACTACACCTTTACAATACTGCCTTTTCAAACCAAGTTGTTGTGCTGCGCTTTCTTTTATGATAGAAATTTGCGACCCTTGGTCTATGAGGGCTCGCAATACATGCTGGGAACCATCTGCTCCGGTCACCTTTACGAGGGCGGTTGATAAAAGTATTTCCGAAATATCCTCCGATGACACGTGCGAGGTCGTTGTCATATTTTCACTGCTCGTTTTTGGATATTGGATCATATTTCTTCCGGTCGGCGGATGTTTACGATTAATAAATGCATCGTGTAACAAAGTATTATGATTACCGGAACAATTGCGACATCGCTTGGGTGAATAACATGCCTTGCCCTTATGGTCGAATAAGCAATTTACGCAATAACGATATTTATTAACTGTATTTAATTTTTCTTCACCATGCATTTCTTTGAACTTTGAACAATAAAATATAGCATGATCCATATTGCATAATGGGCAATGATATTTCGTGCTTGAAGTTGATGTATGAAATGATTTTAAATAATTTGGATGCTTATTATTTTGTCCCGGATAGCTTGAATGATTGAATTTCTTGGGTTGATTAACTTGATTAAATTGTTGATTGCTTGGTTTTTGTATGTTTTGATCAGTTCTTTTCCGAGATGATTCGAGAATGGTGAATTTACTCTCTAGGAAATCAATAAATTCTTGCAAAATCGGCAAATCCCTTGGATTCTTAATGTATTCAATATATTCTCCATAAGAATCGCTATCAAGCTTTTGCGATAAGATGTGGACCAGCATTGGACCCCAAGTGCTGATATCTATGCCCAGGTTCTGAATAGCGTGCAGACTCTCTTTTGTGACGTCATGCAATCGCTTGATTTGACTCAATGATTGTTGTTGCATAATGGGAAGGTTTAACAGCGTATTTAAATAAGATGTAAATATTAATCTTTTATTATTAAAGCGATGATTTAATATTTCCCAGCACACAGTATAATTATCGGAACTTATTTGCAAATGATGTATAATCCGTTCCGCATCACCCGTGACCTTGCTTTTCAAAAACTGCATTTTTTGCGCATTTGATAATGATGGATTGTTGTGTATTGCTTCATTAAATAGGTCCTTAAAGGACACCCACTGTTGATAACTTCCACTAAAGGTAGGTATATCTATTTGAGGCGTAGACTTCTCCCTATGAGAAACAGACCATAATTTAGTATTGATCTCTTTTTTGATAAAATTGAACTGATTTTCACGATCGCTATACTCCCTTTCGTACTCTATTTCTTCGCCGTCAATCTCTCCTGCTATTTCCCAATGTAGGTTGTCTATCGCTTTCCACCTGCTTTCCAAGGTCTTCAAAGCGTCCTCGAATTCCCATTTATTTTGAAAGGAATCGACATTAATATTACTTACGCACCTTTGAAAGGCCTTGAAGTTGATATTTTGCTTCTTTAACATGTCATCTAATTTGCTGTATGTACCCCTTGAAGTTCTATGAAAGTAACTGGAGTCTCTGCTTTCTTCTTCAGGTCTCGTTTGCTGAATACCTCTTACCTTCTTACTTGATTCTCCTGCCTGCTTACTTGTATCGACCTTTAACTGTTCTGATTCCGCTCTCCTGCTTGCCCCTTGCTCGGCCTGCTGTTCCTCCCGCAACTGCTGTTCCTTTCTTACCAGTTCCCCATAAGTTCGTTGCATTAAATCTTTCGCCGTGTTGTATAACTCCCTCATCTGTTCATATTCATTCTGAACAAAATAAGGATCGCTCGACACTCCAAATCGTTCTAACTTTTGATGATTCGACTTGAAAGAAATCCACAAGGTTTCCAGCCGCTCTAGTCGCTGCTGACAATATTCAACGGTTTTCCGCTCTGCTCCATCTTTTTTAAAGTTACTCAAAAGTTTAGATACAGACTCATATATCTCTGCCTGTTTGTCAGACAAACCTTCCATCTTGCTGTAGTAGGATGATGATCAATAAGTAAGAAAAAAGGAAAGATCTTACTTGTGTTCGGCGCTAGAGAGTACCTCCGGCTTTGCTGCTATGATGCTGTGATAACCTTCCTACTTTGCTTAGCTATAGCAAAGTAAAATCTCCAAAAGCACTGCAATCCCAGTGTACTGCTACTATAGTCACTGATTTCAACCTCACTGTATTTAAAGACACTAAAAACGTCTCTACACACGCGAGGTCCTTTTTTAATCTCGAAGGACCAAATTATGTTCCGGTTACGAACATAATAATAAATGCTTGATAAAATGCTAAATCTATTTATTGTCCAAATCTTAAACTTTAGATGATAACTAGCTTTCCGCCCGCGGCTTCGCCCGCGTGAACTACATGACGTTATCCCGCGGGAATGTGATTTTTTCCGGGATAAAAAGTAGCCTATGTTCCTCTCCAGGCTACAAAGTATCTGTGTTCCAAATTTCAGCCAAATCCGTTCAGCCGTTATGGCGTGATTGAGTAACAAACATCCAAACATCCAAACATCCAAACATCCAAACATCTAAACTTTCGCATTTATAATATTAGTAGGATGATATTTTTGATGATGAATGCACCCGATCGCGACGGTAATTGATAATGCACTAACAATTAAAATTACAATTATAAAATGCTTGCGATCGGCGGCGCGTCAAAGTGACGTCAATGCCTACGGTGTTCGGTAACAGTGCAATGCACCGAACAATTACCGTGATTTTGTCCTGTAGGGCTTACATGACGGCAACGACATAGCTTATCGTGCGCTTTCAAACCAATCAGCACGTTCGTTGTCTATCGCGCTATCTACGAGCGTTTTGATTGATCGAAAGTAACGCGACAAATATGTCATTGCTGTCATGTTAGTCTTGCTGTTCTCATATTAGTATTAGCGAGATAATCACACATTGTTGCGGATGAGAGAAAACAATGTTTTTCTGCAGTGCGCACGGAAAAAGTAATCGAATGTTTTGAAAATAAAAATCTGTTTCTTATCAACGACAGATGGAGGGTAGCGACGAGCAATGGGATGTAAGCCGACTTTTCGGCGCCGAGGGCACGGGCAGCGCCAGCGCGCTGGCGGCCGACGAGCCCGACCCGCGCCGCGACCAGGAGGACTACTACCTGGCGGTGAGTGGGGGCGGCAGGGGGGGGGCGTGGGCCGGCTGTTGCCGCCGAGGGCGTGGCTGGTGGGGGCGTGGTTGCAGTGGGGCGTAGCTATCGCTAGTGGGGTCGTGGCTGCAGTGGGGGCCGTGGCTGCTAGTGCTTGACTACTACTTAGCATTAAGAACTTTGAAAATAGATGATGTTGATAGTCGATTTTCTTCTCCGTTTTATCGTGTCGATAACAAAAATGTCGGACAAAATTGGGCAAAATTGGACCAATTCATACATTTTATTTATTTATTTATTTATTTTACAATCTTAGGAAAGCTTACAGCTAGGTGGGATTACAAAAAGTAGGTACTAACTTAAATATTGAAGGCCAATTACAAGCTTCCACTTATAGCAAGAAAGTTAAGTTAATTTTCTACACAAACTAACTAAATAAAGAAAAATACATTACACATGCTAACTAAATTAAGAAAAAGAAAAAAAAACAATGAATTTGCTACTTTTTTTCGAAAAATGTATTATTTAAAAGTCGCTTCAGCCTGTTGGATGACGTATTAAAAAGGTCTATGTCCAAATGCCTTGTTAGAGCGTTAAAATACTCGCTTGATCTGATGGTATACGAGTTTCTCATATAATTTGTTTTATATTTGGAGATATGCAAGGTGTTCGGGTTACGGAAGGAGGTCACCGGAACTCGCAAACCAATGCCGCTCAGAAGCTCGGGACAGTCCACCACGCCACTCGCTATGTTAAGCAGATATGAGATATCGGCTACGCGTCTTCTATCAACGAGCGGTAAAAAGTGAAATTTACGGCAGCGTGTATTGTAATCAGGCATGTAGGTTTTGGTTTTAAATTGAAGATACCGCAGAAATCGTTTCTGAATCATTTCGATTCGCGTCTCGTATATTTTGTAGGAGGGGTTCCACACTTGCGAGGCGTACTCTAAGTGGCTGCGTACATAGGCACAATATAATATTTTTATTGTTTTTATGTCAGTAAAGTCGTGAGACACTCTCATAATGAAACCGAGCGCCTTGGACGCTTTACCAACAATCTGGTCAACGTGATTATCGAACATCAGTTTGCTGTCGAAGGTAACACCAAGGTCGCGTATGGTAGTGACTCTAGCAATGGGAATATTTAATAATTTATAGGGGAATTGCAATGGTTCAGTTTTACGGGTGAAAGTACAGACAAAGCACTTAGAAATATTGATGTCAAGCTTATTAATATGGCAGTAATTCTCAAGCCTAACTAGATCCTCCTGCAGACGACTGGAATCTTGAACCGATTCAACTGGCATCAACACCTTCATATCGTCCGCGTACATCAATATCTTAGAGTTAATAAAACATGATGATATGTCATTAATGAAGATGTTGAAAAGCAGAGGTCCTAACAAAGATCCCTGAGGAACACCCGATGGTATTGGCATAGAACAGGAGCTGAAACCGTTAAGTACTACAGTCTGACATCTATCTTTTACATAGGAAGAGAACCACCTGAACAAGTTTCCCTTAATACCAATAGTCTGCAGCTTACGCAGAAGTATTGCGTGGTCGATACGATCAAAACATTTACTATAGTCCGTGTATATTACATCAACTTGAGACGGTACAGAAATATGTTTTGCCAGGAGCTCACTACACAAAATGAGATTTGACGTAGTCGATCTACCTTTTAAGAAACCATGCTGCTCGGGACATAAAGATTGTTTGACGGATGCGTAGACCTGTTTGTAAACAATTTTTTCAAGTATCTTTGCGAATAAGCATAATTTAGAGATTGGTCTATAATTATCCACTACATCTTTTGGGCCCTTCTTGTGTATTGGCGTTATAAGTGCTGACTTCCATATTTCAGGCACGATACCCTCACTCAATGAGCGCTTGAACAGCATGACGAGGGGGACTGAAAGTGATGTTGAACAATTCACAATAAAGATTGCAGGTATATTGTCTGGCCCAGCGGATTTGCTTAGATCTAATGTTTGTAGCAATTTAAGAACTTCCAATAAATCAAACTCTATACTCCCAATATCACAAGAAGAGTCCACCGGATCAAAAAATGCACAATCTGTTTGTGTATTTTTAGAGAAGGTAGAGTGAAAGTAATCGCTAAACATGTTACAAATAGCTTCACCATTGTCAGATGTCCGATCTCCATAATGAAAAACTGAGGGATATGCGTTATGTTGGTTTCTAGTTTTGATGTACGACCAAAATGCCTTTGGATTAGTGGAGATGGATTTCTCGATATTATTTATATATTCAGCAAACATTGAATTTTCCAAAGTTTTAGCGCGATCTCTAAGAATAATAAAAGCCTGTAAATCGTAGTGATTGCCGTATTTTTTATACTTCGAGTGGTGTTTACCCTTTTCTTTTAAAACTTTAATAAGGGGCCTTTTAAACCAAGGAGGATATTTTGTTAATGGTGTTACCAATTTTGATGATATAAATTGGTCTCTTAATTTGTTAAGTACGCTGTAGAAGTAAGTAACGGCGTCATTAAGTGACATTGATTTAAATTTGGAGTCCCAGTCGATCTCATTAATACTTGCATTAATTGAGTCATAATCTCCCAAGTGATATAAGAACTTAGTGTAAGGCCGGGGTTTGAGTGAATGCAGTTGCACAAAATCCGCACAGACGTTCAGAGATGGATGATAGCGATCCTCGGGGACTAACGGATTGAGAAAGCGACTAACCTGAACCTCACTATTAGAAAAAACCAAGTCTAAGATGTTGTTGTCATTATTGAGATTGTGATTGTATTGAGACAGATTTCTCAAGTTAAGAGCGTCGAAAAAACCCTGTTGTTTTGGGCCCTGTATATTTACCGGTATGTATGACGACGGTGTTGTTTCGTCTCTTACCCACGATAGACTCGATATATTAAAATCACCTATCACAATAAATTTATCGCAGGGATTTAATAAAACAATGTCACTTACATTTTCCGAGAAAATTGTCAACTGGTCAGAAAGTGAACTGCCTAGGTTTTGCTTGCAAATATAAACTACACCTATGTGAAGTTTGTACGTGACGTTAGGTCTGAGATGGTGAAGTGTGAGAGTAACCCACAGATCTTCTGCATTAGAACACCACTCAGTGCGCACGGTAGCGGCAAGCGACCTACGAACGGCTATCAATACGCCACCGCCCATAGATTGTTGTGTTTTGGCATAGTCTCGATCGCGTCTCCAAACAATATAACGATCGTCAAATAGTTCACTATCTTTTACACCGTCTAGTAACCAGGTTTCCGTCAAACAAATTACGTCAAAAGAGTGCATTGAAATGTTTCTGTAAAACACAGTTGATTTAGTACGCAAACCACGAACATTTTGGTAGTATATATTAAGGAATGATAAAATACGAGTTTATTGGTTTCTGCGTTCATTAAACATCAACATTCATTAATAGTTTCCATAAAATCTTGATGCGTGCAGCTTTTAGGGCACGCAAGATACGATTTGTTGTTTCCTTTGTCTGAAGAACATCATCACACCTACATGTCAAGTTGAAATCGAAACTACCGTAAAATCTGTGGCGTGGGCGAAAGTCGCAGCAATCGTCTAGTATCCAATTAAGGTTGTACCTTACTCATGCCTTGATCGTTTGTGTGTGCAGAAGTTCCGAGCGTACGTGGGGTGCGCGGGGCGGCTGGCACGCGTGGAGGCGCGGGCGGGCGCCGCGCGGGTGCAGCTCGGCGCGGGCGGACCTGAGGTAACGTACAGAAGCAGTCAACAGTAACAATAAACGTTTATCTATCTATATTGCGACAAGCATTTTTGTCCCGGTAATAATCATGTAACTAAAACAATTTTTATACGACAGTCAATTTTGACAGCTAATTTAGTATTGCAAGTGGGTCCTTTATCATGGCTGACACCGGAACAGACAGGAATGTGGGACTATATCTCCCGGTTTGCTAACTTGACCAGCTTCTTGATTAATTGCACATCGTTTGCTGTAGGATTGAAATCAATTATTGCAAAGTGAATTCTAACTAGGAACCAAGACCTTTCGGAGCTTCAGAAATCTTAGTTTTTATTTCATAATATTGTTTTCAATTACATATTTAGTTATAAGCTTGTTTTTAAAAGCCATATGATTTTTCAATTATAGAAAATAATGTAGCATGCATCGTGGCTGAAACCGGTCAAGAGTATCATGATCATCATCAGCTTGTTCTTCCTCTTTTTTACGATATTTAAATAGCTTTTGAGTAATATTTAAATGCGTGTAATACAAGCTGCGGCCGCTGTCTCGCTTTTGGGCTGGCACACCGCTTTGTGTTTAGACGATTGATTGTGAATTGTACTTTGCGTGGCAGGGTCCCCCGCCGTCGCCGCCGTCGCCGCCGGTGCGCGCCGCCGCGCGGTTGCGGCGCGGACGGTTCGCGGCGCCGCTGGACGGCCGCCTGCCCTGCGTGCTCACGTCGTGCGTGCGCGTCATCGCCAGCTACGGCCTCAAGCACCAGGGCGTGTTCCGCGTGTCCGGCTCGCAGGTCAGTCGCATCATGAACACACCGACTGCCGGCTCGCGGCGCCGCTGGACGGCCGCCTGCCCTGCGTGCTCACGTCGTGCGTGCGCGTCATCGCCAGCTACGGCCTCAAGCACCAGGGCGTGTTCCGCGTGTCCGGCTCGCAGGTCAGTCGCTGCCTGTTCGCTGTTACTTCATTTTCCATTTCTCAATAATAAAAAATTGCATTGTGAACTTCGATCAACAATAACACCTAGTTCTAGATACATACTTGGAGTGACAGATATGTCCAAGCCTCATAAGTCCACTTGAGAGTATAATTATTAGTAGATTATTTTGACAGTGTCAATAATTTTCAAACTTGGAAACTTGGAATTCCAAACTTGGAATACTTCCTGTAATTTTTAATGTAATCTCGTAACATTCGTAACCTTTTTTCTCTGTTAAAAAAAAGTCAGTTTGTCCATATAAAGTTTTCATTTAGTTCGTGAGCCTTCATTTAGTACTATTGTTGATCGAAGATTGTGAATGCAAAAAAGTGAAAACTGTAATAACTCGACGAACTTTGTTTACGCTTCTTAAATTCTTATCTGTTTCGTCTTTTGTTTGCTGATAGATGTGAGAATTTCTTCTACCAATGTACACAGGTGGAGATGCAGTCGCTGCGCGCGGCGTTCGAGCGCGGCGAGGACCCTTTGGCTGCGGCGCGCGACGCGTCGGACGTGAACACGGTGTGCGGGCTGCTGAAGCTGTTCCTGCGTGAGCTGCGGCCGCCGCTGGTGCCGCGCGCGCTGCAGCCCGACCTGCTGCGCCTGGCCGCCGCGCCCGACGACGCCGCCTTCGTGGCCCGCCTGCGACACACGCTCGCCGCGCTGCCACAGCCCAACATGCTCGTGCTGCGCTACCTGTTCGCCTTCCTGGCGCACCTCGCCGAGTACAGGCAAGACGACGACACTTTTATTTTATTTTATTTTATTTTATTTTATTTTATTTTATTTTATTTTATTTTATTTTATTTTATTTTATTTTATTTTATTTTATTTTATTTTATTTTATTTTATTTTATTTTATTTTATTTTATTTTATTTTATTTTATTTTATTTTATTTTATTTTATTTTATTTTATTTTATTTTATTTTATTTTATTTTATTTTATTTTATTTTATTTTATTTTATTTTATTTTATTTTATTTTATTTTATTTTATTTTATTTTATTTTATTTTATTTTATTTTATTTTATTTTATTTTATTTTATTTTATTTTATTTTATTTTATTTTATTTTATTTTATTTTATTTTATTTTATTTTATTTTATTTTATTTTATTTTATTTTATTTTATTTTATTTTATTTTATTTTATTTTATTTTATTTTATTTTATTTTATTTTATTTTATTTTATTTATTTTATTTTATTTATTTTAAAAAAAATAATGTGACTGCAAATTCTAATTCGACGTGTAAAACTTTGCATTGAATTCGCTCCGTGTTTAAAATTGTGCATCCGTAATGTAATTGAGTCGTTCCACTTCCAGCGAGTTCAACATGATGGACGCGTGGAACCTGGCCATCTGCCTGGGGCCCACGCTGCTGGCCGCCTGGGGCGAGGGCGGCGCCCAGGTGGCCGCCCAGAACCTGGTCAATGAGCTCGTCAAGCGCGCCATCCTGCATCACGACGAGCTGTTCCCGCAGGATGTAGCTCCACACACGCTCTACACCCGCCAGTGAGTATCATCTGATGGGCGAGGGCGGCGCCCAGGTGGCCGCCCAGAACCTGGTCAATGAGCTCGTCAAGCGCGCCATCCTGCATCATGACGAGCTGTTCCCGCAGGATGTAGCTCCACACACGCTCTACACCCGCCAGTGAGTATCATCTGATGGGCGAGGGCGGCGCCCAGGTGGCCGCCCAGAACCTGGTCAATGAGCTCGTCAAGCGCGCCATCCTGCATCACGACGAGCTGTTCCCGCAGGATGTAGCTCCACACACGCTCTACACCCGCCAGTGAGTATCATCTGATGGGCGAGGGCGGCGCCCAGGTGGCCGCCCAGAACCTGGTCAATGAGCTCGTCAAGCGCGCCATCCTGCATCACGACGAGCTGTTCCCGCAGGATGTAGCTCCACACACGCTCTACACCCGCCAGTGAGTATCATCTGATGGGCGAGGGCGGCGCCCAGGTGGCCGCCCAGAACCTGGTCAATGAGCTCGTCAAGCGCGCCATCCTGCATCACGACGAGCTGTTCCCGCAGGATGTAGCTCCACACACGCTCTACACCCGCCAGTGAGTATCATCTGATGGGCGAGGGCGGCGCCCAGGTGGCCGCCCAGAACCTGGTCAATGAGCTCGTCAAGCGCGCCATCCTGCATCACGACGAGCTGTTCCCGCAGGATGTAGCTCCACACACGCTCTACACCCGCCAGTGAGTATCATGAAGACTAAGATACACCGATCTTCAATGTTTTTTGAAGTGACCAATCAAACTTCCGAATGATGATGATGGTATATAATGATGATAAAAACTGGTTGATTACAATAATTTCAATGGATGAAAATGAAATATGTTTGCCGAGACAGCTGTCACGTCGAAGCGTTGCGTTGCCTTCTAGCGTTTTCTTGGCCTGAACAGACCAAAACTCAATCGCAATAGCATTAATTTTGAAAGATATTGTACGGTCATTGCTGCATTAATATAAACAATTTTGTCAACTTTCTTCAATAACAAGTGATGGATGTCAAATGGATGTCAAATTGAAAGCGATTTCGATTGATGTTGATAGACAATTACCCCCCAGTTCTCCTTAATTCAAAATTGTTCCGAAATGTTAATCAAATGTAGATGAATTGTAAATCCAAGTGATCACGCACAATTGTGATGACCACATCTACTGTGTTCCACAGTTTATTGAAACGAAGGTTCCTCATGCAAAATTAAGTAAATTAAGCTAATCCTACCTTGCTAGAAAATAGTGTCCGTAATCCAGGGGGGCTGAACGTTGTCTCGCCGGCGCGCGCGCGCCTGACAAAACGATCTCCACACAACCCCCGATGGGATACTCTTACAGCTAACACTCTTATACTACACAATGCCCTAATAGGCCGCTAAAACTTTCCCGGCGCTTTTCAAAGCGAACACACACGGGTTACAAGTCCGTACCCCGACCGGAGCCCTAGTAGGTGCAAAACGAAATCTCGGTCCCAATATGGGTAGGTAACTTGCGCGGCACGTCGCTACAGAAACACACGAACTTGTCTCACGGCTGCTTACGGCCAACTGGCGATCCTACACCGGCCGGCCGAGCGCATTGTCTCGTGACCTTGACAATGACAACGCACCGCTCGCAGCGCGGCGCGAACATCCCCCCGTCCCGGACAGTAGCAAACTGTCCGCCAACTCAATCTAAGGGCAGGCGAGAGAGGGTAGCGATCGCTCGCTTCAAAACAGAGTCCCCCACCAGGACCTCGGCAAACCTGGGCACACCATCCGACCCCGGATGAAGCTGAACAATGCGTCCTAAACGCCAGCGGAGGGGCGGCAGGTTTGGATCCTTTACCAACACGAGGTCTCCGGTCTTGGGTGGGGTCGTCCTATCCGACCACTTAACGCGTTGCTGCAAAATGTGCAAATACTCCAGATGCCAACGGCGCCAAAAACTCTGCGTAAGCTGCTGGAGCAATTCAAATCGCGAGAGCCGTCCGGAGGGCACTTCGGAATAAGGATATTCCGGCAAGGCGTTAAGCGGTCTGCCAATCAAAAAATGGCCCGGCGTAAGGGCCTCTAAATCATTCGCGTCCGAAGACAACGGACACAACGGACGCGAGTTGAGGACCGCCTCAACCTTACAAAATACGGTCGCGAGTTCCTCAAACGTGAGGACCGTCTCCCCAATAACGCGACGAAGGTGAGTTTTAGCGGCCTTTACAGTTGCTTCAAAAATCCCTCCCCAGTGGGGGCAGGATGGCGGGGAGTACTGCCATCGTACCCCTCTGCGAGAGAGTGTGGATCCGATCTCAAAATTATTCCTATCCAAAAATTCACAAACTTCCTTTAAATACCTATCGGTGCCCTTGAAATTGGTTCCACAATCGGACCTGATTAACGACGGCATTCCGCGGCGAGACACAAAACGATTCAACGTGGCTACAAAGGCTTCTGTGGTGAGGGCACTAACCACCTCCAGGTGGACCGCTTTAGTGGCCAAACAAACAAATACACACAAGTAAGCCTTTTCCGTTCTAGCATTACGAAGCCGCGATGTCTTAACGGTAAATGGCCCCGCAAAATCCGTTCCAACTCCTGAGAAGGGCATCGATTCGTTCACTCGATCGGCAGGCAAATCACCCATCTGGGGCTGCATCGTATCGGCGCGCAAACGATAACACGGGAGACAACGAAAAATAACGGATCGGATTATTCTCCGCGCTGACAAAATCCAGAACTCTCGTTGGAGGAGCGCGGTCAAAGCATTACAACCGGCATGAGCATTCTTTACATGTCGGTCTGTAATCAACAGTCTAACTAACGGTCCATCCTTGGGGAGCAACAAAGGGTGGCGTGATCCGTACGGCAGGTTGGCATGTCTGAGCCTACCTCCGACACGCAGCAATCCGGTACTGTCCAAGAAGGGATTCAACCGCACCAAGGGTCCCTTCAACTTGGGCTTACTTGAGCGCAGGGCTTTCAGCTCCGGTTCAAACTCTCGCTGTTGCGTCACTCGCAACCAATGCAACAGAGCGTCTTGCCGCTCTTGTGGGGCGAGGACCGGAGACAACGATTTCTCCTGAGGCTGGCGACAATTTCGCACAAAGCGCCTCATCCAAGCAGTCACGCCGAGCAACTTATCAAGAGAACTGTAGCGGTCTAACAAAAACTCCATCTGCGGAGCCGCCACCGTCTCTACGGCGTGAACACGCATGCCTAGGTCTGGGACTCTGGCCACAACCGGGGTGGCAGGCCATGAGCGCTCAGGCCGTAACAACCATGATGGACTCCACCATAGGTGGTGGTCCACTAACTCAGGCGCCTCGCAGCCGCGGGAGGCACAATCTGCGGGGTTCAGTTCGCCCGGTACGTGGCGCCAAATCAACGGGGCCTTTGAAGTCTGAATTTGTGAGACCCGATTGGCCACAAAAACCTCAAGGGTGTGGACTGAACTCTTCAGCCAACAAAGGACGACCTGGCTGTCAGACCACGCAAATATCGACTCCAGGTCGACACCGTTTCCCAAGGTGTCGGCAACATGATTGAGTAGCCGTACTAAGAGAGTGGCGCCGGACAACTCCAACTTCGGAATGGTTAGCCTAGTCCGAAGGGGGGCGACCTTACTCTTGGCCGTAACTAAGTGTACGGCGACAACGCCTGCTGCATCCACCGTTCGGATGTAAACGGCTGCCGCGTATCCGCTTTCGGACGCGTCACAAAAGCCGTGCAGGGAGGCTTTAAACTTTCCCGAAGGCAGCATTTGCCTCGGTATACAAACCCGATTGACGTCGGGTAGGGATGACACGAACCTCACCCACTCTCGTAGGAGGCTACCAGAGAGGGGCTCATCCCATGACAATTCCGCAGCCCAGAGCTCCTGTAGGAAGCACTTCATCGAAAACACTACAGGGCTGAGCCAACCGTTCGGATCAAAGGTACGGGCTACAGTAGACAGCACCGTGCGTTTAGTCCAGACCTTTGGGTCTGGCAGTTCCAATCTATATGTGAACAAATCCGGGACTGGTCGATACTGGACTCCCAAAACAGACAGCATGTCTGGAGTCTCCGGATTTTCAAAGAGGAGCGGCTCTTGCTGGTGGTCCTTAGGCAAATCTGCCAATAGGTCCGGTGAGTTAGACAGCCACTTCCGCAACTCATAGCCACCAGCCCTCAAGAGCGCAATCAGCTCATCACGTAAGACGAGAGCCTCATCTAAGCTCGAGGCCCCCGTGCAGATATCGTCGACAAATAAGGCCCCCCCCTCAATAAGAGCAGATGCCCGGGGATAGCGTAGCCGTTCGCGCTCTGCGAGCTCCAAAAGCGAACGGATCGCCACAAAGGGGCTCGACCGCAAACCATAAGTGTTGGTGTTCAGCTCGTAAGCCAACATCGGATCCTGGGGATCCTCACGCCAAAGGATGAGCTGGTATCGTCTATCCTCCGGGTGAATCACGGTCTGTCTGAACATCATGCGGATATCGGCCACAAAGACGACAGCGTGCCGGCGGAAGTTGGTCAAAACATCACAGACATCGTGATGCAACTTCGGCCCCGCATGCAGACACTGATTCAACGACACTCCGGTTGACGTGGGCGCTGAACCATCAAAGACCACGCGGATCTTCCCATTAGAAGTCTTCAAAACAGCGTGGTGTGGCAGGAAGTAATGTTCCACATTACGCCAGTCCAACTGCGAGATGGACATGTGCCCAAGGTCCAAATACTCCCGCATGAAGTCTATATACTTCTCCTTGAATGCGGGATCCCTGGCCATCCTACGCTCCATGGACAACAATCTCTTCTCGGCCATCGGTCGGGAGCTCCCTAAAGGAGGGCGAACCGCCAAGAAGGGCAAGCGGGTAATCAAGCGACCCGAGAGGAGGCGCCCAGTGTTGTTCTGGTAGAACAATTCGCACTCCTCCGCTAACGGATCCAACCGCTTGGCAGTGGGAGGTTCCTCCACCTCCCAAAACTTTTGGAGAACGTCGGACAAAGTAGAACCGACAATGGTCTGGCGGTCTACCGACGGGGTCTCTGGTGTCTGTGGTACCTTTCCCATCACCACATGACCCAGCGACGAGGACAAGGCGACAAGATCGGCTGTCTGCAAAACTCGCTTGCTTCCACACAGTACACGACCGAGGACATCCGCACCAATCAACAAGTGTATTGGGCCCGGTCGGTGGAAGGAAGGATCAGCCAAAGCCAGTCCAGACGTCAGCTCAATCGTGGATGGCGGCACTCGCACTTGCGGGAGTGGTCCAACCACCTTATCAAAAACTATCGCCGAAGCACCGATCTTCGGCCTTGGCGTGAAGTGGGGGGAGAAGGAGAACTCAACTCGACCAATCGGATCAGGGATCCGCGAGTCTCCCACCCCCCGTACCGCTTCGTGATGCGGCACAAGCAAAAGACCCAGCTGTCGGACAAGCCACCTGGACATTATGCACCCCTGGGCACCTGAGTCCAAAAGGGCACGCACCGTGACAACATTGCCCTTAGGTCCCCAAACATTCACGGAGGCTGTTGGCAACAGCACAAGCTCCGGAGGGGTGGTTGGGTCCGACAGGGGCGCCATTAAAAATTTTGGGGGGGTACTTGTCCCCCTCGCGCCTGAGTCGGCGCGCCAAATGTGGGACGCTCGTACCGGGCGAGCGGGTCCCAATCGGGTACATACTGGCCCCGACCAACAGCACTCCTAGGTGCAGGGTAATACCCGTGTGGGGCGTGCCTCGGTACATAGTACCCCAATCGAGGCCTCTCCATTAGGGGGGGGGGAGTAGCAAATAGGGCCCGTGCCCATCGCCACCGTGGCGTACTCTTGTGGTACCCCCCTACCCCCGCCCGTGGCGGGGGCGTCTCTCCTATAGTTCCCCCTCTCCGGGGGGGACTGAACGGGGGGGCTAAGCCCCGCCGAATCTCTAGGGGACCGGTTCCGGGCTGCCGGGCCCCCGCCCGTGCGCGAGGAATTCGAACCCCGGTCGCTCCCGGCGTCCTTGCGGTCCAAACAAAGGAGGGGGTGATGCCTCCCTCCGCAAAGACGACAATCCTCGGTCTGGGGACACGCCGACTGCATGTGTCCCCCCAAACACCTATAGCACCATTGGCGCTGTCTTGCAACGGCCCTCCGTCCCTCTGGGCGGAGGCCTCTAAATTTGGCACATTCGTGCACCCCGTGCCTATCTCCCCTGCAATACCTGCACCGCTCACTCGGTGCGGGGGGAGGGGACTGCTGGAAGGCAGCATAGCGATTGGTCGGGCGACGGGGCTGTTCCCTCGCCGCCACCATACGACCAACACCTGGAACCGGGGCGGGCTCCAGGTGGTCCGTCACCCTACATTCGTCCTCCAAAAAACGAAGGAGGTCCGCGAAGGGCGGGAGATACGAGGCGCTGTCGCCTCCGTACCTCTGCTCGAAACGCCCCTTCATTTCAGCGGGCAATTTGGCGAGGACTATGTGCAGCAGTATAAAGGACCACTGATCCACCGGCAGGTCCAATCGCCTTAGGGAGTTGACCGCTGACAGTAGCGGGTTCAGCAACTCCCTCCGTAACAGGTGTACCCGCGTGATTCGCGGGAGGGCCAAAATCGTGGCCACGTGGGTGTCCGCCAGTAACCGGACATTCTGGTACCTGCTAACCAGAAGCTGGCGAGCCACCTGGTAGTTGTCGTCACTGATGAGCAGGTGCTGGATCACCGCGCTGGCCTCTCCTCGCAGGGAGGAGCGCAAATAGGCCAACTTCTCACTAGGGGATAAGTCCCGTCGTGAATCCACTAGGCTGTCAAACAGGTTAATGAAGCCCATCCAGGCTGACAGATCCCCATTAAAAGTGGGAATCTCCAATGTAGGCAATCGGCCTAGCAACGCCGTCGGGGTAGGTTTGACCTCCCCGCTCAAAACCGGCTCCCCCTTCCGAACAGCCAGGGCCCTCTCAGCCGCCTCCGTGAACTGGTCAGCCAGCTCATAGGCCTGGGCTACATCCTGCTCCAGCTGTTCCGATACGGCATCATCAGCTGGGGGGTTCTGCAAATAATACGCGCGACACTCCATGGCGTGGCGCTCCAGGTCTTGCAGCCGAGCTGCCAGCCCGCCATACCGAGCTAGCAACGCGCCTACCCGGTCGGCTCGGTCTATTAATGTGACCGCACAAGCAAGCCAACGCAAAGCTCCTTGGATGCCAGCCCTGGATACGGCGGTCGGATTAGTAGGAGCCATTTATAATCCGTTTAATAACAAAGCAAACAAAGAAATTTAAAAGTGGTAAACATCAACAAAAAAAACAATAGAAATAGGTCGCGTCACGATAATATAAAACACAATTAAAATTCGGACGACATACACGGACCCTACTATTTTCATAAATTATTAACAACTTACCAATTTCAAGGGCTAACAATATAACGGTATAAACAAAACGTATAGGATTAACGGTATGGCATACCTCGCAAATCAACTACTAAACCGTTATCAACAAACAAAAACAAAACTATTTTTAATAATAATACTCGTAATTTAATACTACTAATAATTAAAACTAGTTCCACTTTTTTAACTAGGCAAGCGGACTCGGAACAAACACTAGTATGTGGTACTAATAAACAACACTTTCGAACGAAACTATTCGTCAAATAAATCCGGACACACAAAAAAAATATACACATCTAGGCGAGTAAACTCGTATCAAAACACTAGTATGTGACAACAATTATATAAGTGTCTATCTATTATCGGATCCACCAAGTGAGAAACATTCGCTTCGAGAATTTACTAGAACAATTTCTTAGTACTTCTCGTCTCGGATCGGATCGGATCGGGAATCGGATCGGATCGGGAATCGGATCGGAAATACCCTTTTTAACAAAAAAAAATAATTTTATTTTTACTATGAAATTTTATGTACCTAGTTAATTTTAATATGAAAATTAACTAATTATATCAACTAGGTACGCTCTGCTACCAAAAATATGATCACGCACAATTGTGATGACCACATCTACTGTGTTCCACAGTTTATTGAAACGAAGGTTCCTCATGCAAAATTAAGTAAATTAAGCTAATCCTACCTTGCTAGAAAATAGTGTCCGTAATCCAGGGGGGCTGAACGTTGTCTCGCCGGCGCGCGCGCGCCTGACAAAACGATCTCCACACAACCCCCGATGGGATACTCTTACAGCTAACACTCTTATACTACACAATGCCCTAATAGGCCGCTAAAACTTTCCCGGCGCTTTTCAAAGCGAACACACACGGGTTACAAGTCCGTACCCCGACCGGAGCCCTAGTAGGTGCAAAACGAAATCTCGGTCCCAATATGGGTAGGTAACTTGCGCGGCACGTCGCTACAGAAACACACGAACTTGTCTCACGGCTGCTTACGGCCAACTGGCGATCCTACACCGGCCGGCCGAGCGCATTGTCTCGTGACCTTGACAATGACAACGCACCGCTCGCAGCGCGGCGCGAACACCAAGTATTAAGTAATGTTTCAACAATGAATCTCCTTCAGGTTCCCTCTGCCAGAGGAGGCGGCGGACGAGCCCGACTCGCGAGACGACCTGTCGCTGTACGACGACGACGACGGTACGCACACATCAATATTACATACATACATACATATGCTCACGCCTATTTCCTACGGGGGTAGACAGAGACTATGGATCGCCATCTGCTACGATCCTTGCACACTACTTTCGCTTCACTCACATCCATCAATCTTTTCATACATGCCCGGCGATTTTTGTCACTGCGTCATTTTGCGATTTTTGTCAATTGGTTATTTTCATCAAAAACAACCAACAAACACAAGGCGCCCGCGCCACTACAGAGCTTCTTTTTATTTCGAGAAAAGAACAAATGCTATTCGTGTTCATTAAATAAAACAATATTAAAATGTCATATTTTACTTCGCAGATGAGATTAGCGAAGATGGTGAGAGCGGCGAATGGCAAGATTCCAACTCGGCAGAAAACAGGTTGGTGGCAAACCACCATAGTACAAATACTATGTTCAGATTATGATATTAGATTTAGTTCAAATTATATAATTTAAACTGAAAACGATCATTCTAATGCCAAATTACTTAGCAGTTGTTCAATTTAACTAATCGTGTTCGCGTTTAATTACTCTACGTAAGTTTTATCGACAGACGTTCTGTAATATTTCACAATTACTCGTAGCCGTCAGATACTTCATACTCTGCTTGAGGTTCTCTAGTATCATGGCATATACAGAATGGTTTCCTTTTTTTTAATTAACCAGTTATGATACAGCCTTATAGTCTAGAAGAATAATCTGAAAAGCCTTCTCCTTTTGATGTTGAACGGCATTTAATGGCATGTAACAGTTTGACACCGGGTTTTTTTAATTTATTCCAACCCTGCTGAGCTCGATTTTGCCCGGTGTCAAACCAATTTCCCCCTTTCCTCCCTTTTCACATATGTCCCTCGCCACGGTTTTCTCCGTTCTGTACAAAAACTGTGAATGACAAGTTTGACAATGACAATCCATGTAGGTGTATAGTCGTGTTGCGGTTGTATAACAGCGGTGTTTGTTGTCGCAGAGCGGCGTCCGGCGCCGAGCGACGCGCGTCCGCCGCCCAGGTAGCGCTGCTGGAGACCTCCGTGTGACAAACAAACACACGGAGCTTTAAACACACACATTGCATGTCTATACATATATTACTATTGTATTTGTGAATCGTTTTAGCATCACAAACTTTATAGTAGCTGGACTTGGTGTGTTTTAAGGGCCACACTGACTATCTGTCCGCTTGTAGTCTTGGATCGGATAGGCCGTTTGCCGTCACTCGCTCAAGGTCACGCGTTAAGTCAGGCGTCCGTCACTCGCTCAAGAACCCGCGATAAGTGTCTACCGCTTCGGGTATATATCGGGATACCAATTCAGTACAATTTACAGCGGGCCGCCTGCCCGAGTGCGATAGAATATATGCGATAGAAAGAGATGCAACGTCTAGCCGTTCGTAATTAGAGACGTACAAGCTGAATTCTACTTTATCGTGTTGAAGTTAGAGTTGCTATTTGTTTAAATGGTCTCGCAGAGTGCAGGTTCTGTTACTAGTAACTATTATTTATTCTGTGGCTAAGTGTCTACCGCTAAGTAGGTAGCTCGTAACTGAGCCGACCGGCAGAGGGCTGTCGCACGCGTTTCCCGCACAAAACGCTGCGATACAATTTTATTACGTACCTATATTAATATTAAAGATAAAATCTAGACTAACGATACAATAGTTAATTATTGTGAAATTGTTCACACGATTCAGAATATTTTCGCCAGATTTTCACTTTTATATTTAGTAATCTGTGCCGCGAACTGCAACCCTAACGTCGTCGGTCCGAAAAGATAGTCTATATGCGATAGAAAGAGATGCAGCGTCTATTTGAATATAGCCGTTCGTAATTAGCGCCGTACAAGCTGAATTCCACTTTATTATGTTGAAGTTAGAGTTGCTATTTATTTAAATGGTGCAGCGGAGTGCAGCTTCTGTACTTGTTCTGTGCCTCGGCCACACGCTAGACCGATCATTGCAATAGTCGAAAACCGCCTTCGAGGCCACACACTAGCAAATTTTAGTTTAGTCTCAGTTGTCCGTCAGTTTTAGTTTCAGTCGGTAACCAGCGGCCACATGGTCTGCCTGCGCATTAGCCGTCAGTCCTAAATCTAAAAGAGAACTGTAAGTGTGTGGCCTGTTGCGGCTAACTGACAGGCCCTTGCCAACAGGCGGACTGATAGTGTGTGGGGCCTTTTACGAGAAAGTCGTGACTGATTTTTTTTATGATATAACAAACTGAGCATTTCCGATGACAAATGCTTATTTACAAAAATAATGATGGTAAAGAAAAATGTTTACAGTTCAAAAGTTGGCAAGTCTTAGGTGTTTTGTATCGCTTTCAATAAGTCTTACCGATTGGCAGCGTTCAAAGTTATTACGGTCGGTTACTTTCCGTTGACAGCAGACGTTATTCAACTGAATCATTCATTTTGTCATCGAAAATGTTCAAAGAGAAGTGATTGACGTGTAAACGCACCAGAGCATGTTTAAATTAGTTTATATTTGACCAGATAGTAGTTGTTATTGTTATTTATATTGTGTAGTGGCTTCCAGCGTCAATATTGGCTGCGCGCTTCGAGCCGTATGTGTGTCGTTTGTGCGTCAGCTTGTTGTCAGTAACGCGTCAGCTTGTTGTCAGTAAAGCGTCAGCTTATTGTCAGTAAATCGTCAGACGCTCGCGTCTCCGCGTCCACTCGCTCGGTGACGGTCACTCGGTGCAGTTGGTGGCATTATATTGATGCTTTACGCCGCTTTGTTCAACGTTATACAATGTTGTTTCTAACTTAAAAGTAGAGTTAAGGAAAAGAAACTTTCAACTTGTTGTTGATGTGTCAATGTAAAATGTAAAGAAAGAAGTTAATGTTATTCTCGAAGGCTTAGTATATTAGATGATATGATTTTTACAATATTTTTTTACAATTATATTCATTTGTAAGTGTGAGGTTGTCGCCCCGCTTTCGTGAAGACACTGCCTTAAATAAAGACTGAGACACACTAACCCGCGGCCGGCGCCGCCGCCGCTTGTCATGTGATAATGAACAATAAACTCGTTTTACAATATGCATGTTTTTGTTTAATTTACGCTTCTGTTGTTTCTGTCGCGTGACTTTATATATTTATGATATGATTGACACGAGTGTGAACATTGTCGGTGTTGGGTGCATGCTGAAATCACATCATTCGATGAATCATATTAAAGTTGAAATATTTCAATGTGGGGAAAGTAACTTTTACCAAAACAAAAACGCTTAAATTAATTTATTAGATTAGCTCATATTGACCAGATAGATTATTGGTTTTCGATATTTTTGATATAAAGCGTTATAATATTGCACAGTGTAATAATAACTAATAATATTGTGTAGAATTAGAATAATTAAGTCAGTGTACAGCTCTGGCTGATTATTTCCTTGCGCCATTTCAGTTTTGCGATTAACTATACTATCAGCTACGGTAGAATTTAGTGCTAGCAGCTTGTGAAAGTTAATAAATGTGAAAGAATGTAAATACTCGATAAGAAGCTCAGCTTATGGGAAGCGCATTTCGAACATGCGTCTTAGCTATTGTTCTATGAATGGAAAAAATATCTAGAAATCTAAAATTTACGTAAGATATAGAAGCATTGCTTCGAACTGATCTGAACAGTACATTTAAAGGAGAATTAGTTCGAACCGAGTTACTGTGAGGTGTAGTGGCTCGACAAATAAGTAGTCATTTACATATATGGTAAACTAACTTTATCCGTCCATTTTGAACGTTATGGCGGGCTCATAAGTCGGTAGTCAGCGAGGTGTGCAGGGCGCAGTGTAAGCCGGTTGTGTTGCAGGAGCCGGCGTCGCCCGCGCCCGAGCCGTCCACCTCCGCCGCGCACGCAAGGTAAGACCATCTATTTACGGCCAGAATTAATAACCTATCTACAGATAGGGATAGGTGCGATCCAGATTAGTTGCTATGCAACGCTTGTTATTAACATAGAATTAACGACAGTTGCCAGGGTGTTGCTAGGTGTTGCCTAGCAACTAATCTGGATCGCACCTATCCCTATCTGTAGATAGGTTATTAATTCTGGCCGTAAGTCTAAAATTTTGCATGACTCAAATCAAATGACAGCTCATTCGTGCAAAGCAAAAAGTTCTTTATGCTATTGGAATAAAGCACAAGAAAACAGCATCAGACATTTTTTTATGTAGCCTATATCTTGTGCAGAAGCAACGTTTTGCTTTGCACGAATGAGCTGTCATTTGAGTCGTGTTTAATTTTCACAGACTAGGTTCCGATAGTGTGCAGTGCATAATAAATGTTTGGTGGCTGTGGAGTTATTACTATTTGTCCCCCTACCGCCCAAGCACCGTCGGCTTGAAGCCGATTACGACGCATCGTGCCATCCTTGTCATGCCATACCAAATGTGTTACGACATGACAAGGATGGCACAATGCGTCGTAATCGTAATCAAGCCGAACGGTGCTTAGGCGGTAGCCCCCTTGGTCCAAGATCCCAAGCCTGCCAGACTGCTTATTTTCTGACCACTGAAAGGTGTTGAATTAGGTAGGTTTTATGCGTTTTTTAAGAGTAAGCATACTCTCGCTAACTTGGGCAAGCGCTAATCTATGGGTACCTGGTGCTGAACGTAGGGAACAACAATACTAACTTTGATTAATTTCTCGGTTTTGATTTTTATATATTTCAGGGAGGTATTTCGATACTATTTGTAAGCAGCCAGATCAATCGAAAGGGCCAAATATCCCACAGACATTTATTTGGGACATTCATTACAGTAAAACAAAATAAAGCTAACAACAAAAAGCCTAGAATATTCCAAAACAGTCCCGACTCAGCATAATGCTTGGCTGGTGACCTGCGCTGATCTTCCGATACTTTAACATAGTTTTAAAAACTTATGTTATATTATGGTTAAACGCGATCTATCATAACAAAGAAGTTATTTTATTCTAGAGGAGCCAGTGGCGTAGTGTTAAACGCTAGTTGAAGTTAAGCAACTGTCGCAACGATCAGTTACGGGATAGGTGACCAAAATTTATTATCTCGCGCTCCTCTGTACTTCGGAAAGCCGTCTGCGCAAGATAGCGAGTATGCTTACTCTTAAAAGACGCATAAAAACTACATAATCCAGCATGTTTAAGTCGGCAGAAAATAAGTAAAGTCTGGCGGGCCTGGGATCTTGTCCTAATTCACTGACACCTAAATCGTGTATTGCAAAGCGAATCTATCTTCCCAGCCGTCCTGAAATTTAATTTGCACATTATAATTTTGCCGCCTTTTATTATTTCTTATCAAGAATCCCGAATATACACATACTGTTATATTTATGATTTGTCAATTCGACTACTGGGATATGACAAGTTATTTTTCATTTTAGTCCTAGCATTTACCTATGTCTCCGGAAAAATTAGAACCTCTGCCGTATATAAAGCCGATATTACACGATTCAACCAAATTGACAGCAATTTAATCGAAAAGCATTTCATTGAAATTTAACAGTAGATTTTAACTTTTAATGCTGTTTTTGCCATTGTAGCAATGGAATTGAAAGAAATAAGTTTTTTTGTAAAAACTACGTTTTTATGACAAGCTGTTTTGTTGACTGTTCTTTAATATTGTATTGTCATCCAAACCAAACCTGTATGCAAAGTTCAGCTCCATCGGACACTGGTAATAGGGTCAAATTTAGCTTGCAAGATTTGCGAACGGACATACATACATCCATACACTGCAAGTTAAATAAAAGCTTGTAATATTGAACGGCAATTGAACCGTGTCATATCGCCTCGAAGCCTATCCTTAACATCAGAATGTGTCGTCCAGTTGTGTGTTGTAAGCGTGAGCGTGCCCCCCGCAGGCGGCTGGCGGAGAGCACGCCGGACCTGGTGCTGGACCTGCCGGCGCGCGCCGCCGCCGCCGCCGCGCAGCCGTCGCCCTCCCCCTCCCCCTCCCCCGCCCCCGCCCCCGCGCCTGACGCGTCCGCCCCCGCGTCCGCCGACGCCGCCGCCGACTCGGCGGACACCTTCCTGCACAACCGCGACACTCTCAAGAAGAGACCTCCCGCCAGGTTAGTTTGTTACAATGTCTATACCACAGAACATGGAAAGATTTTTTTCTCTTTCCATGTTCTGTGGTCTATACCTATTCCAAATACCGACTGGCACAAACATATTTAGCACCCAGCCAGCGCACTAAACCCTGTCTAGGTTTCATATTATATTATTGAAAACTATTAGATAGTGTACTATGCGATTATTATAAGAATAGGATAGGGACACCGCCATGTTGTGACGTCAAGCTGTCAAAGTGCTGTCAAACTAACTTCACTTCACTTCAGTATGGTGTGCAAAAATAAATTTATCGTGAATCAGGGGGCTGATCATGTATCATAGCTTACGATAAATAATGATGTTCGTGCAAACCAAAACATATGAATAATTTGCAGATAAATACAAATCCCTAACTTAATTATTTCGGAAAGTATAAGACTCATGAAAGTATGCTTTTACGAAAATGATCAGGTAATTTGAATCTCAATCAAATTAAAATTTTGTGATATTTAACTGAAATCATTTTTTCATACATTGTTCTGCGGGGTACTTTAATACTATGCTTCAATAACACAGAATAAATTGAATTTTGATTCATTTACTGGTTTAAGTATTTAAATAAAACAGAAATTCAAGTTATGAAAATAATTTAATAATCAACTTTACAATAAAATTGGTAAATTGGGGGTTTAGTGAAAAATTGTATTGGTGTATCATGGTAAAATGATTGGCCAGCTAGATTCTGCACGTTGATTGAAGTTAGATTCGGCAGAATCTAACTGTTACCAGGGTGCGCCGGGTAATGGTATTACGGGGAACGATTCATTCAAGCAACTCGGGGAGGCGCCTTTCGTGAATCCGTTAATTGTAAATCAAAACACATTATGCTTGCTAATGCTATTCCACCTCTTCTATTCCACGCATTTGAGAATCATCGTCCCGCTGGTCATCGTCAGCTGCTACTGCAGCTGCTACTGCTACAAAGACATTGAATACTTTTCCTTCTGACATTGCAAAGTACTGCAGAAATATGTTCTAGTATTTTATCAAAGCTTTGAACAAATACTCAAATACCCGTGCTACACATGTGTCCAAACATTTGTTCAAATGTTTGTGCTATGTCTGGCGCCGGCATAACGAAGGGCATGAGTAGTAAAATTGTGTACGAAGAAAAAGGGAAGTAAGTACTTAGGTGGATTTAAAAAATAAAAAACTTCGAATTGAAAGTGGCAATACCCAAACCATCTTCTACCAAAATAAAAATAAAACTATTTTCATTTTGTTTCGCACTTTCTTGCGAACTGTACCTTTTCAGAGTGAAGTTTGTCAACAACCCGTCCTATTCTTATAATAATCGCATAGTACTATACTGTTTAAATAGCTTGTTCTATCTAGACTACTTTTAATACCTTTTAAAGAGTTTTTTATAAGAAGGATAGTGTCACGTATTTTGTAATTAATTAAACGTAAAATCAAAAACGTTAGTTAGAAGTAAAAAGATTACAAATTTACAAATACAAATACAAATATTTTTTCACTTCTCATGCTCGTAAAGTTCGTGTTTATGTTGGGTATAGGCGGCATAAAATCGCTTTTTATGCTCTAGTGCATAAAGTAAAATCTTCGTCTAAGTCTCAGACTTTAAGACAAAGGTCGTCAGGTAAACAGTCACACACGCAATTAAACTTCGTTAAATAAACTTTATTAATACCTAACGTATTTCATTCTGTTTCTTAAATTTTGTACATAATCCATGTTAAATTATTAAATTAATAAAACTAGGCAAAATTAATGAGTTTTCTAAGGAATAAGTATTTCAAGAGTATTATGGACTACGATCTATGCTAAAGTCACTGTGCTGCCAATGCCCGTATAAAAAAAAAGAAAAAGAAAGTCTTCCCGCCATTATGGCGAAGTCTTTATTTTTTCTTTTTTGCAATATTGTTATTTATTCTCCTTACACTCGAAGTGAAAAGCAGAGTGTATAACTCGTACATAAAACCCATTTTACCCTCGAATTGACTATCCACCCTCGCCTACGGCTCGGATGGATATATACGTCTCGGGTAAAATGGTACCTTTTATGCACTTGTTGTACAATCTACTATATTGAGCATCTATAAAAAGTTTACAAACTATATAAACGTTAATAACTGCTGTTCGGAAAAGATCGACGTTTCTGAACGCATCCCTAATGTCATGTCAAATTGACATTAGCTGTGACTTGAAGTTGACAGCTCTCTTGATTGGAATTCTTGTAGAAAAACATGTCGGATTAATTTTTGCTGAATTGTTAAAAAACCGCTCGCGTTGAATATGCCTGGCATATCGAGCTTGAATTGAATCCTGAATTATCCTGTCGATCCCGTGTTGTACGACCAAGATTTTGACGCCATCGTGACGATCGGGCCGGTCGCGGCGTTTTGAAATAAAGAGTGCCACCACACGCGTTGTTGTCGGGAAAATATATATTAATAAACAGGCCCCGCGTGTGTCGTTGTGTATTGTTGAAGCGCCCAGTGTCTTGGGACCGCTGTGTGCTATTTGTTGTGAGTAAGGTGACGAATTGGTAAGGTCTGCAGAAGAAGAAGGAACTACAGGGGGCGCCCCCCCTCTCTCCGCAGCCCAGGAGACTTTCGACACCACAGAACCGTATGTAAAATCACCTTACTTCACATTAAGTCGCTGTGTATCGCAGTTTCAATTGTTCAGTTACATCCCGGCTGAAACCAAGTTTTGTCCGGAGTCTATACTAGTAATACCAGCTTCCACTGCGCTATGCCATTCCGCGGGTCTAGGCAGGGGTGTACTGAACATTTCTTGGTAGCAAGAGCGTAGTTTGAAGGCCTGAGAGGCCCACGCCAAAACTTTGTATATTAATCAGTGCCGTTTTGATGACCATCTGGTCCGGACTAGATTAATTTGTACTTGTAAATGGTAATTGGCTTGCATTTGAAAAGTAAAGGGCATTCCTTTGTTATTGGTTCCATGTCTTGTAATTAATTGTCATGTATTGAAGTTCCAAAATGTAAACAGATGCCTTTCTTTGTTCATAATAATAATTATTTAGTTTTGTTAGCAAATTTGAGTTGTGAATATTGACAAGTTGTTGCTAAATAATAGCTAATAAAAAGTTGCCCTAAAAAGGCTTGGGTACTTAATAAGTTGCACTCAATACTTAGTGAAACTTAAATGATTTAAGACATTGTTTACACATTGAAACTTATTGAAACTTGTGCTTTGAAATAATAAAAATTAACTTATTGTATGTTGATATCCAAGTGAATTTCAATAGTCAGTGATTTGTTTGAACTAAATGACTTTTGACTTATAAAGTCAAAGTTAGTTTGTGTCTAAGTTATAACCTCTTGAGAGTTAGAGTTATAATTATATACTTGAGTTTTGTTGTTTTCTGATAACCTCCAAATATTTAAGAGTTTGTGTCATTATAAATACTTGGTTGTTGTAATATTGGAATTTTGTGGTTATTAATAACCTCCAAATATTGGAGATTTTGTGTTATAGTGAATATTTTGAATTGGTTGTTTTTGTTGATAAATTTGTGACGTTACAATGACGGCCTCCTCTGCTAAAGCCAAAATACGTTCTGAGTTACGGTGGTTAGCTTCTGCGGTTGCATTGTTGGATCGACCGGATAGGACGGAGGCCTTGTTGAACAGATACGTAGATCTGCCCATACGTTTGGCTGTTGTTGATGAACAGTATGCCTTATTTTTGGAAAAGACTGTTGAGGCCGATGTGGAAATGCGACAAGAAGTCGGTTTGGATGTGGACCAGTGTTATGATTTTGCGGACAGAATTACCCAGGTGGCTCGACCTTTGCAAGTGGCAAGAGAGAATGAACCGAGCCCGTCCCCGGTCACATCTAAGAGTATGCCCCCTCTATTTGCTAGATTGGCCCCCTTAGATTTAAGGCGTTTTGCTGGTCGTCTAGAGGACTGGGAGGGCTTTATTAATATTTTTGATAGTCTCGTACATGCCCGGGATGATTTGACCCAGGGCCAGAAGCTGGCTTATTTGTTATCCGTGTTGGAAGGGGAGGCCCTTGAATCGGTTCAACATTTGGCCCCCTCGGATGAAAACTACCCTATTGCTAGGGATTTGATTGCCCGTCGGTACCAGAACGTACGACGTCTGGCGGACAACCATGTTGCCGCCATGTTGAATTTACCCCGCGTTGCCAGCGTGATGCACTTGAGAGTGGCTTTGTTGAATCCGCTGTTAACCAACACGGACTGGGAGTTTTAAGTTTTTTAATGCGTTGTAGGCAACCGCCTACAACGCATTAAAAAACTTAAAACTCCCAGTGGAGCAGTGGTCGTTTTTGTTACTGCACATTGTCCTGGGAAAGTTGCCGGACTCTGTTAAGGTCCGTTTTGAGCAGCAGTATGGTGGGGATAGTGCGACTTATCTGCCACCCTTCTCGGACCTCTTGACGTTCCTGGAAGGAGAGAGTAGACTGGCAGATAATTCCTCTCTGGCCGGTCCTATGGGACCCGAACGACCTGTGCCACAGAGTAGGTCCCCCACCGGACCCCCCCGTAGGGGGCGTATGGCCCCTCGCGCGCCCGGCCGCTATGCCGCCGTCCAGGAGACCGCCCGCTGCTTGTACTGTCGGGAACCGGGTCACAGCACGACCCGTTGTGATAAGTTCCTCGACCAGCGCGTCCAAGGCCGTCGAGCGATCGCGCGACAACGGACATGGTGCTACTCGTGCTTGGGCCTGCACATGCAGCGCGAATGTACCCAAGCGCACCCATGCCGCTTTTGTAAGGGCAACCACCATCCCCTCCTCTGCATGAACAGCCCGGAGGGCGGCGGAGCGCCGCAGCGCGTCGCTGCAGGATCACCTCGTATGGGTGGGGGGCTCGGACCCCCCGCGGTGTTTGCATCCCGCAGCAGTGTCACCAGAGTGGCCCCAGACGCTCTCCGCCACGTTTGGAGCCTCAAACGGGCGGGGGTCCCAGGGACCCCCCCATGGGAATCCGATCCCCAAGGATGGGGATGAGTAATGCGAGCGTTGCCGGAGGTCGTAGAGGCCCCCCGCGACGTTTTGAGCCTCGCACGGGCGGGGGTCCCACGGACCCCCCATGGGAATCCGGTCCCCAACTAGGGGGTTCGATTTTGCGAGCGATGCGGGAGGTCGTAGAAGCCCCCCGCAACGTGTTGAGCCTCGCACAGCCGGGGGTCCCCGGGACCCCCTTCTGAAAATCGGTCACCGTGCCCCCGCGACTATGGGGCGACGTACACGGTGGATGCTAGGCACCGATTCTCGCCGCCGCTCGCCGAATACCCGCGTTTGGAGCGGCGCCCGCCCCGTCTTCAAGGGGCCGGGAGATATAACCCGCCTGATGCCGGGCGAATTGGACGTAGGCAGTATGTGGGAGAATGGGACCCACTGGATCGCTATGAGCGACCCCCTTACCATGGGGGGACGTCTGGGGACCCCACATACTAGCAATCAACGTGTTTACGGTCGATTGTAGCCACCCCTCCAGAGACCGTTTTGTTGCCCACGGCCTCTGTGCTTGTCAGGGGATTGAATGGCGACCTTGTGGAAGTTCGCGCCTTGTTGGATTCCGGTGCTCAGGGGTGTGTTGTGTCATCTTGGTTAGTTAGGCGGTTGGGCCTCAAGGTGCACCCCCACACGGAAGGCGTGAGAGGTGTTGGCGATGTGAAAGTCCCCGGGTTGTTAGGGCATGTTGACTTCACATTTACATCACGTAATAAGTCCACGCCAGGCATTAAGACCTCGGCGATTGTGTTGGACACAGTTGTTGGCCGTCAACCTTCAGTTGACTTGGGACCGAGTATGTTGTCTTTGGTGTCTGATTCCCCACTCGCCGATCCAAATTTCTTCCGCCCAGGCCCAATTGATGCTCTCCTTGGAGCCGATGTCCTGGGGCGAGTTTTGTTGACGGGGAAGCGAGTTTTGCAGCCAGATGGCTTGGTAGCTCTGCAGACGACACTCGGTACAGTTGTGATGGGCCCTGCTCGCCGCGTTTTGGATTCCCTTGATGAGGATCGCGGTCTTGTTTTTAATGTGTCTCTCTCCGAAGTGGTGCAGAAGTTTTGGGAGGTTGAGGAACCTCCACCAGCCCCGCGGGTCGACCCAGTAGCGGATGAATGCGAGTTGTATTACCAGAATAACACTGGTCGCCTCCGCTCTGGTCGTTTGATCACCCGTCTCCCCTTTCGTGCCGGCCGACCTCCTCTGGGCGAATCCCGACCGCTAGCGGAACGTAGGCTAGTGGCGATGGAGCGTCGCATGAGCAAGGATCCGGTCTTCCGCCAGAAGTATGTTGAATTCATGCGGGAGTATGAGGAGTTAGGGCACATGTCCGTGAGCGATTTGGATTGGCGCTCCGTTGAGCACTTCTTTTTGCCGCACCACGCCGTTTTGAAATCCGGAAAGATTCGGGTGGTCTTTGACGGTTCGGCTCCCACCTCTACTGGAGCGTCCTTGAACCAGTGTCTGCATGTAGGTCCCAAGCTGCACACGGAGATCTCAGACATTTTGACCAACTTCCGGCGGCACCAAATTGTATTTATGACTGACATCCGGATGATGTTCAGACAAACGGTCATTCATCCAGAGGATAGGAGGTACCAATTGATTTTGTGGAGAGAGAGTCCTAGGGACCCCTGGTTGATTTATGAATTGAATACGAATACGTACGGTTTGGCTTCGAGCCCGTTTGTTGCGATTCGTTCTTTGTTGGAGTTGGCCGAGAAGGAGCGCTTGAGATACCCTCGCGCCTCCGCCATTTTGGCCAGTGACGTCTATGTGGATGACATTTGCACGGGCGCCTCATCTGTCTCAGAGGCGATTGTCCTGAGAGACGAACTCACCGCCCTTTTGAAGTCGGGAGGTTACGAGTTGAGGAAATGGATATCCAACTCGCCTGATGTACTGGTAGGTTTGCCCGAAGAGCACCAGCAGGACCCCCACCTATTCGAAAATGTTGATAATCCCCATGTGGTGACCGTCCTTGGCGTACAGTACAAACCGGTCTCTGACACTTTCACTTATTGTGTGGATTTACGACCACCGAAAGTCTGGACCAAGCGTTTAGTATTGTCTACTGTCGCACGTACCTTTGACCCCAATGGGTGGATTTGCCCCGTGCTGTTTATGGCCAAGTGTTTCTTGCAACGGTTATGGGCTTCGGGTGTGTCGTGGGATGAACCCCTCTCGGACGAGTTACTCCGAGATTGGTCGAGCTTCGTTTCATCCCTCCCCGAGATTAATGAAGTGCATTTGCCGAGGCTATTCCTCCCTTCTGAAAATTGTAAAGTTACTCTTCACGGCTTTTCCGATGCCTCCGAACGTGGATTTGCTGCGGCCGTGTACCTCCGCACCGTTACTGTTGACGGAGTTGTTGCTGTGCATCTGGTGATAGCGAAAAGCAAAGTCGCTCCCCTTCGGACTCGTCATACGATCCCGAGGTTGGAATTGTGTGGAGCTGCCCTCCTAATGCGTTTGTTGAACCACGTATGGCTCACATTAGGTCGATCTATTAAGATACAAGAGGTTTATGCATGGACGGACAGTCAGGTCGTCCTTTGTTGGTTGAAGGCTCCGGCGCACACCTTGGACGTGTTTGTGGCCAATCGAGTGTCGCAGATTTGTAATTCCGACATCGAGTTGATTTGGAGACACGTGCCGGGAACCATGAATCCCGCGGATTGTGCGTCTCGGGGTTGTGTAGCCCCAACCCTAATTAACCACCCCCTCTGGTGGGGCCCACAGTGGTTGATGCGGCCTGAGTCGGAGTGGCCGCCCTCTCCAGCGTTGTCGAACGTAGCCGTTCCTGATATGCGGGCATGCGTCCTGGAGACTAACCCCGCCGGGGAAAAGGATTTGTTGTTGGATCGGTACAGCTCCTTACAGAAGCTGCTTGGTGTTACCGCTTGGATCAGACGTTTTGTGTACAATTGCAGAAACCCACGCGCGAGGCGTGATTCGTCGGTTCTCACTCCGGACGAGCGTAGGGACGCGCTCTTGTTTTGGGTCCGGAGAGTACAAGCTGATAGTTTTGAGTCCGAGATTGAAATTTTGCGTTTAGGCCGTCGCAAGTTGAAGGGCGCGGTATCGCGATTGAATCCCTTCCTGGACGAGAGTGGGCTTTTGCGAGTCGGCGGAAGACTTCGAAATGCGAACCTGCCGTATGGAGCTCGTCACCCCCTTTTGCTACCTAAAGCCGGACATTTGACTCAACTGATAATAACAGATCGCCATGTGAATGCACAACATGCTGGCTGTAATGCTTTGTTGGCCATTTTGCAGCGTGAATTTTGGATTTTGTCTGCTCGTCGAGCCATTCGCACTGTGGTTTTCCGTTGCCTGCTGATCACGCACAATTGTGATGACCACATCTACTGTGTTCCACAGTTTATTGAAACGAAGGTTTCCCATGCAAAAATTAAGTAAATTAAACTAATCCTACCTTACTAAAATAGTGTCCGTAATCCAGGGGGGCTGACGTTGTCTCGCCGGCGCGCGCGCGCCCTGGCAAAACGATCTCCACACAACCCCCGATGGGATACTCTTACAGCTAACACTCTTATACTACACAATGCCCTAATAGGCCGCTAAAACTTTCCCGGCGCTTTTCAAAGCGAACACACACGGGTTACACGTCCGTACCCCGACCGGAGCCCTAGTAGGTGCAAAACGAATCTCGGTCCCAAAATGGGTAGGTAACTTGCGCGGCACGTCGCTACAGAAACACACGAACTTGTCTCGCGGCTGCTTACGGCCAACTGAGTGCCGTGTCGCGCGGGCGGCGGTCGGCGCCGAACCCACGAACGCACGGGAATGAATGAATCACGCGCGGCGTGAACATCCCCCCGTCCCGGACAGTAGCAAACTGTCCGCCAACTCAATCTAAGGGCAGGCGAGAGAGGGTAGCGATCGCTCGCTTCAAAACAGAGTCCCCCACCAGGACCTCGGCAAACCTGGGCACACCATCCGACCCCGGATGAAGCTGAACAATGCGTCCTAAACGCCAGCGGAGGGGCGGCAGGTTTGGATCCTTTACCAACACGAGGTCTCCTGTCTTGGGTGGGGTCGTCCTATCCGACCACTTAACGCGTTGCTGCAAAATGTGCAAATACTCCAGATGCCAACGGCGCCAAAAACTCTGCGTAAGCTGCTGGAGCAATTCAAATCGCGAGAGCCGTCCGGAGGGCACTTCGGAATAAGGATATTCCGGCAAGGCGTTAAGCGGTCTGCCAATCAAAAAATGGCCCGGCGTAAGGGCCTCTAAATCATTCGCGTCCGAAGACAACGGACATAACGGACGCGAGTTGAGGACCGCCTCAACCTTACAAAATACGGTCGCGAGTTCCTCAAACGTGAGGACCGTCTCCCCAATAACGCGACGAAGGTGAGTTTTAGCGGCCTTTACAGTTGCTTCAAAAATCCCTCCCCAGTGGGGGCAGGATGGCGGGGAGTACTGCCATCGTACCCCTCTGCGAGAGAGTGTGGATCCGATCTCAAAATTATTCCTATCCAAAAATTCACAAACTTCCTTTAAATACCTATCGGTGCCCTTGAAATTGGTTCCACAATCGGACCTGATTAACGACGGCATTCCGCGGCGAGACACAAAACGATTCAACGTGGCTACAAAGGCTTCTGTGGTGAGGGCACTAACCACCTCCAGGTGGACCGCTTTAGTGGCCAAACAAACAAATACACACAAGTAAGCCTTTTCCGTTCTAGCATTACGAAGCCGCGATGTCTTAACGGTAAATGGCCCCGCAAAATCCGTTCCAACTCCTGAGAAGGGCATCGATTCGTTCACCCGATCGGCAGGCAAATCACCCATCTGGGGCTGCATCGTATCGGCGCGCAAACGATAACACGGGAGACAACGAAAAATAACGGATCGGATTATTCTCCGCGCTGACAAAATCCAGAACTCTCGTTGGAGGAGCGCGGTCAAAGCATTACAGCCGGCATGAGCATTCTTTACATGTCGGTCTGTAATCAACAGTCTAACTAACGGTCCATCCTTGGGGAGCAACAAAGGGTGGCGTGATCCGTACGGCAGGTTGGCATGTCTGAGCCTACCTCCGACACGCAGCAATCCGGTACTGTCCAAGAAGGGATTCAACCGCACCAAGGGTCCCTTCAGCTTGGGCTTACTTGAGCGCAGGGCTTTCAGCTCCGGTTCAAACTCTCGCTGTTGCGTTACTCGCAACCAATGCAACAGAGCGTCTTGCCGCTCTTGTGGGGCGAGGACCGGAGACAACAATTTCTCCTGAGGCTGGCGACAATTTCGCACAAAGCGCCTCATCCAAGCAGTCACGCCGAGCAACTTATCAAGAGAACTGTAGCGGTCTAACAAAAACTCCATCTGCGGAGCCGCCACCGTCTCCACGGCGTGAACACGCATGCCTAGGTCTGGGACTCTGGCCACAGCCGGGGTGGCAGGCCATGAGCGCTCAGGCCGTAACAACCATGATGGACTCCACCATAGGTGGTGGTCCACTAACTCAGGCGCCTCGCAGCCGCGGGAGGCACAATCTGCGGGGTTCAATTCGCCCGGTACGTGGCGCCAAATCAACGGGGCCTTTGAAGTCTGAATTTGTGAGACCCGGTTGGCCACAAAAACCTCAAGGGTGTGGACTGAACTCTTCAGCCAACAAAGGACGACCTGGCTGTCAGACCACGCAAATATCGACTCCAAGTCGACACCGTTTCCCAAGGTGTCGGCAACATGATTGAGTAGCCGTACTAAGAGAGTGGCGCCGGACAACTCCAACTTCGGAATGGTTAGCCTAGTCCGAAGGGGGGCGACCTTACTCTTGGCCGTAACTAAGTGTACGGCGACAACGCCTGCTGCGTCCACCGTTCGGATGTAAACGGCTGCCGCGTATCCGCTTTCGGACGCGTCACAAAAGCCGTGCAGGGAGGCTTTAAACTTTCCCGAAGGCAGCATTTGCCTCGGTATACAAACCCGATTGACGTCGGGTAGGGATGACACGAACCTCACCCACTCTCGTAGGAGGCTACCAGAGAGGGGCTCATCCCATGACAATTCCGCAGCCCAGAGCTCCTGTAGGAAGCACTTCATCGAAAACACTACAGGGCTGAGCCAACCGTTCGGATCAAAGGTACGGGCTACAGTAGACAGCACCGTGCGTTTAGTCCAGACCTTTGGGTCTGGCAGTTCCAATCTATATGTGAACAAATCCGGGACTGGTCGATACTGGACTCCCAAAACAGACAGCATGTCTGGAGTCTCCGGATTTTCAAAGAGGAGCGGCTCTTGCTGGTGGTCCTTAGGCAAATCTGCCAATAGGTCCGGTGAGTTAGACAGCCACTTCCGCAACTCATAGCCACCAGCCCTCAAGAGCGCAATCAGCTCATCACGTAAGACGAGAGCCTCATCTAAGCTCGAGGCCCCCGTGCAGATATCGTCGACAAATAAGGCCCCCCCCTCAATAAGAGCAGATGCCCGGGGATAGCGTAGCCGTTCGCGCTCTGCGAGCTCCAAAAGCGAACGGATCGCCACAAAGGGGCTCGACCGCAAACCATAAGTGTTGGTGTTCAGCTCGTAAGCCAACATCGGATCCTGGGGATCCTCACGCCAAAGGATGAGCTGGTATCGTCTATCCTCCGGGTGAATCACGGTCTGTCTGAACATCATGCGGATATCGGCCACAAAGACGACAGCGTGCCGGCGGAAGTTGGTCAAAACATCACAGACATCGTGATGCAACTTCGGCCCCGCATGCAGACACTGATTCAACGACACTCCGGTTGACGTGGGCGCTGAACCATCAAAGACCACGCGGATCTTCCCATTGGAAGTCTTCAAAACAGCGTGGTGTGGCAGGAAGTAATGTTCCACATTACGCCAGTCCAACTGCGAGATGGACATGTGCCCAAGGTCCAAATACTCCCGCATGAAGTCTATATACTTCTCCTTGAATGCGGGATCCCTGGCCATCCTACGCTCCATGGACAACAATCTCTTCTCGGCCATCGGCCGGGAGCTCCCTAAAGGAGGGCGAACCGCCAAGAAGGGCAAGCGGGTAATCAAGCGACCCGAGAGGAGGCGCCCAGTGTTGTTCTGGTAGAACAATTCGCACTCCTCCGCTAACGGATCCAACCGCTTGGCAGTGGGGGGTTCCTCCACCTCCCAAAACTTTTGGAGAACGTCGGACAAAGTAGAACCGACAATGGTCTGGCGGTCTACCGACGGGGTCTCTGGTGTCTGTGGTACCTTTCCCATCACCACATGACCCAGCGACGAGGACAAGGCGACAAGATCGGCTGTCTGCAAAACTCGCTTGCTTCCATACAATACACGACCGAGGACATCCGCACCAATCAACAAGTGTATTGGGCCCGGTCGGTGGAAGGAAGGATCAGCCAAAGCCAGTCCAGACGTCAGCTCAATCGTGGATGGCGGCACTCGCACTTGCGGGAGTGGTCCAACCACCTTATCAAATACTATCGCCGAAGCACCGATCTTCGGCCTTGGCGCGAAGTGGGGGGAGAAGGAGAACTCAACTCGACCAATCGGATCAGGGATCCGCGAGTCTCCCACCCCCCGTACCGCTTCGTGATGCGGCACAAGCAAAGGACCCAGCTGTCGGACAAGCCACCTGGACATTATGCACCCCTGGGCACCTGAGTCCAAAAGGGCACGCACCGTGACAACATTGCCCTTAGGTCCCCAAACATTCACGGAGGCTGTTGGCAACAGCACAAGCTCCGGAGGGGTGGTTGGGTCCGACAGGGGCGCCATTAAAAATTTTGGGGGGGTACTTGTCCCCCTCGCGCCTGAGTCGGCGCGCCAAATGTGGGACGCTCGTACCGGGCGAGCGGGTCCCAATCGGGTACATACTGGCCCCGACCAACAGCACTCCTAGGTGCAGGGTAATACCCGTGTGGGGCGTGCCTCGGTACATAGTACCCCAATCGAGGCCTCTCCATTAGGGGGGGGGAGTAGCAAATAGGGCCCGTGCCCATCGCCACCGTGGCGTACTCTTGTGGTACCCCCCTACCCCCGCCCGTGGCGGGGGCGTCTCTCCTATAGTTCCCCCTCTCCGGGGGGGACTGAACGGGGGGGCTAAGCCCCGCCGAATCTCTAGGGGACCGGTTCCGGGCTGCCGGGCCCCCGCCCGTGCGCGAGGAATTCGAACCCCGGTCGCTCCCGGCGTCCTTGCGGTCCAAACAAAGGAGGGGGTGATGCCTCCCTCCGCAAAGACGACAATCCTCGGTCTGGGGACACGCCGACTGCATGTGTCCCCCCAAACACCTATAGCACCATTGGCGCTGTTTCGCAACGGCCCTCCGTCCCTCTGGGCGGAGGCCTCTAAATTTGGCACATTCGTGCACCATGTGCCTATCTCCCCTGCAATACCTGCACCGCTCACTCGGTGCGGGGGGAGGGGACTGCTGGAAGGCAGCATAGCGATTGGTCGGGCGACGGGGCTGTTCCCTCGCCGCCACCATACGACCAACACCTGGAACCGGGGCGGGCTCCAGGTGGTCCGTCACCCTACATTCGTCCTCCAAAAAACGAAGGAGGTCCGCGAAGGGCGGGAGATACGAGGCGCTGTCGCCTCCGTACCTCTGCTCGAAACGCCCCTTCATTTCAGCGGGCAATTTGGCGAGGACTATGTGCAGCAGTACAAAGGACCACTGATCCACCGGCAGGTCCAATCGCCTTAGGGAGTTGACCGCTGACAGTAGCGGGTTCAGCAACTCCCTCCGTAACAGGTGTACCCGCGTGATTCGCGGGAGGGCCAAAATCGTGGCCACGTGGGTGTCCGCCAGTAACCGGACATTCTGGTACCTGCTAACCAGAAGCTGGCGAGCCACCTGGTAGTTGTCGTCACTGATGAGCAGGTGCTGGATTACCGCGCTGGCTTCTCCTCGCAGGGAGGAGCGCAAATAGGCCAACTTCTCGCTAGGGGATAAGTCCCGTCGTGAATCCACCAAACTGTCAAACAAATTAATGAAGCCCATCCAGGCTGACAGATCCCCATTAAAAGTGGGAATCTCCAAAGTAGGCAATCGGCCTAGCAACGCCGTCGGGGTAGGTTTGACCTCCCCGCTCAAAACCGGCTCCCCCTTCCGAACAGCCAGGGCCCTCTCAGCCGCCTCCGTGAACTGGTCAGCCAGCTCATAGGCCTGGGCTACATCCTGCTCCAGCTGTTCCGACACGGCATCATCAGCTGGGGGGTTCTCCATATAATACGCGCGACACTCCATGGCGTGGCGCTCCAGGTCTTGCAGCCGAGCTGCCAGCCCGCCATACCGAGCTAGCAACGCGCCTACCCGGTCGGCTCGGTCTATTAATGTGACCGCACAAGCAAGCCAACGCAAAGCTCCTTGGATGCCAGCCCTGGATACGGCGGTCGGATTCGTAGGAGCCATTTATAAGCCGTTTAATAAACAAAGCAAACAAAGAAATATAAAAGTGGTAAACATCAACAAAAAAAAACAATAGAAATAGGTCGCGTCACGATAATATAAAACACAAGTAATCTGTGCCGGCCGGCGCCTGGTCAATATTGGCCGCCCCGGGTTTGAGTGAACGTTGACAGCTATATGCGTGGTCAGAATTGGCCCCAACGGGGTTCAAGGGTTAAAATTCGGACGACATACACGGACCCTACTAGTTTCATAAATTATTAGCAACTTACCAATTTCAAGGGCTAACAATATAACGGTATAAACAAAACGTATAGGATTAACGGTATGGCATACCTCGCAAATCAACTACTAAACCGTTATCAACAACCAAAAACAAAACTATTTTTAATAATAATACTCGTAATTTAATACTACAAATAATTAAAACTAGTTCCACTTTTTTAACTAGGCAAGCGGACTCGGAACAAACACTAGTATGTGGTACTAATAAACAACACTTTCGAACGAAACTATTCGTCAAATAAATCCCGACAAACAAAAAAAAATATACACATCTAGGCGAGTAAACTCGTATCAAATCACTAGTATGTGATACTAATAAACACACTTTCGAACGAACTATTCGTCAAATAAATCCGGACACACAAAAAAAAAATATACACATCTAGGCGAGTAAACTCGTATCAAAACACTAGTATGTGACAACAATTATATAAGTGTCTATCTATTATCGGATCCACCAAGTGAGAAACATTCGCTTCGAGAATTTACTAGAACAATTTCTTAGTACTTCAATCGTCTCGGCATACCCTCGAGATTTCAACAAAAAAAAAAATAATTTTTAGGTACGCTTTTTAGGTACGCTTTTTATTTTTACTATGAAATTTTATGTACCTAGTTAATTTTAATATGAAAATTAACTAATTATATCAACTAACTACGCTCTGCTACCAAAAATATGATCACGCACAATTGTGATGACCACATCTACTGTGTTCCACAGTTTATTGAAACGAAGGTTTCCCATGCAAAAATTAAGTAAATTAAACTAATCCTACCTTACTAAAATAGTGTCCGTAATCCAGGGGGGCTGACGTTGTCTCGCCGGCGCGCGCGCGCCCTGGCAAAACGATCTCCACACAACCCCCGATGGGATACTCTTACAGCTAACACTCTTATACTACACAATGCCCTAATAGGCCGCTAAAACTTTCCCGGCGCTTTTCAAAGCGAACACACACGGGTTACACGTCCGTACCCCGACCGGAGCCCTAGTAGGTGCAAAACGAATCTCGGTCCCAAAATGGGTAGGTAACTTGCGCGGCACGTCGCTACAGAAACACACGAACTTGTCTCGCGGCTGCTTACGGCCAACTGAGTGCCGTGTCGCGCGGGCGGCGGTCGGCGCCGAACCCACGAACGCACGGGAATGAATGAATCACGCGCGGCGTGAACACTGCCTTGTTATCGATTGAAGGCCGCGACCATGCAGCCCCAGATGGGTGATTTGCCTGCTGATCGCGTCACGGAATGTAGAGCTTTTGCCGGAGTCGCCACCGACTTCGCCGGTCCCTTTACTGTAAAGGCTTCGAGACTGCGTAATGCTAAAACCTATAAGGCGTACTTGTGCGTGTTTGTGTGTTTGTCCACCAAGGCTGTCCATTTGGAAATTGTCTCGGAATTGTCTACCGAAGCCTTTGTCGCCGCCTTGAGCAGATTTGTTTCCCGTAGAGGACTGCCGACATTGATACGTTCCGATTGTGGTACTAATTATAAGGGAACGTGTAATTATCTTAAGGAAGTAGTTAAGTTTTTTGTTGATAATAAAATAGACATTGGAACCACCCTCTCCCGGCGTGGGATAATCTGGAAGTTTAGCCCTCCAGCTTGTCCGACCTGGGGAGGAATTTTTGAAGCTTGTGTAAAGGCTGCCAAGACACACTTGCGTCGCGTGATTGGAGAAACTATTCTCACGTATGAGGAACTTGATACGGTATTTTGTAAAATTGAGGCCGTCCTCAACTCGCGACCCTTGTGCCCGTTGTCTTCGGACCCGAATGACCTGGAAGCGTTGACCCCAGGTCATTTCTTGATCGGACAGCCCCTTTTGGCTTTGCCTGAATATCCGATTCAGGATGTAGGATCCCATCGTTTGTCGCGATACCAACTTTTGAAACAGATGTCCCAAAACTTCTGGGCACGTTGGTCGATGGAGTATTTGCATATCCTACAACAGCGCGTGAAGTGGACAGATAAAACCACCCCACCCCAGACTGGCGACCTCGTGTTGATTAAGGATGCTAACCTGCCGCCCCTATGTTGGCGAAGGGGGCGCATTGTTAAACTCTACCCCGGAACTGACGGAGTTCCTCGTTTTGCTGAGGTTTTGGTTCGGGATTCGGTTTTGAAGAGAGCAGTTAGTGGGCTCTCCCGATTACCCGTAGATTGACGTACCGTTCTTAACGGTCCGGGGCGGGGGGATGTTCGGAAAAGATCGACGTTTCTGAACGCATCCCTAATGTCACGTCAAATTGACATTAGCTGTGACTTGAAGTTGACAGCTCTCTTGATTGGAATTCTTGTAGAAAAACATGTCGGATTAATTTTTGCTGAATTGTTAAAAAACCGCTCGCGTTGAATATGCCTGGCATATCGAGCTTGAATTGAATCCTGAATTATCCTGTCGATCCCGTGTTGTACGACCAAGATTTTGACGCCATCGTGACGATCGGGCCGGTCGCGGCGTTTTGAAATAAAGAGTGCCACCACACGCGTTGTTGTCGGGAAAATATATATTAATAAACAGGCCCCGCGTGTGTCGTTGTGTATTGTTGAAGCGCCCAGTGTCTTGGGACCGCTGTGTGCTATTTGTTGTGAGTAAGGTGACGAATTGGTAAGGTCTGCAGAAGAAGAAGGAACTACAGGGGGCGCCCCCCCTCTCTCCGCAGCCCAGGAGACTTTCGACACCACAGAACCGTATGTAAAATCACCTTACTTCACATTAAGTCGCTGTGTATCGCAGTTTCAATTGTTCAGTTACATCCCGGCTGAAACCAAGTTTTGTCCGGAGTCTATACTAGTAATACCAGCTTTCACTGCGCTATGCCATTCCGCGGGTCTAGGCAGGGGTGTACTGAACAACTGCAATAGTCAAACTGTGTCGCAGCTATTAGCGCCCACCCAAAGCACAATACAAAAGCGTTAGCATAATAAAATAAAGACAGATTCCAAAAAAATTAATAAATTACCTAATTAATCAAATAAAATTACAAACAAGGACTCGGGCGTGTGTGAATGTATATACATATTATATGGAAACATAAGTTTTAGAATTACAGAACAAGACTCTCAATTTCGTCATATTTTAAACTAAGAAGCCACTCGTTCAAGAGGTCTTTGCATTCGCGAACAGTTAAGCTGTAAATTCCCAGTTTGCTGTTGATTTTATTATATAATTATTCATTATATAAAGGGTCTGCTGTTTTAAGCAAAGCTTCCTTCCTTTCCTATACAGTCCCCGCCCACTTGCTACATCTAACGTTTTTCTTGTGTTCGTGTCATTAATAACATAGTCGGTTAGAACACCGCTTACTGCGAAACTTTTTAATTATATACATGTAGGAAAAATGGTGATAGTTAATAACCACAGGCCCTGCAAGTAACTTTCAGCCGAGATTGTTATTTGCAGGGCTGGTGGTTTTTTACTATCACTTCCTGTACTTATAGCAAAAAAAAATTGTATATAAGGTGTTGTAAAAAAAGTCGACGGAATTTTGAGGGGTCAATGTAGTCATGCATACAAACAACTTTTACTATGGTACCAACATTGAAATCGCGACAAAAAAATCAGCTGTTCCATAGAAAATTTGAAATCGAATAGATCAAAACGTATGGAACAGCTGTTTTTTTTTCGCTATTGGTTATACCATAGTAAAAGTTGTTTGTATGCATGAGTACAATGACCCCTTAAAATTCCGTCGACTTTTTTACAACAGCGTATATTGTTATTTGCAGACGAACGCCGGGTCTGGACGACAGCGGCGCGGAGTCTGACGGCGGCGCGAGCACGGAGGCGGCGGGCGACGAGGGCGGTGCCGACGCGGCGGCGGACGGCGCGGACGGTCCGGACGGCGACGGCGCGGACGGCGCGGACGACGCGGCGTGCGGCGGCAGCCCCGTGCCCGCGCGCAACACCGCGCGCGTCGCCGCTAAGTTCGCCGACCTCACGCTCACCGGCGGGTCGCTCAAGCCCGCGCTCGCCGCCAAGCCCGCGCTACTCAGGTATTATACAGGGTGATCCATTCAGACGGGTCAGTATAGGAAAGTTTGAAACTATAAGAGATAGAGATATTTGTTCTAAGGAACCATGTCGTCGATTTTAGAGTAAAGAATAACTACATTCAAAGATTTTCAAAAAAACTCATACACGACTCGGGAATCGAACCTTGTCAGTTTTCAAAACAAAAAATGTTATGTTATTTTATTACGAAAGTTCATTGTGTGTGTGTTCAATGTGTATGTTGTTATGAATACATTTTACTATGGAACCCTATGTCTACAATTAAAATGCCATCTTTTTCTAGTGATGGCATTCATAATAATCAATTTTCTTGCTGTTCTCTGTAACGAGTTTGAATCGAGTCGATTTGAAAATCGAAAAATAAACAAGTCGATGTCACACAAATTGCAGACAGATCTATGTACGTTTAAGTAGTGAACCATTGTGTTTGGTGCAGACGTCCGACGCCGCACCCGCGCGGCTCGTCGGCGGCGGGCGGCGCGCTGGCGGCGGCGCCCGCCCCCGCCCCGCCCGCCCACGCCGCGCCCGCCCACGCCGCGCCCGCCCACGCCGCGCCCGGCGACGCCGCGCCCTGCTAGCGCCACCGCCACACTGACGGAAGGGACCCCACATATCGTCCACGCGAGCGAAGCTCTATCCTCCTGCTGAAATTATTCCTCCTTCCTTGACGTTGATCAAATGTTTACCGGTTCCTGGATGTCCGGTGAAAAATTATAGTGTGTAAACACATCTTAGATTTCTGCGCGAACTGTCCATATAAATAAAACACTTTCACGGATTTTTTCACGCAATTTATTCAACAACTTGGTTAAATTTTTCGGCACCTTTCCAGGGGCCGTGGTCACGGAAAACAAACGTCGGATAAACCAAAAAATCTCAAAAAAAACACTAAAATTTAACCAAGTTGTTGAATAAATTGCGTGAAAAAATCCGTGAAAGTGTTTTATTTATATTATAGTGTGTATTGACGCCTGGTGTCACTCTGATACCGGTTTAGATCTGAAACGGGGCCCGCGAGCCCGTATGTGACGCCGCCTGGCATATCGAATGACGCGGCGTTCCGACTCCGGCCAGAATCTCGTCGTCCGAGGAGGTAGTCCGTAAGAGTGTATCTTTTGTACCCGACCCTATATATAATGTTTATTTTTGTATGCGCGGTGCGGCGGCGCAGATGTTAATATTTTTCTAGACATTTTGAGGCGAGGCCGAGGCCTCTGTGATATTATTGTACTATGATATGGTGTACTGTATCGAATATCTAGAAATACCTGTAAACGCGTACTCAATAAACCAGTATTACTGATTTCCGTGACTTTTATTGTGGAACCTGCATGCGTACGCTGCATCAGGCGTGATCACGACGCGTAGTCGCGTGGCGCGTAGTAAATGCAGCAAAATACAAGAGCACCGCTAGCTAGCGCGCGGCGTAAGACCATGCGTGCTCCTGTATCTAATACGCGCGCGCGAATACGCCAAGTGTTCACGCCTGACGCATGTACTACGCCCTTATAGCCCAAGAGCCAAACTCATTCACTCTATGGAGACTCAACAATAATTCTATATCAGTAATTTATTAACATAGAAAATTAGATCATCTAGTTTAATAAATAATTCATTAATAATCCACCAATATTTATGACAGCGACATTATAAAAAACAAATACAAAGCTATAAAAAATCTTTAAAAAATTAGCAAAAATGGTATAAGTATTATTCACTTTACATTTGAATACATTTATTAATTATCTTTCGTAAAAGTATATTGTTCAGTACACCCCTGCCTAGACCCGCGGGGCCGGCATAGCGCAGTGGAAGCTTATCTCTAGTATAGACTCCGGACAAAACTTGGTTTCAGCCGGGATGTAACTGAACAATTGAACTGCGATACACAGCGACTTAATGTGAAGTAAGGTGAATTTTACATACGGTCTGTGGTGTCGAAAGTCTCCGGGGCAGAAGTGGTATGAGGGCGCGCCCCCACCTGATGTTCCTTCTTCTTCTGCAGACCTTACCAATTCGTCACCTTACTCACAAAACAAATACTACACAGCGGTCCCAAGACACTGGGCGCTTCAGCAATACACAATAACACACGCGGGGCTTGCTTATTAAGATATATTGTCCCGACAACAACGCGTGGTGGAAGGTTATCTTTCAAAGCACCGCGACCGGCCACTCGTCAAGATGGCGTCAAAATCTTGGTCGTACAAAACGGGATCAAATCGATAATTTAAGATTCAATTCAAGCTCGATATGCCAGGCATATTCAACGCGAGCGGTTTTTTAACAATTCAGCAAAATTAATCCGACATTTTTCTTCCAAGAATTCCAATCAAGAGAGAACTGTCAACTTCAAGTGACAGCTAATGTCAATTTGACGTGACATTAGAGATGCGTTCAGAAACGTCGATCTTTTCCGAACATCCCCCCGCCCCGGACCGTTAAGAACGGTACGTCAATCTACGGGTAATCGGGAGAGCCCACTAACTGCTCTCTTCAAAACCGAATCTCGAACCAAAACCTCAGCAAAACGAGGAACTCCGTCAGTTCCGGGGTAGAGTTTAACAATGCGCCCCCTTCGCCAACATAGGGGCGGCAGGTTAGCATCCTTAATCAACACGAGGTCGCCAGTCTGGGGTGGGGTGGTTTTATCTGTCCACTTCACGCGCTGTTGTAGGATATGCAAATACTCCATCGACCAACGTGCCCAGAAGTTTTGGGACATCTGTTTCAAAAGTTGGTATCGCGACAAACGATGGGATCCTACATCCTGAATCGGATATTCAGGCAAAGCCAAAAGGGGCTGTCCGATCAAGAAATGACCTGGGGTCAACGCTTCCAGGTCATTCGGGTCCGAAGACAACGGGCACAAGGGTCGCGAGTTGAGGACGGCCTCAATTTTACAAAATACCGTATCAAGTTCCTCATACGTGAGAATAGTTTCTCCAATCACGCGACGCAAGTGTGTCTTGGCAGCCTTTACACAAGCTTCAAAAATTCCTCCCCAGGTCGGACAAGCTGGAGGGCTAAACTTCCAGATTATCCCACGCCGGGAGAGGGTGGTTCCAATGTCTATTTTATTATCAACAAAAAACTTAACTACTTCCTTAAGATAATTACACGTTCCCTTATAATTAGTACCACAATCGGAACGTATCAATGTCGGCAGTCCTCTACGGGAAACAAATCTGCTCAAGGCGGCGACAAAGGCTTCGGTAGACAATTCCGAGACAATTTCCAAATGGACAGCCTTGGTGGACAAACACACAAACACGCACAAGTACGCCTTATAGGTTTTAGCATTACGCAGTCTCGAAGCCTTTACAGTAAAGGGACCGGCGAAGTCGGTGGCGACTCCGGCAAAAGCTCTACATTCCGTGACGCGATCAGCAGGCAAATCACCCATCTGGGGCTGCATGGTCGCGGCCTTCAATCGATAACAAGGCAGGCAACGGAAAACCACAGTGCGAATGGCTCGACGAGCAGACAAAATCCAAAATTCACGCTGCAAAATTGCCAACAAAGCATTACAGCCAGCATGTTGTGCATTCACATGGCGATCTGTTATTATCAGTTGAGTCAAATGTCCGGCTTTAGGTAGCAAAAGGGGGTGACGAGCTCCATACGGCAGGTTCGCATTTCGAAGTCTTCCGCCGACTCGCAAAAGCCCACTCTCGTCCAGGAAGGGATTCAATCGCGATACCGCGCCCTTCAACTTGCGACGGCCTAAACGCAAAATTTCAATCTCGGACTCAAAACTATCAGCTTGTACTCTCCGGACCCAAAACAAGAGCGCGTCCCTACGCTCGTCCGGAGTGAGAACCGACGAATCACGCCTCGCGCGTGGGTTTCTGCAATTGTACACAAAACGTCTGATCCAAGCGGTAACACCAAGCAGCTTCTGTAAGGAGCTGTACCGATCCAACAACAAATCCTTTTCCCCGGCGGGGTTAGTCTCCAGGACGCATGCCCGCATATCAGGAACGGCTACGTTCGACAACGCTGGAGAGGGCGGCCACTCCGACTCAGGCCGCATCAACCACTGTGGGCCCCACCAGAGGGGGTGGTTAATTAGGGTTGGGGCTACACAACCCCGAGACGCACAATCCGCGGGATTCATGGTTCCCGGCACGTGTCTCCAAATCAACTCGATGTCGGAATTACAAATCTGCGACACTCGATTGGCCACAAACACGTCCAAGGTGTGCGCCGGAGCCTTCAACCAACAAAGGACGACCTGACTGTCCGTCCAAGCATAAACCTCTTGTATCTTAATAGATCGACCTAATGTGAGCCATACGTGGTTCAACAAACGCATTAGGAGGGCAGCTCCACACAATTCCAACCTCGGGATCGTATGACGAGTCCGAAGGGGAGCGACTTTGCTTTTCGCTATCACCAGATGCACAGCAACAACTCCGTCAACAGTAACGGTGCGGAGGTACACGGCCGCAGCAAATCCACGTTCGGAGGCATCGGAAAAGCCGTGAAGAGTAACTTTACAATTTTCAGAAGGGAGGAATAGCCTCGGCAAATGCACTTCATTAATCTCGGGGAGGGATGAAACGAAGCTCGACCAATCTCGGAGTAACTCGTCCGAGAGGGGTTCATCCCACGACACACCCGAAGCCCATAACCGTTGCAAGAAACACTTGGCCATAAACAGCACGGGGCAAATCCACCCATTGGGGTCAAAGGTACGTGCGACAGTAGACAATACTAAACGCTTGGTCCAGACTTTCGGTGGTCGTAAATCCACACAATAAGTGAAAGTGTCAGAGACCGGTTTGTACTGTACGCCAAGGACGGTCACCACATGGGGATTATCAACATTTTCGAATAGGTGGGGGTCCTGCTGGTGCTCTTCGGGCAAACCTACCAGTACATCAGGCGAGTTGGATATCCATTTCCTCAACTCGTAACCTCCCGACTTCAAAAGGGCGGTGAGTTCGTCTCTCAGGACAATCGCCTCTGAGACAGATGAGGCGCCCGTGCAAATGTCATCCACATAGACGTCACTGGCCAAAATGGCGGAGGCGCGAGGGTATCTCAAGCGCTCCTTCTCGGCCAACTCCAACAAAGAACGAATCGCAACAAACGGGCTCGAAGCCAAACCGTACGTATTCGTATTCAATTCATAAATCAACAAGGGGTCCCTAGGACTCTCTCTCCACAAAATCAATTGGTACCTCCTATCCTCTGGATGGATGACCGTTTGTCTGAACATCATCCGGATGTCAGTCATAAATACAATTTGGTGCCGCCGGAAGTTGGTCAAAATGTCTGAGATCTCCGTGTGCAGCTTGGGACCTACATGCAGGCACTGGTTCAAGGACGCTCCAGTAGAGGTGGGAGCCGAACCGTCAAAGACCACCCGAATCTTTCCGGATTTCAAAACGGCGTGGTGCGGCAAAAAGAAGTGCTCAACGGAGCGCCAATCCAAATCGCTCACGGACATGTGCCCTAACTCCTCATACTCCCGCATGAATTCAACATACTTCTGGCGGAAGACCGGATCCTTGCTCATGCGACGCTCCATCGCCACTAGCCTACGTTCCGCTAGCGGTCGGGATTCGCCCAGAGGAGGTCGGCCGGCACGAAAGGGGAGACGGGTGATCAAACGACCAGAGCGGAGGCGACCAGTGTTATTCTGGTAATACAACTCGCATTCATCCGCTACTGGGTCGACCCGCGGGGCTGGTGGAGGTTCCTCAACCTCCCAAAACTTCTGCACCACTTCGGAGAGAGACACATTAAAAACAAGACCGCGATCCTCATCAAGGGAATCCAAAACGCGGCGAGCAGGGCCCATCACAACTGTACCGAGTGTCATCTGCAGAGCTACCAAGCCATCTGGCTGCAAAACTCGCTTCCCCGTCAACAAAACTCGCCCCAGGACATCGGCTCCAAGGAGAGCATCAATCGGGCCTGGGCGGAAGAAATTTGGATCGGCGAGTGGGGAATCAGACACCAAAGACAACATACTCGGTCCCAAGTCAACTGAAGGTTGACGGCCAACAACTGTGTCCAACACAATCGCCGAGGTCTTAATGCCTGGCGTGGACTTATTACGTGATGTAAATGTGAAGTCAACATGCCCTAACAACCCGGGGACTTTCACATCGCCAACACCTCTCACGCCTTCCGTGTGGGGGTGCACCTTGAGGCCCAACCGCCTAACTAACCAAGATGACACAACACACCCCTGAGCACCGGAATCCAACAAGGCGCGAACTTCCACAAGGTCGCCATTCAATCCCCTGACAAGCACAGAGGCCGTGGGCAACAAAACGGTCTCTGGAGGGGTGGCTACAATCGACCGTAAACACGTTGATTGCTAGTATGTGGGGTCCCCAGACGTCCCCCCATGGTAAGGGGGTCGCTCATAGCGATCCAGTGGGTCCCATTCTCCCACATACTGCCTACGTCCAATTCGCCCGGTATCAGGCGGGTTATATCTCCCGGCCCCTTGAAGACGGGGCGGGCGCCGCTCCAAACGCGGGTATTCGGCGAGCGGCGGCGAGAATCGGTGCCTAGCACCCACCGTGTACGTCGCCCCATAGTCGCGGGGGCACGGTGACCGATTTTCAGAAGGGGGGTCCCGGGGACCCCCGGCTGTGCGAGGCTCAACACGTTGCGGGGGGCTTCTACGACCTCCAGCATCGCTCGCAAAATCGAACCCCCTAGTTGGGGACCGACTTCCCATGGGGGGGTCCGTGGGACCCCCGCCCGTGCGAGGCTCAAAACGTCGCGGGGGGCCTCTACGACCTCCGGCAACGCTCGCATGACCCATCCCCATCCTTGGGGATCGGTTTCCCATGGGGGGGTCCCTGGGACCCCCGCCCGTTTGAGGCTCCAAACGTGGCGGAGAGCGTCTGGGGCCACTCTGGTGGCCACTAGAACTGCTGCGGGATGCAAACACCGCGGGGGGTCCGAGACCCCCACCCTTACGAGGTGATCCTGCAGCGACGCGCTGCGGCGCTCCGCCGCCCTCTGGGCTGTTCATGCAGAGGAGGGGATGGTGGTTGCCCTTACAAAAGCGGCATGGGTGCGCTTGGGTACATTCGCGCTGCATGTGCAGGCCCAAGCACGAGTAGCACCATGTCCGTTGTCGCGCGATCGCTCGACGGCCTTGGACGCGCTGGTCGAGGAACTTATCACAACGGGTCGTGCTGTGACCCGGTTCCCGACAGTACAAGCAGCGGGCGGTCTCCTGGACGGCGGCATAGCGGCCGGGCGCGCGAGGGGCCATACGCCCCCTACGGGGGGGTCCGGTGGGGGACCTACTCTGTGGCACAGGTCGTTCGGGTCCCATAGGACCGGCCAGAGAGGAATTATCTGCCAGTCTACTCTCTCCTTCCAGGAACGTCAAGAGGTCCGAGAAGGGTGGCAGATAAGTCGCACTATCCCCACCATACTGCTGCTCAAAACGGACCTTAACAGAGTCCGGCAACTTTCCCAGGACAATGTGCAGTAACAAAAACGACCACTGCTCCACTGGGAGTTTTAAGTTTTTTAATGCGTTGTAGGCAACCAACAGCGGATTCAACAAAGCCACTCTCAAGTGCATCACGCTGGCAACGCAGGGTAAATTCAAAATGGCGGCAACATGGTTGTCCGCCAGACGTCGTACGTTCTGGTACCGACGGGCAATCAAATCCCTAGCAATAGGGTAGTTTTCATCCGAGGGGGCCAAATGTTGAACCGATTCAAGGGCCTCCCCTTCCAACACGGATAACAAGTAAGCCAACTTCTGGCCCTGGGTCAAATCATCCCGGGCATGTACGAGACTATCAAAAATATTAATAAAGCCCTCCCAGTCCTCTAGACGACCAGCAAAACGCCTTAAATCTAAGGGGGCCAATCTAGCAAATAGAGGGGGCATACTCTTAGATGTGACCGGGGACGGGCTCGGTTCATTCTCTCTTGCCACTTGCAAAGGTCGAGCCACCTGGGTAATTCTGTCCGCAAAATCATAACACTGGTCCACATCCAAACCGACTTCTTGTCGCATTTCCACATCGGCCTCAACAGTCTTTTCCAAAAATAAGGCATACTGTTCATCAACAACAGCCAAACGTACGGGCAGATCTACGTATCTGTTCAACAAGGCCTCCGTCCTATCCGGTCGATCCAACAATGCAACAAAGCTAACCACCGTAACTCACAACGTATTTTTGCTTTAGCAGAGGAGGCCGTCATTGTAACGTCACAAATTTATCAACAAAAACAACAAATTCAAAATATTCACTATAACACAAAATCCCCAATATTTGGAGGTTATTAGTAACCACAAAATTGCAATATTACAACAACAAAGTATTTATAATGACACAAACTCTTAAATATTTGGAGGTTATCAGAAAACAACAAAACTCAAGTATATAATTATAACTCTAACTCTCAAGAGGTTATAACTTAGACACAAACTAACTTTGACTTTATAAGTCAAAAGTCATTCAGTTCAAACAAATCACTGACTATTGAAATTCACTTGGATATCAACATACAACAAATTAATTTTAATTATTTCAAAGCACAAGTTTCAATAAGTTTCAATGTGTAAATAATGTCTTAAATCATTTAAGTTTCACTAAGTATTGGGTGCAAACTTATTAAGTACCCAAGCCTTTTTAGGACAACTTTTTATTAGCTATTATTTAGCAACAACTTGTCAATATTCACAACTCAAATTTGCTAACAAAACTAAATACTAATTATTATGAACAAAGAAAGGCATCTGTTTACATTTTGGAACTTCAATACATGACAATTAATTACAAGACATGGAACCAATAGCAAAAGGAATGCCCTTTACTTTTCAAATGCAAGTTAATTACCATTTACAAGTACAAATTAATCCAGTCCGGACCAGATGGTCATCAAAACGGCACTGATTAATAGACAAAGTTTTGGCGTGGGCCTCTCAGGCCTTCAAACTACGCTCTTGGTACCAAGCAATGTTCAGTACACCCCTGCCTAGACCCGCGGGGCCGGCATAGCGCAGTGGAAGCTTATCTCTAGTATAGACTCCGGACAAAACTTGGTTTCAGCCGGGATGTAACTGAACAATTGAACTGCGATACACAGCGACTTAATGTGAAGTAAGGTGAATTTTACATACGGTCTGTGGTGTCGAAAGTCTCCGGGGCAGAAGTGGTATGAGGGCGCGCCCCCACCTGATGTTCCTTCTTCTTCTGCAGACCTTACCAATTCGTCACCTTACTCACAAAACAAATACTACACAGCGGTCCCAAGACACTGGGCGCTTCAGCAATACACAATAACACACGCGGGGCTTGCTTATTAAGATATATTGTCCCGACAACAACGCGTGGTGGAAGGTTATCTTTCAAAGCACCGCGACCGGCCACTCGTCAAGATGGCGTCAAAATCTTGGTCGTACAAAACGGGATCAAATCGATAATTTAAGATTCAATTCAAGCTCGATATGCCAGGCATATTCAACGCGAGCGGTTTTTTAACAATTCAGCAAAATTAATCCGACATTTTTCTTCCAAGAATTCCAATCAAGAGAGAACTGTCAACTTCAAGTGACAGCTAATGTCAATTTGACGTGACATTAGAGATGCGTTCAGAAACGTCGATCTTTTCCGAACATATATAATCCCCCTATATATGTAAATGAAAAACAAATAAACTTTAAAAAAACTCTCTACGTAAACTGAAATTGGCATTACACCTTTAAGTTGAAAATGCTATCAGAAACAACCGACTTCTTCCTAAAGTATTAGTTTCCCGTTTTATATCTTTATGGATTTCAACTTTGGTGCTTAGATATGGTGAACGTAAACACATGTTCACGATAAAATTGGTGATAGCACATTTGCTGTAAAATTGCACCATTTTCTGGGCAGGTATAACTTTTTTTTATACCTTCCAATGCGAGATTATGTTGGATTCCAAAATATAGTCTCTTAAAATTATATTTAATGGCCGTTTACAAAAATTTGGCCTGTTATTGAATTTTTTACAAAAATATCGGATAGTTCTTGGGCTATATACCTAGGTATATTCGATGATCGAGGAAAAAATGGGCCATTGCCACCCCTTGGCGTATTCCTGGCAAAGGTTTTTCGCACAGAACACAATAAAGACGTGAGAGGTAGGGGCGGCGCGCGTCAAGCACCCTTTGCTTAAAACAGCATACCCGCCATACATTTACCTTTGTACCTAAGTACGCTACGATTTAGATTTGTTCTGGTTGTCATGGTGAGTAGCTTGTTTTCGATTCAACGCTTCATTCAGTATAAAATGCGTGACGTGCTTCTTCTAACATCTTTCTTGTGTTCTGTGGCTATTTGATTGTATAGTCTAAGTATGTGTAAACGAAACGAAATATTTAATCATCATAGTAATATATTTCTTTTCACAACTTATAACAATTTGTACAGAAGTTGTCGAACAACTCATACATACTATGCATATTTAAATTTAATTATGAAGAGGGTCTTACAAACTTCGACATTTAACGCAGCATCCTTCGCGATCGCAGAACTGCCAGCCAGAGCTCGCAGCTCGTGCGATCGCGACCGGATGCCGCCAGAAGATAGACGTATCTTAACAAGGAAACAAAGTTAAAATGAAACAAGCTACATCATATCGATCAATGGTCCTCGTCGCTTCAGTTCCGATCACCGGAAGCCGACAACACCCGTCGAGTTCACTCCTGATACGTTTCAGTCCAATTTTGAATGATGACCGTGTCGACGGGGGCGGGGGCGGGGGCGCCGGGCGCGGGGGCCGCGGGCTAGTAGCGCAGGCAGTGGTCGTGGTGCGAGTGGTGCAGCGGCGCGGCGTTCTCCTTGTCGCGGTAGTGCTGCGGCGGCGCGGGCGCGCCCCCGGCGGCCGCCGCCGGCGCGAACCCGCCGCCCAGCGCGCCCTCGTACTCGTCGCCCGACCCGTCCGACGCCTCCAGGTAGCCGAAAAGGCGCGCCGCGCCCGCCGCGCGCCCCTCGCGCCGCCGCCCGCCCGCCGCCGCCTCGCCCGCGCCGCCCGCCGCCCCGCCCCCGCCCCCGCCGCCGCCCGCGCCCGCCCCGCTCGCGCCCTCCGTGCTCGCGCCCGCGCCGAACGAGTTGCTCACCACGCGCGTCACTCCCGTCGGCACCTTCAGGTTGCGGCTCTCGATGTGGCTGTTGGAAAACATTCTTATTAATGCCTGGGTCACACGTACCGAGTTAATTGGCGAGACAGGGCTCGGCCGAGTTAGTGTTGTACCGAACTCGGCTGTGTTTACATGTACCGAGTATTTGACCGAGAGCACTATCTTGACCGCTTACTCGGTGGTACGTGTGATCAAGACGCCGAGTGTCGATAGCGCTACATTATGTGGGTCATATTTGCAGTTAACCCGATCCGAGTGTTATTTCAGGAACTGAAACACAGAGTTGCAAATGTGGTACGGGGACATGATCAATGAGCAAACAGATAATAAATAAATTTCTCACAATTACACCAAATTATTTTGCTCATAAGTAGATTTCATTAAGAAACTGCTATGGAAAATAGTTAACGGATTAAATATATGTACTTTTTGTAGTAAATAGGTACATACTTATTATTATTATTTTATTATTCCCTTTATTAGGTACATTTAAAATACTTACGAAATTATATTTCTAAACATTAAATTTTTACAATGTATAACACAAAAAAATATAACATTTAAAAATACAAAAATGCAGTTCCCCAACGGTAGCAAGCAAGATCAGGGTCCCGGCTACCGATGGTTAAGGATCCAGAGACAGGAACCTTCTCACTATACGGGCCGTGTCCAGAAGTACTGCCTTCTGCATCTGACTCCCGATCCATCCACCTAACGCAAGCCTCTTAAGGTGTTTATCGAGGCTCTTGGCTATCAGACCATGGGCAGATATGGCTATCGGAACAACAATTGCTGAATCAATGTCCCACATGTCAACAATCTCGTGAGCTAAATCAAGATATTTGTTTTATCTTTTTCAGCTTTCACAAGGTTGTCGTCATGTTATTAGACTTACTTAATATACTTACATAGAAAATACTCAGATCAAGACAAATTAAAGACATGTTCATGCACACAAATATTTGTCTTGTTCGGGAATCGAACCCGAGACCTCTGGAGCAGAAGGCAGGTCTTCACACCTAAGCCAAATCGGTCGCCAAATCAGCTGGTCGAATTAAAGCAAACCGAGTGGGTACTGACTGTGCGTCGCGCAGGTGGAGCGCCAGCTGCGGCTGGTCGTCGGCGAGGAAGGGGCACTTGGCGCACGCCTTCTTGTTGTGCACCTTGTGCACGTGCGTGGCCAGCCGCTCCGCGCGCGCCGCCTTGTACTCGCACAGCGCGCACGCGAACGGCTTCAGGTGCGTGTTCAGGTGCCGCTTCAGGCACCAGTTGTCCACGCCCGACCACGCGCAGTAGCAGCACGCGTACCGCCGCTCGCCCTGCCATCACACACCGTATTACTAGTCAACTCAATAGCACATACTTAAATGAATTATGAAATGGAATTTTATGTCACTACAAACAAAATTTGTGAGTTATAGATACCTAAATAAAAATAACATCGACTTTGGATGTAAAGCCGATTTAGACTTATTTACATAAAAAGTTTCGTCGGAGGTACTGTTCGAAACGATTGCCAATAGAAAGGCCTCGGTTGATTTGTGTCAAAAGTGTTATTAAAAGTAAACCTTTCGCCGAACCGGTGCTTGGGTGGTGCTTTGAGCCTGGTGCGGCACCGGCTGCTTGTGGTGGGGCTGCGGGGCCGGCGCCGCCTCCGCCTTCACCAGCGGCGCGCGCTCCAGCTTGACGCCCACCGGCGGCGGCGGGGCGGGCGCCGGCGCGGGGGCGGGCGCGGGCGCGGGGGCCGGCGCCGGCGCCGCCGTCAGCGGGGGAGGCGCGCGGAACTCCATCGTTTGAGGCGGAGGCTCCGCCGGCGGCTTCGTGTAGTAGTGCAGCGCGGGCGCCGGCGCCGGCGGGGCGGGCGGCGGGGGCTTCGCCGGCGACCGCCTGATGCGGTTCAGGTCGTACGGCTGGTCGCGGTGCATGCGCAGGAAATGCTTCTTCACGTGGTCGGCGCGGTTAAACTGCTTCTGACACAAGTAGCAGTGGAAGGGCTTCTCGTCGCGGTGGATGTTCTCGTGTCGCGTGAACAGGTCGCGGCGGTCGGTGGCGTAGGGGCAGGAGCCGCAGGCGTAGCGCTTGCCCGCCTCGCTGGCGTCCGCCTGCGCCTGCGCCGCCGCCGCCGCCGCCGCCGCCGCCGCCACCGCCTCCGCCGCCGCGCCTTGTGTCGCCGTTGAACTGCCGCCGCTGTTGCGCCGCTCGTTCCGGGCCTCCACCTGTTAACAAAATAAATTAGTTTTGACAATCGAGAAGAAAACATTGAATTGATAGAAATGGGGCCATATCAATTATTTTCTAGAGCTCCTAAGCATTCGCTGGTTAATGCTGGTAGGTGACTGAATATAAGTGCTGTATCAGCCTAAACTGAATTCAGTTTAGGCTGATACAGCACTTATGAACGTCAAAGAAACTATTCCAGTGGCTCGCAAACCCTACGGCGGGAGACCTAGGAGAAGAACCGGCAAGAAAATCGTCAAGGTTAATTTTTTCTCCCTGTTTTACAAAGTCGTTGTCGTCATTGACTTAAGCAGGGCAAGTGTGTGTGTGTGTGTGTGTGTGTGTGTGTGTGTTTGTGTGTGTGTGTGTGTTTGTGTGTGTGTGTGTGTGTGTGTGTGTGTGTGTGTGCGTGTGTGTGTGTGTGTGTGGATGGGTGGGTGTGTGTACAAGTACCAGTTGCATGCTGGAAGACTTATTGGAAGCTACTATAATGCAAACCGCGTAGCCGAATTTATGGTCTATCATTTCATTGTGTAGGTGTTGCTATCGACAATATACAAGGAGCAGGTGACCTTGTTCTTGAGGCGCTGCAGGTAGCGCGTGAGGTCGTCGAGCGCGGGGTTGTCGCGCAGCAGGTGGTCGGCGGCGGCGGGGTCGGAGTGGTGGTCGCGCGCCAGGTGGCCGCGCACGCCGCGCGCCCAGCCCGACGCGAACCCGCACCCCGCCACCGGGCACTGGAACGCGCGCGCCTAAACACCAAACACCGTTATTACTACTCAACACCGATCACCATATACAATGCCGCAATAGTCTTCAAATTTTAAAATATATAGCTGAAGTATAAGTAAATCTACAAAGCTACATTGTAGTACTCCTGCACAGGATCTAATAGACATCCTTGGTGGCCTCCTAGACTAGACCTAGAGGGAACACACGCTATTATTTAGTACACACCATCGACCGGTATCAGACCCATGATCCCAGGTTCGAATCCCATATGGAAGTACATATTGTATTTGGTGGTAGACAAGTACAAAGTACAGCTAGCTACCACCATCTGATCTAAGTCTGCCTGCTATCTACTGTGTGTGTGTGCAGAAAAAACAAACGGCTCCCAAAAAAAGCTCGGAACCTGTGAGTGCGTGCCGAGCCAGTGCTCGGCGATGCGCGCGAGGAAGCCGACACACTCGCAGTCGGCGCACTTGAAGAGGCGCTGCGCCGGGTTGTAGGCGGCCACGCGCGAGTGCGCCCACGCCAGCGGCTCCTCCGCCGCCGACCAGCGGTCCTCCGCCGACGTGTCGATGCGCGGCGTGAAGTTAGCCTGCGCACACACCACCATCATAAACTATACAAGCTGATGTTTATTTTATAAACTGACCCCAAAGAAAAAATAATCATTTAGATGATTAAAATCTAACAAAAACCAAGAATACTACGAGTACGTCTATAACACCTCAGTATGACCTGCCGGCCTAGCATGAGCGGCTTCTATCACGCGATACGATATGGTAAGGCATGCCGTCTTGCTTACACCTTAGTGGGCTACCTAAGCAAGACAAATCGCCGTACCATATCATATCGCGCGATAAAAGCCGCTCATGCTAGGCCGGCTGACCATTAACATGACAAGCAAATTGAGTCGTAGTAGAGAAGCAGTATCAGTAAAACCAGAAAGGCATTGTTCGTTAGTTCACCAAATCCCCCATTGACCAATCGGGGCGGCGAGAGAGCAAGTATTGATGGGTTTAGTGGGTAATCCCCTCCCCCTTCCTTATCCCCCATCGAGTACTAATCGCTTGATGGAAGATCAAGAAGCGGCCTCAGGCGACTCCTACAATTATTAACCACCGTCCTTATACGCCGCACGTGGATTCACATTAAAAATAGGAGGATGAGCGGTCACCTGCAGGATCCCCGGCGGCGGGAAGCCGTTCTGCATGAGCGCGGCGAGCCTCCAGGCCGTGATGTGCTCCTCGGGGCGCAGGTCGTCGTCCAGATCGCGCTCGTCTGTTCACCAGGTTAGAGGATGAGCGGTCACCTGCAGGATCCCCGGCGGCGGGAAGCCGTTCTGCATGAGCGCGGCGAGCCTCCAGGCCGTGATGTGCTCCTCGGGGCGCAGGTCGTCGTCCAGATCGCGCTCGTCTGTTCACCAGGTTAGAGGATGAGCGGTCACCTGCAGGATCCCCGGCGGCGGGAAGCCGTTCTGCATGAGTGCGGCGAGCCCCCAGGCCGTGATGTGCTCCTCGGGGCGCAGGTCGTCGTCCAGGTCGCGCTCGTCTGTTCACCAGGTTAGAGGATGAGCGGTCACCTGCAGGATCCCCGGCGGCGGGAAGCCGTTCTGCATGAGTGCGGCGAGCCCCCAGGCCGTGATGTGCTCCTCGGGGCGCAGGTCGTCGTCCAGGTCGCGCTCGTCTGTTCACCAGGTTAGAGGATGAGCGGTCACCTGCAGGATCCCCGGCGGCGGGAAGCCGTTCTGCATGAGCGCGGCGAGCCCCCAGGCCGTGATGTGCTCCTCGGGGCGCAGGTCGTCGTCCAGGTCGCGCTCGGCGGCGGGGAACTCCACGCCGCCGACCACCACGCCCACCGCCTCCTCGCCGTACAGCTTCTTGGTGATCTCCTTGAACATATCCTCGCAGTCCATCGTCAGCGACGCTACGCTGCCCACGCCGCCGCCGCCCTCCATTGCTCCTCACTCTGTTCACCAAAACGTTATCATTCAAACTTTTTATAAATAACTAGGTAGGTACTGTACTATAATTGTTTTTATTTTTTCATTTGCAGTGTTTAGAGCATTCGCTCGGACAGTGAAATGTAGTGAGTTCGAGTCCCATCGGAGCTAGTTGGGAGAATAGTCGATTTTTTCTAAAACATACTTCCTTTTTTAATATTTTCTATAACTAAGGTGGCCGGTGGTGTGAACCACACTAGACCACAGAAGAGGTATGTTTTACAACGTTAGAAATTATTAAAGAAACATATTACTTACATGTAGTGTAGAATGCCTATTATAGCAAATATAACAGTCTTGAATAATCCTTACTTATCCTTACTTATATATTATAAATGCGAAAATGTCTGTCTGTGTGTTACACAATCACGCCTAAACTACTGAACCGATTTAAATGAATTTTGGTACAGAGATAGTCTAGAGCCTGAGAAAGGACATAGGCTACTTTTTATTCCTGAAAATTATCACCTTCCCGCGGGATAACGTCGTGTAGTACACGCGGGCGAAGCCGCGGGCGGAAGGCTAGTACAAAATATACCTAGGCATTTTACAGATTTGTGTTGATTAACGACCTAAGTATAAAGTGGTAAAATCATCAATTCAACCGAAAGATTAGCTCCGACATGTCTTAAATAATTTCTAACGTTGTAAAACATAAGCCTCCTCTGTGGTCTAGTGGTTTATGCCACGCCACCAGTTTCGATTCCCAGTGGGGATACAAATTGTATTCGGTTTGGTTGGTAGGGCTTGCTCTTAATCCGCCTGGCTAGCTACCACCATCTTATCTAAGTCTGACGCCATAACAACGATGTTTTTTAGCATTGTTGTGTTCCGGCTGTTAGAGATGAGAAATCCAGTTCCTCAGTGATTGAGGATTCCATGAGTAGTGCGCTTACACTTTCAGCCTTATCACCACTTAACATTAGGTGTGATGAAGGCTAAGTGCTACCCCGATGTGGGTAAAAAAACTCTACTCTGTAAATAGATTTAGCGTAAGTGCTAGTCATCGTAGGGGTGATTGAAACGCATACAGTTGATTGTCATAATTTTAATTGGCATACTTACATCATAAAGCATAATCGCAAGCATTTTATTCTTTGGCATAAGTACATTTCATAACATAGGTAATACATAAAACATAACATCTTCGAAATTCATATTTTCGTTTGTCATTAATTTCGTGAAGTCATTAAAACGCATAAATAAAAGCATAATTAATAAAAAAAAATACTAAAAAAATATATAAAGATGTCAGTATCTCGTAAACGGTGCGTCGTCGTAGCCAAAATCTAACGAAATTTTCAATATCCGGCCGGAGGTATTCAAAACAATTTTTGTTTTAATTTTTATGTTCTGAATTTTGTAGAAATGGAAAAAAACAAAGAAGCAGGGTCTCGGGGGGCGAAGTCCCCTGCTACCCAATAATTCATTTTTTAAATGTAAACAAAGTAAAAAAAAAAACAGTAATCATAGCAGTAAATAATTTTCATTAACTTAGGAAAAACTAGAAAGGTAGTTTCTTTAAAATACACACCTACCAACTAGATAAGTGTTTAAACGTAGTGAATAAAATACTAAAATAAATGCCAAACAACGGTGATAAAACTTTGAATTGTTTAAGGACATAGAGTCAATAATATAAATAAATAAATAAATAAAAGAAGTAGAGTCAATAATAAGCAGTGCCGTACAAGAAAACCTAACAGTCTTTTTAGGTTAGGTTAGGTTAGAACAATGACCAAAACGCCGTGCCGCGGCAGCGGCCAGCGAAGCGCCAGTTTTTTTTACACACCTAACTTCAAAATAAATAAACGTATTACCGCGTTAAATTTATGCATTATGAATATTATGCCTTTTAATTTTTTATGACATTTATAAGTTATGCCTCTAGATAGTAATGCTTATTGAAATTATGCATTTCGATGATTATCTATGCTTTGCCGGCTAAGCAAAGTAGGTACCTATGCGTTTGAAATTATGCATTTCGATGATTATCTATGCTTTGCAAATTTCGGCTAAGCAAAGTAGGTATCTATGCGTTTGAAATTATGCATTTCGGTGATTAGCTATGCCTTTCAACACGATACTTTTCATGTTTATGGTGAAAAATGTTATGCGTTTCATTAGGTAACCCACCTCAGGCCCTACCCTACACGATCTGCGGTCGCTTACAAAGCCCTATTATCATCAAGTGACTATAACGAACGAACGATTGTTTTAAGTGCTTTTAATATCGCTGTACAGCCTTTAACAAGCCTGCTCCAGCACGCATTTAGGAAATTCCAGATTAACATTTTAACAATAATTTAGATTTCTGACTTGTTGAGTGTAACTTAATTATATACCTACTTCTAGTTTAAAAAAAAAATAAGACTAAGGGTCTTAGGTATTGCTAAAAAACACGAATAATTAGGTAAGAACTAAGAACAAAGTGCTAACATTCTGTCTACTTGTAGAGCACATCTCTGCTCTTATAGTACTTGGATTATTTAAACTTACTCATAAAGTTAATATTCCGCTAAGGTATATTAACTTTATGTACTTACTCGACAACAAAACGTACATAATAATGCTTGGTGCTTAATATTTTTCTAAATTGTTATTGAAGACAAAAGAAAGAGCGCTGGTATTAAATAGAAATCAAACGAATTAATGTTCACTTCATGATCCAGGTCATCATTCTGCATAATTACGTTTTTCCTACGTATATACATATTATTATATGGTGTACTATCATTTCAATACAATAGAATAGTTGATGATATTATAATTGAGAAGTTTTGTTCAAATGGGACTCCTTTTGAAAAATGAAAAGTCAAAGGCCATTGCGAGGCCATTTGACTTTTGAGTGATGAGGTTTTGATATTAGCGTAGAGCGGGCGCGGGCGGGGCGGGCCTCGGGTGCATGCAACCCCACCGCCCGCCGCGACCGGGTCCCGGGGGCCCGGGGGCCCGGGGGCCCGCAGCATGCTCGCACCGGATACCCACGGAGAGAAAGTGCACTCAGGTTATCAGACAATGACCAAATAATTCTTGTTAGGTAGGTAACATAAAATCAGATAATGTGTACTTAAATGTAGAGAATTGTAATTTCGAACCGAGACGGAGTTTCTAGTGGTTTCGCGTTACATTTCACAAAAGTTTACACGAAAGATCTACCTTCCGATGCGCAATAGATGCTACGTCGATAATAGCGATAAGACATGACACAATATCTACCAATTATCGACGGCCCAAAGCGGCGATAGCTCATATTGCAGCTCCGGCAATTCAAGTTCCTTTGTTTTCGACATGTATTAAGGTTCGCAGGGCGGTTGAGCGGAACACCCTAGCGAGTGGCGCATGTGATTATGTATATAGGAGGCGCAGGTGGCGCGTGGCGGGGGCGCCGGGCGCGGGGCCCGTCAATGAGCGGGCGCAGCGCGGACGTACGTACCTCCTCGCCGATCGATGCGGCGCCGTGCGGCGGCCGGGAGCCGGGAGCCGGGATGGGTCGGTCGGGACGGCCGGTCGGTCGGTCGGTGGCTGGCGTGGTGTCCCGCGCGGCGCGCCGGCCGCGACTGCCGCCACCCGCCGGCCGCCCATCGATCGCCCGCCCCCTCGCGCCGCCACCCCGCCTCCCCGCCTCCCCGCCGCCCACCGCACCCATTCACTACCGCTTGTATTGACCGAGTACGTAGCTACCTGGATACGTACATTAGCATTCCCCGGCCGACTACATTCGCTTTGTTACATCGCTTTCAATGAAAAACCTTTTAGAAGACTCTAATACCAGCGGTTTCGTTTTTGTCTTTTTCAATTGTTTTTCATTGAACGTCCTTTCGAGATCAAGATATTATTTTTTGCTATTATTTTGATAGAGCTTCTCATCACATTACGTAAACTCGAAACAAGCGACCTACCTACCTGATTAAAAAAAAAATCTAAGTTAGAAAAGTTAAACAAGAAAGTATAGTCACCTGCTTGTTGAAGGACATTATTTGTTCTGATTAGGTAATAGTTATACCTGAATTTTAAAAGACTATTATCACCTAGCAGCAGTAGCAGTCTTATCTAAGTTAGAATATACATTCACCATGAGAACAGTTACTATAGAATACAGTGTATAGGCCTTCAATATGAGACGTGTATAGTATAAGTTTGAAGGCGACACAATTCCTCGCGCGTCGCTTTGTGTCGAAGTTCTTATCGATTAGGTAGCGGCGCGCTGCCGGTGCCGGTGCCGGGCTCAGCTCAGCCTTCTGCTAATCAAAACCTCGCACTCGTGCTTGAGCTTTCAACAAAGCGATGAGAAATAAATACAATAATGCGTTTCTAGCTCAATTTTCTACTATCTTTTCTAAGGGATATTAAATGTCTTACTCAATATTTTTCAACCTTAGGTACCCTTTACGTTAAATCGTTAAATTATCAATGACTAGCGGATCCTCGCGGACCCGCGTTGTACCCGTTCCCGTGGGAATATCGGGATAAAATATAGCCTATGTCACTCTGGAAGAATGTAGCTTTCTAATAGTGAAAGAATTTCCTAAATCGGTTCAGTAGTTTCGGAGCCTATTCGATGCAAACAAACAAACAAATTGTACAATCCCATAGAGGTCCAAAATACTGTTATTCACAACGTAAATAAAACTAGTGTGTAGGTCGAGGATAATTTATTGGGTGCATCGACAAGACTATATCAATCACCAAAAAATCTTAACACCGCCGTTCAGCATTACGTACGTTTGGCACAACGCCATCTATGTACAATAATTACAACTTATATTTAAATACAACGGCTTAACATTCCGCCCACCATGAACGGAACGTCCATCAGAAACAACACAATCAAATAAGAAACTTAACAAAAACAACAAAATTTAGGTATGCAATACATCAATAATACATAACTAACACATACACATACTTGACTAAATTAAAATACAAAAAAACATAGTAGTAGGTATTTACATTTATTAAGTGACAGGTAAAATTATAAGTTTGGATACAGGTCTTTTTACTAGAGACCCCTTGCATCGCAAGGTTACGACTCTCGTAAGATTGTCCGCACCAACATGTTTTTCCTTAATTACGCCATACAACCATCTGGACGGTGGGAGGTCATCCTCCTTTACTAACACGACATCCCCTACAGAAGGTTCAGGAGCAATATAGGACCATTTATATCTATGCTGTAATTGAGTCAAGTACTCATGAGACCATCGTCTCCAAAAGTCTTGCAGTAGTCTCTGTACAAACTGCCATCTTTTAAGAGTACTCACGTTACTCTGCTCAAAGTTTGCATCGGGTATAAGCAGCAACGGCTCACCGACTAGAAAATGGCCGGGAGTTAATGGATACGGATCATCTGGATTATTGCTAATTTGAGAAAGTGGACGCGAGTTAAGGCAAGCTTCTATTTGATACAGAAGCGTGGACATCTCTTCGAATGTCAAGGTACTGTTACCAATAACCCTTTTTAGATGGTGCTTTGTGGACTTCACTCCAGCCTCCCACAACCCTCCAAAGTTCGGCGAGTGAGGTGGAATGAAGTGCCAGTTGGTACCATTTGTTGCCAACCACTCAGCAATATCATTAGCGGCTTCAGACTTTTCCGTTTGGAATAAATGCTTTAACTCCCTATTGGCCCCCACGAAGGTCGTGCCGTTGTCACTCCATAAATCTGCGCAGTGACCTCGCCGTGCAACAAAACGCTTAAAAGCTGCTAAAAATGCCTCGGATGTCATGTCACTAACGACTTCGAGGTGTATTGCACGAGTGGTCATACATACGAACAAGGCTATATATCCTTTAACGGCTCGATAACCACGCCCTTTATACGGTCTTATAGCTATGGGTCCTGCGTAGTCAACCCCACTCTGATAGAAAGGTCGACAGACTGTGACACGTTCCGTAGGTAGCTGTCCCATCATTTGCTGACTTGTTTGTGCAGAATGGCGACGACATACAACACACTTCCGAACGACCTTGCGAACAAGATTTTTCGCATTAACTATCCAATACTGCGTTCTTAAAAAGTTTGTCATTAATTGTGGACCGCCGTGAAGAGTGCGATTATGGGCATCATCCACAATCAAATCTGTGAAGTGCGACTGATACGGCAGCAATATTGGATGTTTCATATTTTCATCTATTTCAGCATTTTGTAAGCGACCGCCCACCCTGAGTATACCATCAGCATCAAGAAACGGACACAGTGAGGTAAGTTTACTACTTTTCTTTATCTTTCCCAAAGTTTGTAAACATTTTATTTCTTCCAGGAAACTTTTCCTTTGACACAATCGGATACAGGTAAGTAAAGACTCTTTTAATTCTAATCTAGATATGTAAGGCGTAAATTTTTCTTTCTTTAACTTAAGGAATCTACGTATGTATGCAACAACTCTTAATAATTTATTCAATGAAGAATAACGACATAATATAGATTCTGACTCTGACTGAATAGTGTGGCACGAAATTTGCTCTTTTTTCTTTTCTAAATCCGTTAATTTAAAATGTCCCTTTGAATAATTAATAAACTTTTCTTGCAGCCATTCTGGACCCTCTCTCCAGATCTTCAAGTCCGATAGTTTGCTCGGATTTATACCTCGCGACGCACAATCTGCAGGGTTAGATTCGGACTTGACATGTGACCACTGAGTATTATTCATAAGCGTTAATATTTCAGAGACCCGATTCGCGACATAGGTTTTCCATTTGCTGGGATGACTGCTCAACCATGAAAGGACTACACTTGAGTCCGTCCAGGCGTACACGCACTCCTTCGGAATCTCTAAAACTTCTGCAATTTCGTGAAGCAGGTTGGCTAACAATACCGCTCCGCACAACTCCAACCGAGGAATCGAGACTTGCTTCACTGGAGCAACTTTCGTCTTTGCGGCAAGTAATCGTACATGCACATCACCTTTACCATCAACGATTCTAATATAGACTACAGCTGCGTATGCTGCATTTGAAGCATCACAGAATCCTTGAAGTTCTCTGGTAACATCGTTGGTGCTAGTGCCAATCCATCTTGGAATCTTAAATTGAGCGAGATGTGTAAGTTCATCTCGAAACTCAAGCCATGCCTTCAAAATATCACATGGCAATTCTTCATCCCATTGTATCCCTGACAGCCAGACTCTTTGGATAAATATTTTGGCAGTGGTGACCACAGGAGCTAGCCAACCGAGGGGATCAAACAATTTTGCTATTTCCGAAATCATTTTCCTCTTAGTTATGGGTGTTTCCAGTGCTGTAAGTTGGACAGTGTATTGAAATTCATCTTGGTGTCTATTCCAAGTGAGACCTAAAATTTTGATAACTGTATCTAATTTTAGCTCTAAAGTTTCCTTTGAATTCTTACTTTCTCTATCCCACTTTGATAACAACTCACTATTGCTACTACTCCATTTCTGAAGCTGGAAACCACCAAGTTTAAGTAACTCGTTCATTTGTTGATAAATCTGTGCTCCCTCGTTTATATTTTCGCAGCCTGTCATAAGATCATCCATATAATATTCCCTAAGGACTCTGCTAGCTGCCAAAGGATATTTATCTCCCTCATCATGTGCAAGCTGTTGTAAGGATCTGACTGCCAAGTAAGGTGCCGCTGATGTACCAAATGTTACACGTAATTGTCGGAGATGCTGAAGTTTTGAATTAACATCGCTACGCCATAATAGACGTTGAAAATCAACATCCTCAGCAGCTATCTTGACTTGACGGTACATCTTCACAATATCTGCTACCAGGCTTATAGGATAGCAGCGCCAACGTAAAATAAGGTGTCGAAGTGTGAGTTGAAGCGTTGGACCTACCATGAGATCATCATTCAACGAAGTTCCATTATTAAGAGAACACGACGCATCAAACACGACCCGAACCTTAGTGGTGCTTCTCTCATTGCGAACGACAGCGTGATGGGGAAGATACACAGCCTTGGGATTACCTTTCTCCACTTCCGGCACTACTTCCATGTGATTTAATTTTAAATATTCCTCCATAACCTCGGAATATTGAATCTTCAGTGGTTGATTCTTCAGTAATCGTTTTTCGAGCATAAAGAATCGTTTTTGCGCAATATCATAAGAATTACCGTATTGACAACTTGGGTCCACCTTTTTGAATGGCAATTTCACGATATAGCGACCCTCATCATCTCTAGAAGTAGTTTTGGCGAACAGCTCTTCGCATTGCTGTTCTTCTTCAGACAGACATTTCTTCACAGCTGAAGACAGTTCTTCTTGCTCCCAAAAACCTTTCAGGAGATCGTTCATACTCAATTGAGTGTGCATACTAATTATTTCATTACGTGTCTGTGAAAGTTCGTAACTTGGAGGGGAAAATATATGGCCTGAAAGGATCCAGCCAAGTTTGGTATTTTGCGCAATTGGAGAACCTGGTGGACCTTTGACAACTCCATCCATTAAAATTTGACCATACACTTCCGCCCCCAGTAAAATATCAATTTTACTCGGAGTATCAAACTTCGGGTCTGCTAACTCTATAGCAGGAATCTGAGGAGAAAACATCGGAACAGACATTTTCCTCTCAGGTAAAAGAGAAGTGAGCTTATTAAGAACATGAGCTTTAACTTCAACTATAAAGTTGGGGTCATGGCGTGACTGAATTTTGACCATAACGGTCCATTTAGACTGCAAGGATGAACCTTGATCACTACCTAACCCTGAAATGTAGCTCATGTTTGAAACTCTTCTAAGACCAAGAATTTGTACAACAGACTCTGCTATGAATGAAGCTTGTGAACCTTGGTCCAGAAGAGCTCTGATACAAAAAGTTCCATTTTTCGTATCTACATTGACCAAAGCTGTGGCCAATAATACTTGACTATTTGCATTAGAAAAGCATGATACTATATTTGATGCCTCGCCTTGAGATGATTCTACATTGGACGACTGAGCGCCCCCTTCCACTACGGAAGTGTTTACCTGATCATCTTTAGGACCTAACTTTGGGTGCAGTAAAGAGTGATGTCGCCTTTTACAAATGCGACAGCTGGTTGATTGACGGCAATTGTATATCGAATGATTCGGAGCAAGACAATTAAAACATAACTTGTTGGTTTGGGCAAAAGTACGACGTACATTTACATCTTCCTTGGCGAATTTTTTACAATTACACAGTTTGTGAGCATCGGAACAAAATATACATGACACAGCAGGAATTGCATGCATTGTTTTAGGAACATTATAACGAACATTACTCTGTTTAGTGGATTTATTGTCAAGAAATTCTAAAGATCTAAAACGATGATCCAAAAAGTTTTTGAAATCAACAAGTTTAGGCAATTCATCATTACATTTACTGACTTCCACTTCCCACAACTTTCGAGATTCTGTATCAAGTTTCAACGAAACTATATAAATTACAATAAGATCCCAGGAATCTACATTTACATCTAAATTAGTAAGAGCATTTAAACACTCATTAGTTGTGTCCAGTAGTTCCTTTATCGCACTTGAAGATTCCGACAATACATGTTTTTGGTTCATAAAACGTTTTAGTACACAATTGGCTAAAAACCTTTTGTTGTTGTAACGATGCTCTAACTGATCCCAACAAGTTTTATAATTACATGCCGTGATAGGAATGTGTCTTAACATTTGCTCGGCTTCGCCAGACAAGTGACTTTTCAAATAGTGCAGCTTTTGAACGTCATCCAATCCTTTATTGTTGTGAATTAAAGACAAAAATAAATCACGAAAACTACTCCATTCTGTGTATTTGCCACTGAAATTAGGGATTTCTATTTTCGGTAATTTAACAGTAAAGGATTGGGTGCTGCTAGTTGCATTTGCATCATAAAATTCATTAACATTAACATCTTTCTTTAACCTAAGGATGGCTTCCTTTAACTCCGACTTGTAATTTATGTACAGTTCTTCGGTCTCATCATACATGTCATTTTTAAAATAAGTAGATTTTTCAAGTACGTCTCCAGAAACTTCCATTATAATCTTCTTATGTGTTTCATCAAAAGAAGACCACTGTTTTTCTAAGGCTTCTAGACGTGTTTCTATGTATGACAAAGAGATCCTATCTTTCGGAGATTTTCTAAAGTTAGACCTTCCCTTCTGAACCTTTGACTTAGTATCATCTTGCATTTTACCGTAGGCATCCATCTCGATAGTTATTCTAACTATTCACCGTATGAGAAAATTCAAAATTATTTTCTAAGTCAATCGTAAAATTTACGAAATTTTTCTAAGTGTTTTCGCACTTGGCTCCGCAAACTAGCGTGGATTCCCCGTATTTCACTTTTGGAGAAATTATTCTAAGTCTATGAAAACACTTCTAAAATTTCCAAGTTCTAACTTTCTTGAAATTATTCTAAGTTAATGAATGACACAAATGTACTCACAGTTTCATCACAGCACAACACTCACTCATACGCTTCCGCTTACGCAATCGCTCGCTTCGTGGTAGCACCCAGATCCGCTGACGTCACTGCTGGAGCTGCTGCTGCAAACTCAAAACTCCGATCCTCCGTAGTCCCTGCTCCTGTCACTCGTACTGAGCTGGTTCCAGGTCAACCAACCGAAACTTCCGACTCGGTTAGGACCATGTACAATCCCATAGAGGTCCAAAATACTGTTATTCACAACGTAAATAAAACTAGTGTGTAGGTCGAGGATAATTTATTGGGTGCATCGACAAGACTATATCAATCACCAAAAAATCTTAACACCGCCGTTCAGCATTACGTACGTTTGGCACAACGCCATCTATGTACAATAATTACAACTTATATTTAAATACAACGGCTTAACACAAATCTTTCCTCTTTATAATATTATAAAGTATAGAATAACAGTAAAGTTAAAATGCAGAAGCTTGTAAATAAGCTTAAATAAGAGAAAAAACAAACATTTTGATTTCAAAAAAATATTCGTAGCTCTTAGCTCCGTAGCACTTCTGTTCCTGCTACGACGCGCTACGAGGTGTGGAGCTCGTAGCGCGTCCGGCGTCCGCGTAGCTCGTAGCGCGCCCACCACCTTCGGGGCGAGGGCGGCTCATCCGCCCGCACCGATTTGTATAATTATTTAATTAAAGAATAAATATGAAACCTGCCAGCTTCGATCAACAATAGTACTAGATGAAGGCTCACGAACTAAATGAAAACTTTATATGGCACAGACAGACCTTTTTTTTAAAGGAGAAAAAAGGTTACGAATGTTAAGCTGCGTCCAGACTTGTGTCATGACATCGGACCGGACTCCGTGTCATCGTACAAGACTTGTTACGCTCAATGTGGACGGTCTAAGTTGTGCTGCCGTAACATTTTGGCGTGTCAGAACCAGAACACCGTGTCTTTATCATGCATCGCTAGTTTTGTTGGGCATGCGCTGTGGTAATACTGTATCAAAGAGACAATGTATTATAAAGACACGGTGTTCAGACACGCCAAAATGTTACAAGTGTAGACGCATGGTGTCAATCGAACAAGACTGCGTGGCACGGCACCAGAACTGCTGAGTTCAAAGATGGAATAAAAAATAAAGATTATAAGTATTTAATACCTACTAGCTGTGCCCCCGACTTCGTCCGCGTGGAATTGTGACTTTCAGCAGCATTTTAAATTTTTAACGCTAATTATTTTGCATATACTTTTGACGACCGATTTGGCGCAGGGGTAGGCTACCCACCTTCTGCGCCAGTGGTCTCGGGTTCGATTCCCGAACAAGACAAATAGTTGTGTGCATGAACATGTCTATTTGTCTTGGTCTGGGTGTTTACTATGTATATTAAGTATGTATTTACAAACAAAAAGTATTTAAGTATATTGTTCAGTACACCCCTGCCTATACCGCGGAATCGGCTAGCGCAGTGGAAGCTGGTATCACTAATATAGACTCCGGACAAAACCTTGGTTTCAGCCGGGATGTAACTGAACAATTGTACTGCGATACACAGCGTTTTAATGTGAAGTAAGGTGATTTTACATACTGTCTGTGGTCCTGGGCAGCGGAGACAGAGGGCGCGCCCCCTGGTAAATCTTCTTCTTCTGCAGACCTTACCAATTAGTCACCTCACTCACAACACAAATAACAGCGTTCACAAGACACTGGGCGTTTCAACAATAGATACACAATAACACACGGAGGAGCCTTTTGTCAAGATATATATTGCCCCTGCAACAACACGTGTGGTGGATGATTATCCTTCAGAGCATCGCGACCGGCCACTCATCAGGATGGCATCAAAATCGTGGTCGTACAACACGGGATCGGCAGGATAATTTAAGATTTTATTCAAACTCGATATGCCAGGCACATTCAACGCGAGCGATTTTTAACAAATTCAGCAAAATTATTCCGACATTTTGGTACAAGAATTTCAATCAAGTGTCACTGTCAACTTTTAGTGACAGCTAATGTCAATTTGACGTGACATTAGCGATGCGTTCAGAAACGTCGATCTTTTCCGAACATCCCCCCGCCCCGGACCGTTAAGAACGGTACGTCAATCTACGGGTAATCGGGAGAGCCCACTAACTGCTCTCTTCAAAACCGAATCTCGAACCAAAACCTCAGCAAAACGAGGAACTCCGTCAGTTCCGGGGTAGAGTTTAACAATGCGCCCCCTTCGCCAACATAGGGGCGGCAGGTTAGCATCCTTAATCAACACGAGGTCGCCAGTCTGGGGTGGGGTGGTTTTATCTGTCCACTTCACGCGCTGTTGTAGGATATGCAAATACTCCATCGACCAACGTGCCCAGAAGTTTTGGGACATCTGTTTCAAAAGTTGGTATCGCGACAAACGATGGGATCCTACATCCTGAATCGGATATTCAGGCAAAGCCAAAAGGGGCTGTCCGATCAAGAAATGACCTGGGGTCAACGCTTCCAGGTCATTCGGGTCCGAAGACAACGGGCACAAGGGTCGCGAGTTGAGGACGGCCTCAATTTTACAAAATACCGTATCAAGTTCCTCAAACGTGAGAATAGTTTCTCCAATCACGCGACGCAAGTGTGTCTTGGCAGCCTTTACACAAGCTTCAAAAATTCCTCCCCAGGTCGGACAAGCTGGAGGGCTAAACTTCCAGATTATCCCACGCCGGGAGAGGGTGGTTCCAATGTCTATTTTATCATCAACAAAAAACTTAACTACTTCCTTAAGATAATTACACGTTCCCTTATAATTAGTACCACAATCGGAACGTATCAATGTCGGCAGTCCTCTACGGGAAACAAAACTGCTCAAGGCGGCGACAAAGGCTTCGGTAGACAATTCCGAGACAATTTCCAAATGGACAGCCTTGGTGGACAAACACACAAACACGCACAAGTACGCCTTATAGGTTTTAGCATTACGCAGTCTCGATGCCTTTACAGTAAAGGGACCGGCGAAGTCGGTGGCGACTCCGGCAAAAGCTCTACATTCCGTGACGCGATCAGCAGGCAAATCACCCATCTGGGGCTGCATGGTCGCGGCCTTCAATCGATAACAAGGCAGGCAACGGAAAACCACAGTGCGAATGGCTCGACGAGCTGACAAAATCCAAAATTCACGCTGCAAAATGGCCAACAAAGCATTACAGCCAGCATGTTGTGCATTCACATGGCGATCTGTTATTATCAGTTGAGTCAAATGTCCGGCTTTAGGTAACAAAAGGGGGTGACGAGCTCCATACGGCAGGTTCGCATTTCGAAGTCTTCCGCCGACTCGCAAAAGCCCACTCTCGTCCAGGAAGGGATTTAATTCGCGCCCTTCAACTTGCGACGGCCTAAACGCAAAATTTCGATCTCGGACTCAAAACTATCAGCTTGTACTCTCCGGACCCAAAACAAGAGCGCGTCCCTACGCTCGTCCGGAGTGAGAACCGACGAATCACGCTTCGCGCGTGGGTTTCTGCAATTGTACACAAAACGTCTGATCCAAGCGGTAACACCAAGCAGCTTCTGTAAGGAGCTGTACCGATCCAACAACAAATCCTTTTCCCCGGCGGGGTTAGTCTCCAGGACGCATGCCCGCATATCAGGAACGGCTACGTTCGACAACGCTGGAGAGGGCGGCCACTCCGACTCAGGCCGCATCAACCACTGTGGGCCCCACCAGAGGGGGTGGTTAATTAGGGTTGGGGCTACACAACCCCGAGACGCACAATCCGCGGGATTCATGGTTCCCGGCACGTGTCTCCAAATCAACTCGATGTCGGAATTGCAAATCTGCGACACTCGATTGGCCACAAACACGTCCAAGGTGTGCGCCGGAGCCTTCAACCAACAAAGGACGACCTGACTGTCCGTCCAAGCATAAACCTCTTGTATCTTAATAGATCGACCTAATGTGAGCCATACGTGGTTCAACAAACGCATTAGGAGGGCAGCTCCACACAATTCCAACCTCGGGATCGTATGACGAGTCCGAAGGGGAGCGACTTTGCTTTTCGCTATCACCAGATGCACAGCAACAACTCCGTCAACAGTAACGGTGCGGAGGTACACGGCCGCAGCAAATCCACGTTCGGAGGCATCGGAAAAGCCGTGAAGAGTAACTTTACAATTTTCAGAAGGGAGGAATAGCCTCGGCAAATGCACTTCATTAATCTCGGGGAGGGATGAAACGAAGCTCGACCAATCTCGGAGTAACTCGTCCGAGAGGGGTTCATCCCACGACACACCCGAAGCCCATAACCGTTGCAAGAAACACTTGGCCATAAACAGCACGGGGCAAATCCACCCATTGGGGTCAAAGGTACGTGCAACAGTAGACAATACTAAACGCTTGGTCCAGACTTTCGGTGGTCGTAAATCCACACAATAAGTGAACGTGTCAGAGACCGGTTTGTACTGTACGCCAAGGACGGTCACCACATGGGGATTATCAACATTTTCGAATAGGTGGGGGTCCTGCTGGTGCTCTTCGGGCAAACCTACCAGTACATCAGGCGAGTTGGATATCCATTTCCTCAACTCGTAACCTCCCGACTTCAAAAGGGCGGTGAGTTCGTCTCTCAGGACAATCGCCTCTGAGACAGATGAGGCGCCCGTGCAAATGTCATCCACATAGACGTCACTGGCCAAAATGGCGGAGGCGCGAGGGTATCTCAAGCGCTCCTTCTCGGCCAACTCCAACAAAGAACGAATCGCAACAAACGGGCTCGAAGCCAAACCGTACGTATTCGTATTCAATTCATAAATCAACAAGGGGTCCCTAGGACTCTCTCTCCACAAAATCAATTGGTACCTCCTATCCTCTGGATGGATGACCGTTTGTCTGAACATCATCCGGATGTCAGTCATAAATACAATTTGGTGCCGCCGGAAGTTGGTCAAAATGTCTGAGATCTCCGTGTGCAGCTTGGGACCTACATGCAGACACTGGTTCAAGGACGCTCCAGTAGAGGTGGGAGCCGAACCGTCAAAGACCACCCGAATCTTTCCGGATTTCAAAACGGCGTGGTGCGGCAAAAAGAAGTGCTCAACGGAGCGCCAATCCAAATCGCTCACGGACATGTGCCCTAACTCCTCATACTCCCGCATGAATTCAACATACTTCTGGCGGAAGACCGGATCCTTGCTCATGCGACGCTCCATCGCCACTAGCCTACGTTCCGCTAGCGGTCGGGATTCGCCCAGAGGAGGTCGGCCGGCACGAAAGGGGAGACGGGTGATCAAACGACCAGAGCGGAGGCGACCAGTGTTATTCTGGTAATACAACTCGCATTCATCCGCTACTGGGTCTACCCGCGGGGCTGGTGGAGGTTCCTCAACCTCCCAAAACTTCTGCACCACTTCGGAGAGAGACACATTAAAAACAAGACCGCGATCCTCATCTGGGGAATCCAAAACGCGGCGAGCAGGGCCCATCACAACTGTACCGAGTGTCGTCTGCAGAGCTACCAAGCCATCTGGCTGCAAAACTCGCTTCCCCGTCAACAAAACTCGCCCCAGGACATCGGCTCCAAGGAGAGCATCAATCGGGCCTGGGCGGAAGAAATTTGGATCGGCGAGTGGGGAATCAGACACCAAAGACAACATACTCGGTCCCAAGTCAACTGAAGGTTGACGGCCAACAACTTTGTCCAACACAATCGCCGAGGTCTTAATGCCTGGCGTGGACTTATTACGTGATGTAAATGTGAAGTCAACATGCCCTAACAACCCGGGGACTTTCACATCGCCAACACCTCTCACGCCTTCCGTGTGGGGGTGCACCTTGAGGCCCAACCGCCTAACTAACCAAGATGACACAACACACCCCTGAGCACCGGAATCCAACAAGGCGCGAACTTCCACAAGGTCGCCATTCAATCCCCTGACAAGCACAGAGGCCGTGGGCAACAAAACGGTCTCTGGAGGGGTGGCTACAATCGACCGTAAACACGTTGATTGCTAGTATGTGGGGTCCCCAGCCGTCCCCCCATGGTAAGGGGGTCGCTCATAGCGATCCAGTGGGTCCCATTCTCCCACATACTGCCTACGTCCACTTCGCCCGGTATCAGGCGGGTTATATCTCCCGGCCCCTTGAAGACGGGGCGGGCGCCGCTCCAAACGCGGGTATTCGGCGAGCGGCGGCGAGAATCGGTGCCTAGCATCCACCGTGTACGTCGCCCCATAGTCGCGGGGGCACGGTGACCGATTTTCAGAGGGGGGGTCCCGGGGACCCCCGGCTGTGCGAGGCTCAACACGTTGCGGGGGGCTTCTACGACCTCCCGCAACGCTTGCAAAATCGAACCCCCTAGTTGGGGACCGATTTCCCATGGGGGGGTCCGTGGGACCCCCGCCCGTGCGAGGCTCAAAACGTCGCGGGGGGCCTCTACGACCTCCGGCAACGCCCGCATAACTCATCCCCATCCTTGGGGATCGGTTTCCCATGGGGGGGTCCGTGGGACCCCCGCCCGTGCGAGGCTCAAAACGTCGCGGGGGGCCTCTACGACCTCCGGCAACGCTCGCGTAACTCATCCCCATCCTTGGGGATCGGTTTCCCATGGGGGGTTCCCTGGGACCCCCGCCCGTTTGAGGGTCCAAACGTGGCGGAGAGCGTCTGGGGCCACTCTGGTGGCCACTAGAACTGCTGCGGGATGCAAACACCGCGGGGGGTACGAGCCCCCCACCCATACGAGGTGATCCTGCAGCGACGCGCTGCGGCGCTCCGCCGCCCTCTGGGCTGTTCATGCAGAGGAGGGGATGGTGGTTGCCCTTACAAAAGCGGCATGGGTGCGCTTGGGTACATTCGCGCTGCATGTGCAGGCCCAAGCACGAGTAGCACCATGTCCGTTGTCGCGCGATCGCTCGACGGCCTTGGACGCGCTGGTCGAGGAACTTATCACAACGGGTCGTGCTGTGACCCGGTTCCCGACAGTACAAGCAGCGGGCGGTCTCCTGGACGGCGGCATAGCGGCCGGGCGCGCGAGGGGCCATACACCCCCTACGGGGGGGTCCGGTGGGGGATCTACTCTGTGGCACAGGTCGTTCGGGTCCCATAGGACCGGCCAGAGAGGAATTATCTGCCAGTCTACTCTCTCCTTCCAGGAACGTCAAGAGGTCCGAGAAGGGTGGCAGATAAGTCGCACTATCCCCACCATACTGCTGCTCAAAACGGACCTTAACAGAGTCCGGCAACTTTCCCAGGACAATGTGCAGTAACAAAAACGACCACTGCTCCACTGGGAGTTTTAAGTTTTTTAATGCGTTGTATGCCACCAACAGCGGATTCAACAAAGCCACTCTCAAGTGCATCACGCTGGCAACGCGAGGTAAATTCAAAATGGCGGCAACATGGTTGTCCGCCAGACGTCGTACGTTCTGGTACCGACGGGCAATCAAATCCCTAGCAATAGGGTAGTTTTCATCCGAGGGGGCCAAATGTTGAACCGATTCAAGGGCCTCCCCTTCCAACACGGATAATAAATAAGCTAACTTCTGGCCCTGGGTCAAATCATCCCGGGCATGTACCAGACTATCAAAAATATTAATAAAGCCCTCCCAGTCCTCTAGACGACCAGCAAAGCGCCTTAAGTCTAAGGGGGCCAATCTAGCAAAGAGAGGGGGCATACTTTTAGATGTGACCGGGGACGGGCTCGGTTCATTCTCTCTTGCCACTTGCAAAGGTCGAGCTACCTGGGTAATTCTGTCCGCAAAATCATAACACTGGTCCACATCCAAACCGACTTCTTGTCGCATTTCCACCTCGGCCTCAACAGTCCTTTCCAAAAATAAGGCATACTGCTCATCAACAACAGCCAAACGTATGGGCAGATCTACGTATCTGTTCAACAAGGCCTCCGTTCTATCCGGTCGATCCAACAACGCGACCGCAGAAGCTAACCACCGTAACTCAGAACGTATTTTGGCTTTAGCCGAGGAGGCCGTCATTGTAACGTCCCAAATTTATCAACAAAAACAACAAATTCAAAATATTCACTATAACACAAAATCTCCAATATTTGGAGGTTATTACTAACCACAAAATTCCAATATTACAACAACAAAGTATTTATAGTGACACAAACTCTTAAATATCTGGAGGTTATCAGAAAACAACAAAACTCACTGACTATTGAAATTCACTCAAAATCACTGACTATTGAAATTCACTTGGATATCAACACAACATACTGTTACACAACAACAAGTTAATTTTAATTATTTCAAAGCACAAGTTTCAATGAGTTTCAATGTGTAAACAATGTCCCAAATCATTTAAGTTTCACTAAGTATTGAGTGCAAACTTATTAGCTAACCTTTTATTAGCTATTATTTTAGCAACAAACTTGTCAATATTCACAACTCAAATTTGCTAACAAAACTGAATAATAATTATTATGAGCAAAGAAAGGCATCTGTTTACAATTTGGAACTTCAATACATGACTTCAATACATTAATTACAAGACATGGAACCAATAACAAAGGAATGCCCTTTACTTTTCAAATGCAAGTTAATTACCATTTACAAGTACAAATTAATCTAGTCCGGACTAGATGGTCATCAAAGCGGCACTGATTAATACAAAGTTTTGGCGTGGGCCTCTCAGGCCTTCAAGCTACGCTCTGGCTACCAAGGAATGTTCAGTACACCCCTGCCTATACCGCGGAATCGGCTAGCGCAGTGGAAGCTGGTATCACTAATATAGACTCCGGACAAAACCTTGGTTTCAGCCGGGATGTAACTGAACAATTGTACTGCGATACACAGCGTTTTAATGTGAAGTAAGGTGATTTTACATACTGTCTGTGGTCCTGGGCAGCGGAGACAGAGGGCGCGCCCCCTGGTAAATCTTCTTCTTCTGCAGACCTTACCAATTAGTCACCTCACTCACAACACAAATAACAGCGTTCACAAGACACTGGGCGTTTCAACAATAGATACACAATAACACACGGAGGAGCCTTTTGTCAAGATATATATTGCCCCTGCAACAACACGTGTGGTGGATGATTATCCTTCAAAGCATCGCGACCGGCCACTCATCAGGATGGCATCAAAATCGTGGTCGTACAACACGGGATCGGCAGGATAATTTAAGATTTTATTCAAACTCGATATGCCAGGCACATTCAACGCGAGCGATTTTTAACAAATTCAGCAAAATTATTCCGACATTTTGGTACAAGAATTTCAATCAAGTGTCACTGTCAACTTTTAGTGACAGCTAATGTCAATTTGACGTGACATTAGCGATGCGTTCAGAAACGTCGATCTTTTCCGAACATATATATTTATCCGTTATCAAGTTTTCCATGATACAGTTTCGTAATAAAATTAAAATGGGCTTAGATAATTGGTGTGAATGTAAGAAGTTATTTATTTATTTATTAGTTATTTATATACGCTTTAGGCCGTCCAGGTGTCGCAAAGGGGGTGCATAAAAATAACACTAACTTTTTTTTCAAAAAGTGAAAAAAATCATAGCTTTCGAAAAAAGATCTAAGACGAAAAAACAAAAGGTTATCTTTATTTTGGAAAAAAAAGTTTTTTCTGCCGCTTCGCCGGCCGCTGCCTTCGCTCGCTCGGCTCGCGCTGCGTTTTGGTCACAGTTCTAACTTAACCTAACCTAAAACGACTGTTAGGATCTCTAGGGCTCGGGGGGCGGCGGCGGGGGGCTTAGCCCCCCAAGCCCTCTTGGTGGGGGGGCTGCGGCCCCGTCCCCCTGCTCCTCTGTTTTCATCCATTTGAACTGAATTCAGAACTTATAAAGTAAAAAAAAAAATTGAGTCAACAGATCCTAAAAAAAATTTTTTGTTTACCATTGGATGTCTCTCAAATACCTTCGGGGACTGAATTCAGAACTTATAAAGTTAAAAAAACATTTTTTTGAGTTAACAGATCTCAAAAAAAATTTTTTGTTTTACCATTCGATGTCTCTCAAATACCTCCGGAGTTATTAAAAGGGTATCAAAAATTTCAATAGATTTTGGCTGCGACGCACCGTTTTCGAGATATTGACATTTTTATAAAATAATCATCTTCTGTACTTGTATTTATTCTGTGATGCCGGCACATGTCACGACCTGATCCATTCCTATCCCGTGTCTGTATCTGTGTCATCTGGCGTACTTCGACGCGTGTCATAAACACAAGTGTGGACGTCTCCTTGACACGCGAACAATTGCGAAATCCTTTGATAAAAACCGACTCTCGATGGATCGGCTCGTAACACGTAACTTCGATGCGTAACAGCACACAGACCAGCGTCCACACTGCACCTTCGTAACTCCGTACATTGTCCGTACATTTATCTGTGTCTAGCAGTTTCTTCCAGTGTTCGGAATGGATTTGAAGCTTGTAACATGTACGCGAACTTGTTCGCGTGTCAAAAGACGTCCACATTATCCGTTCTGACACGCGTGTCTGACACGGTACGGGGTAATGTTCGGTGAAATGTTACAAGTCTGGACGCAGCTTTACGATCTTATATTATAAATGACAGGAAGCGTTGCAAGTTTGAAATACCTTAGTATTATTGACACTCGAAATAATCTACTTATAATTATTAGACGACCGATTTGGCGCAGGGGTAGGCTACCCACCTACTGCGCCAGAGGTCTCGGGTTCGATTCCCGAACAAGACAAATATTTGTGTGCATGAACATGAATTTGTCTTGGTCTGGGTGTTAACTATGTATATTAAGTATGTATTTACAAACAAAAAGTATTTGAGTATATATTTATCCGTTATCAAGTTTTCCATGATACAGTTTCTTAATGAAATTAACATGGGCTTAGATAATTGGTGTGATTGTAAGAAGTTATTTAATTTTAATTTAAAAATACTCTCAAGTGGGCGTATAACGCTCGGCCATGTCTGTCACTCCAATAGGTGTTATTGTTCAGTGTTATGTTGATCGAATTTCTATTAAATGTTAAGAAATGAGAATAATTTTAATTTAACTTATTAATTACGTAAAAAACAGGTGTCTTAATGTTTATGGTAACGTTTTGTTATCTTACTAGCTTTTGCCCGCGGCGTCGCTCGCGTTAGATTCTGGCTAACACTCTATAGAACTTCTTTACGAACAGTATTCTTTAAGATGAAATCTTTGAAGTCCCGTTTCATCACCATAGGAGGTGAATTTTGATAAATTCTTTCTTGGCAGATGCTTACGTACGTTTTATTGTTTCTTTTATTTCTTACAGCGTGGACTTCTGTTGTGAAGTCTGGTGATAAAATATGGCCTTATCCTTGACGCGGAAGACTAACTTTCTTAAAAATAAAAAAAATGGATATCTGTAGGAGGAGTTATTAGTCAAATTCTAATTATATCAGTGAGATTCTATAGGTACTATCTACCTATATGATCGAAATTTAAAATCAGAAAGAAAGTGTTAAATCTTTATGAGAGGATTAGTGGACGCCCACGACTTCGCCCGTGTGGAATTCGGTTATGTCGCGCTTGGGAGGGTTCACTTCAAAGTTTAGCCAAAAAGAAGCCTATGTCCTTGCACAAGGTCTTATATATATATTTTGGTATATATGCCTCTATACCAAAATTCATTAAAATTTATAACAGACAGACAAATTATTATAATTTTTACTTTTTTGCATGCACAGTGCAATTTTTATTATTGAAAATATTGAAAAAGATATGTTAGAAAAAATCGATCGAGTGAGACGGGTTGACTTTTTTCAAATACTTATTTACTTCATTTTCGATTTTTTCAATAATAAAAATTGCATTTTGCAAAAAAGTAAAAATTAAAAAAATTGTAATAACGATTATTTCGTCTTTATCGATTTTCAAATAGGTATCTGGAAAGGTATTTCTTTCGAGGGCGAGAGATTGATGAAATGAACGCTGGCTAACAGCAAGTTAGAAGTATTGGATAAATTCGACGCTTCTCCCAGCAACTCCATGCTCAGTGGTTGGAGCATTCGCCCGGACAGTGAAATGTCGTGGATTCGAGTCCCATCGGAGTGATCGGAGCTAGTTGTGAGACGGGTCGAATTTTTCTAATACAAACTTCATTTTATTTTTTTTAACAGACAAACAAATTAGCATAGAGGCCACTTTTTACCTACGGAAAATATATCATGCCTGCGGGAAACCATACCTAATTTCCAAATATCTTTATTTAGTGCTCGCTTACATCACTTGAGGAACCTGTGTATAAAGTTTCAAGAGAATTCATTGAATAAATAAAAAGCTTTATACAAACTCTGACCCCCTATTTTACCCCTTTAAATAAATAAATAAATAACTTCTTACATTTACATCAATTATCTAAGCCCATGTTAATTTCATTAAGAAACTGTATCATGGACAACTTGATAACGGATAAATATATACTTAAATACTTTTTTGTTTGTAAATACATACTTAATATACTTAGTAAACACCAAGACCAAGACAAATAGACATGTTCATGCACACAAATATTTGTCTCGTTCGGGAGTCGAACCCGAGACCACTGGCGCAGAAGGTGGGTAGCCTGCCTACCCCTGCGCCAAATCGGTCGTCACGGTCGCCTTTAGAGAGGGAATTTCCAAAAAGTCAGTCCTAAATCTTAAAGGGAACTAGTAAGTGTGTGGCCGATTGCGGCCAACTGACAGGCCGTTGTCAACAGGCGGTCTGACCGTATGTGGGGCCCTTAAGGAATGAAATGCGCTGCCTGCTTCTGTGTTTCCCGATAACTACAACCTTGGTCTCTTTATGTTGAGAGTGAACAGGCATTTCCTGGGCAAACATGAAACATCGTAGACCACATCCTGATATTAAACAAGACGGTGATTAAATTCCAGCCCAGTAAATAAAAAAAAATACTACTCTAAACTAAAAAAATAATCATTTCTTTGGTATTTTATGAATCAGGCGTCACCTGGTGGAAGACTCTAACCATTATGTAAAACACAACATGCAAGATCTTGGTACTATTATATATTCTGTGGCAAGATGCACCGCCCGCCCGCAAAAATTATGCCCGCATTATGCCGTGCACTCTATTCGCATTGAAAGAATTCAGAAGAGATTTCTTAATATCCTCAGCTTCAGGCTACGCTTGGGTCGCAAATACAAATCTTATGAAGCTAAACTTGAAAAATTTAAACTATCATCTCTTGAATCTCGGCGCAAATGTCATCAACTACTGTATCTTTATAAGATTGTGCATTCACTCGTTGACTCACCATCTCTTACTTCATTACTTAACTTTAATATTAGGTATAAATTTCGAAATTGCTCCCATAATGTGTTTGCTTTACAGGTCTATAAAAATAACACGTCCTATTATAATCCTATTGCAAGTATGTGTCATTGTACAATAGTTTATTAAAGGATCACTCTTCGTTGGATATTTTTTGTCCAACGCTTCTTAAATTCAAAAGAGAAGTAAGCAGTATTGTATCGTAACAGTTTTTTTTTTAATGTCTATTATTGTTTATATTAATTGTCATGTTTTAGTAATAAATTGTAAAAAATGTTTAACTGTATAGGTGCAATGTTTGGATCATACTATGCCCACATGTTAAGAGTTCCAATTTAGATTTATATTTTGCTGTAATGTACTTGTATTTTCTTTATGTAATTGTAACTTGTTTTGTGAGCTAAATAAATAAATAAAATAAAATAAAAAAATTGCACATGGACACCATGAAAATATCAGAGCACAATACCTGCATTTTGCAAGACTGTAACACACGCTGGTAACACACCTTGCACCTTCATCTAATTAGACCACTCGACACGTGTGTTTCGCCCCAACCCGGGGCGGGGCTTCTTCAGGAGTTATCGTATTCTTTTCTTAGCAACTGAAAGGAAAACAAATTGCAACCAGACAAGCAACTAGATGGAGCAAGATATTTATGATAAATACACAAGTAAGTGGTTGTTATTAAAGCGCTCAAACTGCGATCGTTGGGATTGAGCAACTTTCGGAATGGAGCAACTTCCATAACAGGTGGTAGGTAAAAAAATGTTGGATTGGATTCATAAGCATTAATTTTATTTAAATAAATAAATAAATAACTTCTTACATTCACACCAATTATCTAAGCCCATTTTAATTTCATTTTTTTTTATTTAATTAAGTACACGAAAAATTACAACAAATGGTACTAACTTATATAACAGAACAACAACAATCAGAACATTAAGAAACTGTATCATGGAAAACTTGATAACGATATACATAGTAAATACCCAGACCAAGACAAATAGACATGTTCATGCACACAAATATTTGTCTTGTTCGGAAATCGAACCCGAGACCAGTGGCGCAGAAGGTGGGTAGCCTACCCCTGCGCCCTGCGCCAAATCGGTCGACGAAAAATTTAATCTATATGAATAAAAATTTATGAGTTTGACTTTGAATGGTCAGTCACATAATGTGTGACGGGTATGTGGAAGGTACGCTAAGCCGTTGATCCCGGCTGCATTTGCAGTCGTTAATAGTTAATACCCACCAATCCGCATTGGACCCGAGTGGTCGGCCATGTCCCTTTCTCCTTATCCATCCACAGGAAGGCCTTGCCCCAGCAGTGGGGACATTAAAATGACTTATGATAATGAAGAAAATATTTTCGAAATCATTGAGAATTGGAAAAGCATTTCTTCTTCATCATGGTGGTAATGTGGTTCGGACACTGCTTGTTCTAAAATCCCTTTTGCAAAAATCAAATAATAATAATGTTGAAAAATGGAAAATGAAGTATTTAGAAAAAATCGACCCGTCTCTCAGTATTTTTCCTAAATACTTCATTTTCCATTTTTCTATAATATATTAAAAATTGCATTGTGAATACAAAAATCTAAAAATTAAAATAACTAATAATAATGTTGTACATTCACTCTAGCTCTACTTTATGACGTGGCTCTACCCAAGTTAGTACATATCTAACATTTATGAAAAAGCGTTGTAGTCTGTGTAGACTACAACAGATTTCATATTTTTTCAGTGGCGTGTTATTTTCATCCCGCGTTGACCTTACTATACGCAGAATAATTTTCGACTATTCTGGCAGCGGCAGGGGTGCCGGAGGAGTGTGAACGGGGGGAGCCTGCTCTATCCGTAATCAGACCCCTCATTCGCAATATATGTATTTTAAGTCCATACATATTTAAGTTTAGGTCCTATATTAATTTATGTTACTTATATTTTATGTATCAATAGATTATGTTATATTGAGTTCGTAAGCAAAATGCTTGTAGCTCTACAAGTATTTGCTTGAAATGCTTTAATTCAAGAAGTGTTTTTAATTTATTATCAAATAATAACTTAAAATTAATCAGCCGTAACAATTGCTATCTTTTGTAGAGACGATGTCTTGATTCTGTGAACTTTAAGTGTTCATAGTATAAATGCTTTTACATCGTTAACGCAGGTGGTAGGTACACGCATTATGTGGATCTGGTGGTCATTAAATATTCAGTAAACCGTGCGCGGCTCGCACGACGTGAAAACGTCGATATAAAATACTTTTACGAGGCAACAGCTTTAGACGTGTTATTTTATTACAAAGAGTGGACGTAGAGTTATTAAATTGGGTTAGTGGCGCGGGCGTGGTGTGCGCGCGCCCGCGCGGCTCCGCGCTGTAGCGCCGCGCCGCCACCGCCACCGCGCCGCCGCCGCCGCCGCCCGCCGCGCGCCGCCCGCCCCGCCGCAGGGCTGCCAGCCGCGCGGTGCTCGCTCCCACTCGCTCTGTTGCGGAATTCGATTGTTTTATTACAAGCTTTTATTTTTTTAGTTCCACCTGTCTCGATGTTTGTAATCAAGTAATCAAATGTTTGTGATCAAATCTTGCAAGTTAACTTTGACCGACTTTCCGGTGTCCGGTTGATTTAAACTTTGCTGAGGTTTGGTTTGGATGACAATACAATATTAAAGTACAGTCAACAAAAAATTATAAAAGAACAAAAAACTTGTTCTTTATAAAACTTCGTGAAATTACTAGCAGGCTGTGAGATATACGGCCAATTTTTCCTATTGCTCTGAAAGTAAAAGATATTCCTGTACAATTTCTTTTTTATTTTATATCTGTTTCAAATCTCGTTTGAAACGTAAACCTAATTTACAATGCGATATGACTAGAAAAATCATGGTCTCAGTAGTAGTTAGGTATTATTGTGTCCAATGAAAATTGATGTATTTCCACCGAGTTAATTTGGCACTGGAATCGCGGTCCAACGTTCAGTGGTCGATTTGTACCTATAAAACACTGCCATTCTGATTGTCCAATAGTCAAGCTATCATCAATCAATAGGTAGATTTGCATACTAGTTATTTAGTTTCAACGATCATTTTCTTTGAAATATTTATATTATGCAGTTTAAATTAATGTCATTAAAATACTTTCATAATTTTCATTCCTCTCCACTAAATCCATACGCGACTCATCAGTTAACCTTACATTCAATTACGCAACAAGTTATGTTTAGTTTAATTTAATATTTTCGTTCATTTCTTTTGGTGAGTGGTGTCCAACCAGCACATCAAATTGGTCCTTCGAGCCTGATAATCGATCCAAGCCTTTTGTTCCTCTTATTTTTACACACAGTGGTGTAATTACTATATTTTATGCTATGACTGCAAACAATGTACTTCTTTCGTCTACCTCTTGGCCCCGTCTCGGGGTTGTATCTCCGGGTAACAGCTTCCCGAGTCTTCAGCTGCACCTTGAGCACTACCTGCTGCCTGCCACCTCGTGCTACCTACCTACGCTCCGAGCGCCAGCCTGCTCCGTGCTGCTCTCGATCTGCTCCTGTGCTTAACCGCCAGGAGTCCGCACTGCTCCAGCCTACTCCGGAACAGTCTCCGCTGCCTCTAAACTACAGCGGCTTCTCTTCTCTTTAAGAAGTCCGCCAGTTAAGTCCCCCTGCTGATTTCGACACTGATTACCTAGCGAGAGATCTCCCCCTACGTCTTTATTTTAAAGAAACCCACGGTCTAACTTTGTAAAACCGAAATATACAATTAATTTCATATACCATCTTTCTAGTACACTAGCTGAGAGCGTTTCAGTGGCGTTTCAGTATGGCGCAATCAAGGCATTACCCCAAGAGCTATCTGATATTCTTGTAAAAAATTCAATAACAGGCCAAATTTTTGTAAACGGCCCTTAAATATAATTTTAAGAGACTATATTTTGAAATCCACTATTTTTGGCATCTATTACCAGAATACCCGCGGGCTACGCACAAAAACAATATTATTCAAACGGAATGTAATGCTATCTAATTATGACATAATATGTTTAACTGAGACTTGGTTATTAGACAGTATTTTCGATCAGGAACTCTTTACAGACAATTATATAGTGTGGCGACGAGATAGGGACTACGCAAGTTGTGGTCAAGTGATGGGCGGCGGTGTACTCATAGCGATACGTCGTAACCTTATAGCTTGCGAACATTTAGAATGGAGATCATCCGCTGAGGACCTTTGGATCACGATTAGTTGGAAATCGCAATGTAACAGTGCAACTATGAACCTACATATAGGAATAATATACTTATGCTCACAATACGGTGCAATGGTCACAGTTTTAACATGCAACTAACACATTTTACTGAGCGACTGTCAGAGATTTATGCACTTTGCCCTAATGACAAATATTTATTACTGGGTGATTTTAATCTTAGTAATTTATGCTGGCTAATGGAACCCCAAAGTAATTATCTAAATCCCTCAAATATACAGGGCAGTTCGCAATCGATCTTTTTGGATACTATTAATCAATGTGATTTTGACCAATATAATCATGTCCTAAATGATGCCAACAGTCGTCTGTTAGACCTAGTATTTTCAAACCATAAGGTACTTGTGGAAGCCTGTAATGACCCGTTGGTTCCGGAAGACTCTCACCACCGTTCTCTTCAGATAAGTTGCCAAATCCAAAGTGACCAAACGTTAGAAACTAATGGAAGGATAAAATATTTCTATAGACGTGGGGATTACTTATCGATTTCTAAAAAAATTAGTGACATTAATTGGATTGATGTGTTTGATGGCAAGGATATTAATCATTGTCTGTGGATATTTTATGATATTATTAATAAATTGAGAGATGAGCATATACCCAGTAAATATATAAAACAACAATCCTTCCCGCCATGGTACAGTCCTGCACTGAAAAAGATACTCAGAGAAAAGCAGAAGTGTCACCGTAGGTACAAGGTCTATGGTAGAATGGCTGACTACGAATCCTTTGCATATTGCAGGAAACTAGCTAAAGACCTTGAACTTGAATGTTACACCAAGTACATATCCCTTATGGAAAACTCTATAACGAATAACCCCAAAATGTTTTGGAAGTATGTGAAATCATCAAAAAATTGTATGGGATCGTATCCTGCCACCATGTACTACGGTGACACTAGTGCTGACAACGGTGTGAATGTGTGTGAACTGTTCGCTTCGTATTTTCAAACAACTTTTCAGCAATCGCCTATCACTAGTATAAACAGCCAATTAGAATCAAGCAATCCAATGATGCTCATAGATAAAATATGTATTGACCCAGAACAAGTGACGCGTTTGCTGAAAGGTCTCGATTTGAATAAGGGCGCCGGCCCCGACCATGTTCACCCAATCTTTATTGTTAATTGCGCTTCAAGCTTGACTGAGCCATTATGTTTACTCTTTAGAAAGTCACTAAATGAAGGAGTAATGCCAGAAGTGTGGAAAAGCGCTTTCATAACACCAGTCCATAAGAAAGGCAATAAAAATGACGTTTGTAATTATAGCCCTATTTCAAAATTATGTATTTTTGCTAAGTTACTGGAGCGAATAGTCCATCAGCAACTTTACGCTGCGTTCAAACAACAACTTACGACCACCCAGCACGGTTTTGTTACAAATCGTTCTACCACTTCAAATCTGCTTATATTTAGTGACTTTATAACGTCTAAAATGGATGCAGGTGAGGATGTTCATGCGATATTCACTGACTATTCTAAGTGCTTTGATCGCATAGATCACTCACTTTTGTTGGAAAAGCTTTTTTATGCCGGAATTCACGGAAACTTATTTAGATGGTTTACCTCCTACATACTAAACCGGTCCCAATCTGTAGCTATAAATAGTTACTCGTCATCATGGAATGTCGTACCCTCAGGGGTCCCTCAGGGTTCCATTCTTGGACCACTTTTATTTGTTATATTTATTAACGACGTGTCTAACTGTTTTAAATACTCAGAAATTCTTTTATTTGCAGATGATATGAAAATTTATAAAGCAATAAAAAATGAATCGGATTGCCGTTTATTACAAGATGACCTAATTAGATTTGAGAATTATTGTGGTTTAAATAAACTCGATCTTAATATTAGTAAATGTTATTCAATGTTCTTTTCTCGGAAACGATCCAAACTTGAATTCAACTATAGGTTAAATAATCATGATCTTTGTAATGTTACTCATATGCGTGATCTTGGTATTATCCAAGACTCTAAGTTATTGTTTGACCGACAAATTGACCACATTGTTAAGAAAGCCTCTAAAGCGCTAGGGTTTCTGATGAGAACTTGTTCTCAGTTTAAAAAAGCCAAAACAATCAAAGTCATATATTGCTCTCTTGTGCGGAGTATTCTGGAATACAATTCGCAAATTTGGAATCCACATTATTCTATTTACATAAATCGGTTGGAATCAATACAGAAAAAATTTATGAAGTATTTGGAATTTAAAACTAGAGTCTACGACAAAAGTTACAAAGACAAATGTGCTAGACATCACTTGCTTCCTTTAAAAGTTCGTCGGGACCTTTCAGATTTGTCATATCTTTCTAAAATATTAAAAGGCAAAGTAGACTCGAGTCTACTTCTGGAGCGTGTCAAGTTGAATGTACCTAGCAGCTCCACTACGCGTAGGAAGTTAAGGCTGCATGTTCCTCGGGTGCGCACTAACTACCGGCAGTACAGCTACCTGACTCGCTCATGTCGTTTGTTCAATTCTGTCAGCGATGAAATTGACATAGATTTGTTCTGTGATAGCACTGTTGCCCTGAAGCGAGCACTGGCGACTAAATTACTTGCTGGTTATGGTGATGATATTTAGCATTAATTTCAATCTTTCTTTGTTTATCATAATATAAAGTTAATTATATATTTTTTTTTGTTTGTTTATCCTAAAAAGGTATTGGCATGAAAGTAGCTTAATTAAATTTTAGTTAATTACTTATGTAAAAGTATTATATAAAAAAAAACTATATGTGGAAACTTGTAAAATAGCTTTTGATTATTTATTTATAAATATTTATGTAAAATGTAAGCAGTAAGTTTTCCTTAACAAATAAAATAAAATAAAATAAAATAAAATCCAACATAATATCGCATTGGAAGGTATAAAAAAAAAGTTATACCCCAAAAATGGTGCAATTCTTTCAGCAAATATGCTATCACCAATTTTATCGTTAACATGTGTTTATGTTAACCATATCTAAGCACCAAAGTCGAAATCCATAAAGATATAAAACGGGAAACTAATACTTTAGGAAGAAGTCGGTTGTTTCTGATAGCATTTTTAACATAGGTGTAATGCCAATTTGAGTTTACGTTGAGAGTTTTTTTTAAAGTTTATTTGTTTTTCATTTACAAATATAGGGGGATTATATACTTTTACGAAAGATAATAATAAATGTATTCAAATGTAAAGTGAATAACACTTAAGTATACCATTTTCGCCTATTTTTTATAGATTTTTTAAAGCTTTGTATTTGTTTTTTTTTAATGTCGCTGTCATAAATATTGGTGGATTACTAATAAATTATTTATTAAACTAGATAATCTAATTTTCAATGCTAAGAAATTACTGATATAGAATTATTGTTGAGTCTCCATAGAGCGAATTAGTTTGGCTCTCGGGCTACATGTATTTTATAACTTTCCTTGATTTACGGGTAAAGCTAATAAACTGGCAATACAGTAACGATAGCCGCGGATGCGTAATGGTGACCGCATTCGCAGAACCGAGGCGCGTAGGACGTCGGGCGGCGCGCGCAGCGGGCGGCGGGCGGCGGCGGGCGGCGGCGGCGGGCGGCGGTGAGCGCGGGGGCGGGCGCGGCGCGGTCGATGCTCAGTCGCGCCCCGACCGCGGCCCGTCCCCGTGCAGCCCTCGCCGCCGCCGCCGCCGCCCGTCGCAGCCGCCGGCCGCGCGCTAGCCGCATGCCGCGCCCGCGCCGCCGCTAGCGCCGGCGTGGCCGGCGAGGCGCCCGCCGCCGTCCGCCCGTCGGCAGGTGAGCTGGCTCCGCGCGCATGTGGCCGCTCAGCTATTGACCGCGGAGCCCGCGCGCCCGGTGCCCGCTATCGATCGCCGGCTCGGAAGTGGCCAGCGCCTGGCGCAGCAGTCGGCGGCGGTCCGGTGCCGGTGGTGTATCGACCGCTGCGCTGGGCGCGCGGGCGGTGCGCGTGCGGCGGCGGCGTGTTTACAAGCGCGCGCAGGGTAAACACGTCGCCGCCGCCTCAATGGGAGCGCGCGCCTATAAATACGCACATCATCGGCCCGTTTCGGCGCACGCCGCAGCCCCGCGCCCCGCGCCCGGTGACCCTCACCTAACTACCCTACGAATGCAAAAATAAATACTGTCGAGACACATATTCCTTGAATTCCACACATTCCTTAGAGTTTTATAGTATATTGCATTTTACTTCCGGAATTCATAAATTCGTAACAATTACATGTATTCATCGGTCAAATAAGTTCACATTCGAGAAAGCTTCCTGCAGGCTTAGTGCGGAAAAGTCAAAGCAGACCTCGTGTGTGTGTATTGAATATGTTGAGTGTTGGAATAGCAAAAATGAGGTTATAAAGTGTATTTCACCGTTTTGTTGTCGGTTCGTGATCGCACCTCGCGCCGGCAGTCTCTGGGCGGAGCCGCCGCCGCTGACCCTGTCCAAACATATTGCCACAACAAGAAGGCCTAAATCGATTCGATTCTCTGACGTTGACGCTGCATGCTTCTGGTGAGGATCACTGCTAAACTGCAATACCTACTTAATAAATCAATATTTACCTTATTTACCACACTATCTATCCTTGCGCTGACGATAAGATCTCCCTACACAACTCTCAACGATAGTTTTACAGTCAAATTATCAATTTTTAATTTCCTCTACATCAGCTCTGGTGTACAGTGCTGTAATACATAAATTAATACTATTGTTTCCCGACAAAGAAGCTATAATATGGTGAATGTTAAATAGGTGCATTGTTAACTATTATAACGACCGACGACGATGCAACATAACCTAGCACAGTGAGCTTTCAGCAAATACTGTTAACAGTTCAGTTTATATAAATTGTTATTGAGGCCTACAGCCTTTGCAGAGCCCATAAATATTCTCTATTCTATGTAACTTGTATGTACTTTATGGAATTGAATAAACCATTTCATTCGATTGCTTTATAGAGAGACAAGAGCTCAGTCATGCCAGATTTTATGAGTCACGTAGAGGGACCTTGGGAATATTATATTTGAGTGATATACTACAATCACTCTAAGAGACTCTGACTCACTCGTAGAGACGTTAAGCCCAAACCATGTAGTGTTTGTGTATGTGGGATTGGCAGCAAAGAGAGAGGCGAAAGCACTGTCACCACTGCCATTAGCTTGCTATACAAGTGATCTGTGGCCACAGGTGTACTTTTATTCGCCTGGCAAATCATTTCCCTGTTTCTCGATAAAACCAGAGTAGACAAACTCCAGATACGACTTCCTGTATCTATCCTTGTCCGAATTTAGTAGTAGGTATAAGAAAGTTCATAATATAATTTACCCACTGGTTATGATCAAAAACGTTTATGCGAATCGGCGTATTTTCCCAAAAACAACACATTTAACATCTTGATTAGTTTCCAAGAACAATAATGAAGTAGGTACTATCTTGTTTGCCTTGAACGACACACTTGCCGTCAGCAGTCGAGTGCTGGGCGCGGAAATATAGAGTTTCAGCGGCAGTCAGGGTGACAGGTGCGGGCATGGCTTCTGAAAGCTTCTACACTGACATTTGGCACAGGTGCAGAATGATGATTGGTATTTTCCAAGTTTGTTTTTTTACATACAAAAGTATGTTGTTGAAATGATAAAATAAGTAATACTAGCCTTGCGACCGCGACTTCGCCCGCGGGATTAAACGATATTATTCCGAGTGATATTTTTCCGGAATTAAAAGAACCCTATGTCACTCTCCAGCTCCAAAACTATCGTCGCACCGTTTTGGCGTGAAAGACGGACAAACAAGCAAACAAACACACTTTCAAATTTATAATATTACCTACTAGCCTTCCGCCCGCGGCTTTGCCCGCATGGACTACACGAGACGCTATCCCACGGGCATGTGATAATTTGCCAAGATAAAAAGTAGCCTATGTCTCTCTCCGACTCCCAAACTATCCCCATAACAAAAATCACATAGATCCGTTGCTCCGTTTTGACGTGAAAGACGGACAAACAAACACACTATCACATTTAAATTATTAGTATGGATTAGTATATTAGTATGGATTTCTAAATTGTTTTTTTGGTATTGACATAAGTAGTTACACGAAAGTTGAAATAAATAACATTTTAGAATTTGTTGCTTTTGCCAGTAATAAAAGGTTTAGTTTCGATGAGTATTATTTTCCTAAAAATTCGTAAAGCTTAGTTTATTTAGCGAATGAAATCTAAATCGCAGCCAAAGCGTCGCCGCAAAACAATCGTTAGTCTAGTGACGCATTAGCCCCAAAGTTTTGCATTTACTTTTGTGATTTCCTGCCCTCGGAAGATTGATTGCCGCGCGGGCGGGCGGGACCGCGGGGCGGCGTATGGCGCGGGAAGGGGGGGGGGGGCAAACTCCTGGCACCCTGCTTGCCAGATTATACATACATAATTATTCTTTTCAAGCCCGAAATACTGAAATGTTATTTCATAACTTACTTCTAAAACCTAGACATTTATTTTTCTCACAGAGATAAACAAAAAGTATTACTTACTAGCTAAGATTAGGAAAAGGTCAGAGTATGCAACACAAACACAACCTGAGCATTTGAGCTAATTTAAAACGGAGATGTTTCAAATCCAGCCTGCACATTGTACACCTATTGCAAAATCGAGGAAAAATATAAAAATAATTTTTAAATTATCCTACTTAATATTATAAATGTGAAAGTTTAGATGTTTGGATGTTTAGATGTTTGTATGTTTGTTACTCAATCACGCCAAAACGACTGAACGGCTTTGGCTGAAATTTGGGACACAGACACTTTGGAGCCTGGAGAGGAACATAGGCTACTTTTTACCCCGGAAAAATGTCACATTCCCGCGGGATAACGTCGTATAGTCCACGCGGGCAAAGCCGCGGGCGGAAAGCTAGTTTAAAATATTTTTATTAATTTTTAAAATATTGCTTTTAAAATTAAATTGCAATTAAAATACTGAAAATTTTATTTAAAAAAAATGAAAAATGATTTAATTTTCAGTATTTTAATTGAGATTTAATTTTAAAAGCAATATTTTATTGTATCGGTAGTACTATTATAATATATTCTGTGGTAAGTATCGGGCAACAAATATTTCACTATGAGCCGTTCCGAAACTAAGTTCGAAGTGTACGGTTAAATGTCAATCCCAAATGAAATGTATTCCATTATTGTTAATTTTAACTTGATCTGTGAGGCCAGCAGCAAAAGGTCCAATTAGCTTCCCTATAGATGTGATGTCGGTGGTTGTTTGCAGATGTGCAGCCTGTCGGCGCTGGCGCGAGGCTGCCGGCCCGCGCCCGCCGCCAAGCCCTGCTGCCTGTGCTGGTGCTGCTGCTGCTCCTGCTCCTGGTCAGTCACAGCTCCATCTTCATTATCAGCTATAATAACGGACCCTGCACAGGCGAGATGCAAATGCAACCTTCGGCGCACCGCTTTCCAAGGTGCCGCTATCTCTTAGGTCCCGGGTCCAATCAATTCCCAATCAGGATAATGTCGAAAACTAACTTTAAGATATATTTTTTCGTGTCTGGGTATTTATGTGTGTACGCTTGAGGCCGCGTACAAGGACGTGCGGCGCTTCACGCGGCTGACGTGGCGGTAGACGCGACGGCAGCTGCGGCGATATGTCAAATCAAATCTCTCTATTTCCCATACATACATAAAAAGTTATAGACCGGGAGGCAATTTAGAAGTCATTTCCTGTCCTTATTCCTTAGGTAGTAACCTCAGAGGGTAGTATGAATACTTTTGAACGCTTAATCAGCTATTGAGAACAATAATTAAACTGAAATGAATTAATGAGGAATATACATTTTGTTTTAGAAAATACACACATGTCTATGTAAACCATTATTAGTATCTCATTCGGATGAAACGGTTGACTAAATTTAATAATAGACATTTTTACAATGATGACGGCACTTATTTCTCACATTGGCCTATTAAAAAGTAAAAAAAAAAACTATGGCTTACTTACTGAAGTCTTGATGGTGCATAGTATTCACCCGGAACTACGGAGTCTTGTCTGAGCAATTGGAAACAAAATGTTTTTTTTCTTTTTTTTTACTTTTGTGAATTTGCTAACTGTCATCTGCTTCTATGAAGCAGAACTAAACAAATATTTCCTTTGTTTCAGGTCTAAGTGGTAAGTGCGACTAGGGCAAGTACTTATCCATGGGCTGAAGAAGTTGTTCCTTCCCGATGTAGCGGCTGCGGGACTGAATGTTTTCACCATCTCTTTACCTTCATGAATGTTGTATTGTAAAGACAATGATGATGTCATCCACTTATATGACGACTGATTTGGCGCATGGGTAAACTACCTGCCTTCTGCGCCAGAGGTCTCGGGTTCGATTCCCGAACCAGACAAATATTTGTGTGCATGAACATATCTATTTGTCTTGGTCTGGTTGTTTTCTATGTATATTTTGTATGTATTTACAAACAAAAAAGTATTTAAGTATAATTTATCCGTTATCAAGTTCACATAGACACAGTTTCATTATGGGCTTAGATAATTGGTGTGATTGTTAGAAATACCTATTTTTATTTAAATTTTATTTATTTTATAATTTTTTATCCTTTTTCAGTTCATTTTTTATCCGTTCAGCCGTTTTGGCGTGATTGAGTAACAAACATCCAAACATCCAAACATCTAAACTTTCACATTTATAATATTAGTAGGATAAAACAACTTGTTTCGTAATTGCTCAGACAGACGGGACTTAAACCCGTTACTATTGAATATCCAAATCTTTCTAGTTGAGCTATCAAGGTTCATTCACACTACTATTCACCTTTCATGTAAACCATTAGTTAGGTACTTCATCAATTAGACTGAGGATACCTTCGCATTTGAAAGTTGATATCTTAACCATTTCCCTAGTTAGACTACACGTGTAACACGTTACATGTGTCGTGTAAATACATTGGTACTAATAAACCTGTACAGGGTTACATTGCAAATGCTCCATATTTTTTTTTAAATAAAGGCTAGGATTAGAAGTAATGTAAAGTCGAGAAAAGTCGTTGACACATTTTCTAAAAAAACTCAATGTTTCCGAGATTATTCAATGTATTTGTCAATTATTTCTTAAACCAAAGCATTATGAGGAATCGGCAACCTACTTATTCATGCGTGAGATTGAATTAGCCCAGCGAATGATTATTGTGGGGGTCAGGAATAATAAATTAGCCACATACGGCGATATTTTTTTCTCACTCATGCTGTGAAATGTTAACATTCCAAGGTTAACTGTTATAAAGAAAGTATTTTCTCGCATTTCGTGAGAAAAGTTTTATACAAACCTTGTACTGGAAGCTATTTGCATTGCCCCAGGCCTGCAGTAGGGCCTCAGGCTTCAAACCATCCTCGACAATGCAAATTGCTAGCTTCCCGTTCTCGGCTGTAATGCACTGTTACGGAGAACAAAGGCTACTGATTCAGTGCGTCTTGAAAGTGTTAGGAATGTGAGCCTGTATTGGTGTGTATTTTTTTTATTTGTTAAGGAAAACTTACTGCTTACATTTTACATAAATATTTATAAATAAATAATCAAGAGCTATTTTACAGCAATATGTCTGGTTGCAGCCTGGCGGCGCGCGGCTCGGACGGCGGGCCCGGCAAGAAGCCGCGCGAGCCCGGCCCGCACGACCCGCTGCTCGGAGACGCCGACGCGCCGTGAGTACACACACTCAATATGTCTGGTTGCAGCCTGGCGGCGCGCGGCTCGGACGGCGGGCCCGGCAAGAAGCCGCGCGAGCCCGGCCCGCACGACCCGCTGCTCGGAGACGCCGACGCGCCGTGAGTACACACACTCAATATGTCTGGTTGCAGCCTGGCGGCGCGCGGCTCGGACGGCGGGCCCGGCAAGAAGCCGCGCGAGCCCGGCCCGCACGACCCGCTGCTCGGAGACGCCGACGCGCCGTGAGTACACACACTCAATATGTCTGGTTGCAGCCTGGCGGCGCGCGGCTCGGACGGCGGGCCCGGCAAGAAGCCGCGCGAGCCCGGCCCGCACGACCCGCTGCTCGGAGACGCCGACGCGCCGTGAGTACACACACTCAATATGTCTGGTTGCAGCCTGGCGGCGCGCGGCTCGGACGGCGGGCCCGGCAAGAAGCCGCGCGAGCCCGGCCCGCACGACCCGCTGCTCGGAGACGCCGACGCGCCGTGAGTACACACACTCAATATGTCTGGTTGCAGCCTGGCGGCGCGCGGCTCGGACGGCGGGCCCGGCAAGAAGCCGCGCGAGCCCGGCCCGCACGACCCGCTGCTCGGAGACGCCGACGCGCCGTGAGTACACACACTCAATATGTCTGGTTGCAGCCTGGCGGCGCGCGGCTCGGACGGCGGGCCCGGCAAGAAGCCGCGCGAGCCCGGCCCGCACGACCCGCTGCTCGGAGACGCCGACGCGCCGTGAGTACACACACTCAATATCTACATACTTACTTACATTCATTAAATTTATTTCAAGACAGATATACATAAAAAATATGCGATATCAATAGAAACATATGATATTATTGAAAATGAAATATTAGAAAAAAAGACCCATCCTCCTAGTAGCTCCGCCGGGAATCGAACCCGGGACCTTTCACTGTCCAGGCGAATGCTCTGACCGCTGAGCTACGGAGTTAGAGGAAGCGTCGAATCTTTCTAATACTTCTTAAGGTGCGTCCACACTTGTAATATTTTGGCGTGTCTGAACACCGTGTCTTTATAATTTGTCTCTTTGATACAGTATTACCACAGCGCATGCCTAACAAAACTAGGGATGCATGATAAAGACACGGTGTTCGGACACGCCAAAATGTTACAAGTTTAGACGTACCTTTAGGTACCCGCTGTGAGCCAGCGTTTATGATCACGCACAATTGTGATGACCACATCTACTGTGTTCCACAGTTTATTGAAACGAAGGTTTCTCATGCAAAATTAAGTAAATTAAGCTAATCCTACCTTACTAGAAAATAGTGTCCGTAGTCCAGGGGGGCTGAACGTTGTCTCGCCGGCGCGCGCCTGACAAAACGATCTCCACACAACCCCCGATGGGATACTCTTACAGCTAACACTCTTATACTACACAATGCCCTAATAGGCAGCTAAAACTTCCCGGCGCTTTTCAAAGCGAACACACACGGGTCACAAGTCCGTACCCGGACCGGGCGCTCCTCACGGCTGCTTACGGCCAACTGGCGATCCTACACCGGCCGGCCGAGCGCATTGTCTCGTGACCTTGACAATGACAACGCACCGCTCGCAGCGCGGCGTGAACATCCCCCCGTCCCGGACAGTAGCAAACTGTCCGCCAACTCAATCTAAGGGCAGGCGAGAGAGGGTAGCGATCGCTCGCTTCAAAACAGAGTCCCCCACCAGGACCTCGGCAAACCTGGGCACACCATCCGACCCCGGATGAAGCTGAACAATGCGTCCTAAACGCCAGCGGAGGGGCGGCAGGTTTGGATCCTTTACCAACACGAGGTCTCCGGTCTTGGGTGGGGTCGTCCTATCCGACCACTTAACGCGTTGCTGCAAAATGTGCAAATACTCCAGATGCCAACGGCGCCAAAAACTCTGCGTAAGCTGCTGGAGCAATTCAAATCGCGAGAGCCGTCCGGAGGGCACTTCGGAATAAGGATATTCCGGCAAGGCGTTAAGCGGTCTGCCAATCAAAAAATGGCCCGGCGTAAGGGCCTCTAAATCATTCGCGTCCGAAGACAACGGACATAACGGACGCGAGTTGAGGACCGCCTCAACCTTACAAAATACGGTCGCGAGTTCCTCAAACGTGAGGACCGTCTCCCCAATAACGCGACGAAGGTGAGTTTTAGCGGCCTTTACAGTTGCTTCAAAAATCCCTCCCCAGTGGGGGCAGGATGGCGGGGAGTACTGCCATCGTACCCCTCTGCGAGAGAGTGTGGATCCGATCTCAAAATTATTCCTATCCAAAAATTCACAAACTTCCTTTAAATACCTATCGGTGCCCTTGAAATTGGTTCCACAATCGGACCTGATTAACGACGGCATTCCGCGGCGAGACACAAAACGATTCAACGTGGCTACAAAGGCTTCTGTGGTGAGGGCACTAACCACCTCCAGGTGGACCGCTTTAGTGGCCAAACAAACAAATACACACAAGTAAGCCTTTTCCGTTCTAGCATTACGAAGCCGCGATGTCTTAACGGTAAATGGCCCCGCAAAATCCGTTCCAACTCCTGAGAAGGGCATCGATTCGTTCACTCGATCGGCAGGCAAATCACCCATCTGGGGCTGCATCGTATCGGCGCGCAAACGATAACACGGGAGACAACGAAAAATAACGGATCGGATTATTCTCCGCGCTGACAAAATCCAGAACTCTCGTTGGAGGAGCGCGGTCAAAGCATTACAACCGGCATGAGCATTCTTTACATGTCGGTCTGTAATCAACAGTCTAACTAACGGTCCATCCTTGGGGAGCAACAAAGGGTGGCGTGATCCGTACGGCAGGTTGGCATGTCTGAGCCTACCTCCGACACGCAGCAATCCGGTACTGTCCAAGAAGGGATTCAACCGCACCAAGGGTCCCTTCAACTTGGACTTACTTGAGCGCAGGGCTTTCAGCTCCGGTTCAAACTCTCGCTGTTGCGTCACTCGCAACCAATGCAACAGAGCGTCTTGCCGCTCTTGTGGGGCGAGGACCGGAGACAACGATTTCTCCTGAGGCTGGCGACAATTTCGCACAAAGCGCCCCATCCAAGCAGTCACGCCGAGCAACTTATCAAGAGAACTGTAGCGGTCTAACAAAAACTCCATCTGCGGAGCCGCCACCGTCTCCACGGCGTGAACACGCATGCCTAGGTCTGGGACTCTGGCCACAGCCGGGGTGGCAGGCCATGAGCGCTCAGGCCGTAACAACCATGATGGACTCCACCATAGGTGGTGGTCCACTAACTCAGGCGCCTCGCAGCCGCGGGAGGCACAATCTGCGGGGTTCAATTCGCCCGGGACGTGGCGCCAAATCAACGGGGCCTTTGAAGTCTGAATTTGTGAGACCCGGTTGGCCACAAAAACCTCAAGGGTGTGGACTGAACTCTTCAGCCAACAAAGGACGACCTGGCTGTCAGACCACGCAAATATCGACTCCAAGTCGACACCGTTTCCCAAGGTGTCGGCAACATGATTGAGTAGCCGTACTAAGAGAGTGGCGCCGGACAACTCCAACTTCGGAATGGTTAGCCTAGTCCGAAGGGGGGCGACCTTACTCTTGGCCGTAACTAAGTGTACGGCGACAACGCCTGCTGCGTCCACCGTTCGGATGTAAACGGCTGCCGCGTATCCGCTTTCGGACGCGTCACAAAAGCCGTGCAGGGAGGCTTTAAACTTTCCCGAAGGCAGCATTTGCCTCGGTATACAAACCCGATTGACGTCGGGTAGGGATGACACGAACCTCACCCACTCTCGTAGGAGGCTACCAGAGAGGGGCTCATCCCATGACAATTCCGCAGCCCAGAGCTCCTGTAGGAAGCACTTCATCGAAAACACTACAGGGCTGAGCCAACCGTTCGGATCAAAGGTACGGGCTACAGTAGACAGCACCGTGCGTTTAGTCCAGACCTTTGGGTCTGGCAGTTCCAATCTATATGTGAACAAATCCGGGACTGGTCGATACTGGACTCCCAAAACAGACAGCATGTCTGGAGTCTCCGGATTTTCAAAGAGGAGCGGCTCTTGCTGGTGGTCCTTAGGCAAATCTGCCAATAGGTCCGGTGAGTTAGACAGCCACTTCCGCAACTCATAGCCACCAGCCCTCAAGAGCGCAATCAGCTCATCACGTAAGACGAGAGCCTCATCTAAGCTCGAGGCCCCCGTGCAGATATCGTCGACAAATAAGGCCCCCCCCTCAATAAGAGCAGATGCCCGGGGATAGCGTAGCCGTTCACGCTCTGCGAGCTCCAAAAGCGAACGGATCGCCACAAAGGGGCTCGACCGCAAACCATAAGTGTTGGTGTTCAGCTCGTAAGCCAACATCGGATCCTGGGAATCCTCACGCCAAAGGATGAGCTGGTATCGTCTATCCTCCGGGTGAATCACGGTCTGTCTGAACATCATGCGGATATCGGCCACAAAGACGAAAGCGTGCCGGCGGAAGTTGGTCAAAACATCACAGACATCGTGATGCAACTTCGGCCCCGCATGCAGACACTGATTCAACGACACTCCGGTTGACGTGGGCGCTGAACCATCAAAGACCACGCGGATCTTCCCATTGGAAGTCTTCAAAACAGCGTGGTGTGGCAGGAAGTAATGTTCCACATTACGCCAGTCCAACTGCGAGATGGACATGTGCCCAAGGTCCAAATACTCCCGCATGAAGTCTATATACTTCTCCTTGAATGCGGGATCCCTGGCCATCCTACGCTCCATGGACAACAATCTCTTCTCGGCCATCGGTCGGGAGCTCCCTAAAGGAGGGCGAACCGCCAAGAAGGGCAAGCGGGTAATCAAGCGACCCGAGAGGAGGCGCCCAGTGTTGTTCTGGTAGAACAATTCGCACTCCTCGGCTAACGGATCCAACCGCTTGGCAGTGGGGGGTTCCTCCACCTCCCAAAACTTTTGGAGAACGTCGGACAAAGTAGAACCGACAATGGTCTGGCGGTCTACCGACGGGGTCTCTGGTGTCTGTGGTACCTTTCCCATCACCACATGACCCAGCGACGAGGACAAGGCGACAAGATCGGCTGTCTGCAAAACTCGCTTGCTTCCATACAATACACGACCGAGGACATCCGCACCAATCAACAAGTGTATTGGGCCCGGTCGGTGGAAGGAAGGATCAGCCAAAGCCAGTCCAGACGTCAGCTCAATCGTGGATGGCGGCACTCGCACTTGCGGGAGTGGTCCAACCACCTTATCAAAAACTATCGCCGAAGCACCGATCTTCGGCCTTGGCGTGAAGTGGGGGGAGAAGGAGAACTCAACTCGACCAATCGGATCAGGGATCCGCGAGTCTCCCACCCCCCGTACCGCTTCGTGATGCGGCACAAGCAAAAGACCCAGCTGTCGGACAAGCCACCTGGACATTATGCACCCCTGGGCACCTGAGTCCAAAAGGGCACGCACCGTGACAACATTGCCCTTAGGTCCCCAAACATTCACGGAGGCTGTTGGCAACAGCACAAGCTCCGGAGGGGTGGTTGGGTCCGACAGGGGCGCCATTAAAAATTTTGGGGGGGTACTTGTCCCCCTCGCGCCTGAGTCGGCGCGCCAAATGTGGGACGCTCGTACCGGGCGAGCGGGTCCCAATCGGGTACATACTGGCCCCGACCAACAGCACTCCTAGGTGCAGGGTAATACCCGTGTGGGGCGTGCCTCGGTGCATAGTACCCCAATCGAGGCCTCTCCATTAGGGGGGGGGAGTAGCAAATAGGGCCCGTGCCCATCGCCACCGTGGCGTACTCTTGTGGTACCCCCCTACCCCCGCCCGTGGCGGGGGCGTCTCTCCTATAGTTCCCCCTCTCCGGGGGGGACTGACCGGGGGGGCTAAGCCCCGCCGAATCTCTAGGGGACCGGTTCCGGGCTGCCGGGCCCCCGCCCGTGCGCGAGGAATTCGAACCCCGGTCGCTCCCGGCGTCCTTGCGGTCCAAACAAAGGAGGGGGTGATGCCTCCCTCCGCAAAGACGACAATCCTCGGTCTGGGGACACGCCGACTGCATGTGTCCCCCCAAACACCTATAGCACCATTGGCGCTGTCTAGCAACGGCCCTCCGTCCCTCTGGGCGGAGGCCTCTAAATTTGGCACATTCGTGCACCATGTGCCTATCTCCCCTGCAATACCTGCACCGCTCACTCGGTGCGGGGGGAGGGGACTGCTGGAAGGCAGCATAGCGATTGGTCGGGCGACGGGGCTGTTCCCTCGCCGCCACCATACGACCAACACCTGGAACCGGGGCAGGCTCCAGGTGGTCCGTCACCCTACATTCGTCCTCCAAAAAACGAAGGAGGTCCGCGAAGGGCGGGAGATACGAGGCGCTGTCGCCTCCGTACCTCTGCTCGAAACGCCCCTTCATTTCAGCGGGCAATTTGGCGAGGACTATGTGCAGCAGTACAAAGGACCACTGATCCACCGGCAGGTCCAATCGCCTTAGGGAGTTGACCGCTGACAGTAGCGGGTTCAGCAACTCCCTCCGTAACAGGTGTACCCGCGTGATTCGCGGGAGGGCCAAAATCGTGGCCACGTGGGTGTCCGCCAGTAACCGGACATTCTGGTACCTGCTAACCAGAAGCTGGCGAGCCACCTGGTAGTTGTCGTCGCTGATGAGCAGGTGCTGGATTACCGCGCTGGCCTCTCCTCGCAGGGAGGAGCGCAAATAGGCCAACTTCTCGCTAGGGGATAAGTCCCGTCGTGAATCCACCAAACTGTCAAACAAATTAATGAAGCCCATCCAGGCTGACAGATCCCCATTAAAAGTGGGAATCTCCAATGTAGGCAATCGGCCTAGCAACGCCGTCGGGGTAGGTTTGACCTCCCCGCTCAAAACCGGCTCCCCCTTCCGAACAGCCAGGGCCCTCTCAGCCGCCTCCGTGAACTGGTCAGCCAGCTCATAGGCCTGGGCTACATCCTGCTCCAGCTGTTCCGACACGGCATCATCAGCTGGGGGGTTCTCTAAATAATACGCGCGACACTCCATGGCGTGGCGCTCCAGGTCTTGCAGCCGAGCTGCCAGCCCGCCATACCGAGCTAGCAACGCGCCTACCCGGTCGGCTCGGTCTATTAATGTGACCGCACAAGCAAGCCAACGCAAAGCTCCTTGGATGCCAGCCCTGGATACGGAGGTCGGATTCGTAGGAGCCATTTATAATCCGTTGAATAAACAAAGCAAACAAAGAAATATAAAAGTGGTAAACATCAACAAAAAAAACAATAGAAATAGGTCGCGTCACGATAATATAAAACACAATTAAAATTCGGACGACATACACGGACCCTACTATTTTCATAAATTATTAGCAACTTACCAATTTCAAGGGCTAACAATATAACGGTATAAACAAAACGTATAGGATTAACGGTATGGCATAACGGCACGGCCAAGTCAACCTCGCAAATCAACTACTAAACCGTTATCAACAAACGAAAACAAAACTATTTTTAATAATAATACTCGTAATTTAATACTACTAATAATTAAAACTAGTTCCACTTTTTTAACTAGGCAAGCGGACTCGGAACAAACACTAGTATGTGGTACTAATAAACAACACTTTCGAACGAAACTATTCGTCAAATAAATCCGGACAAACAAAAAAAAATATACACATCTAGGCGAGTAAACTCGTATCAAATCACTAGTATGTGGTACTAATAAACACACTTTCGAACGAACTATTCGTCAAATAAATCCGGACACACAAAAAAAAATATACACATCTAGGCGAGTAAACTCGTATCAAAACACTAGTATGTGACAACAATTATATAAGTGTCTATCTATTATCGGATCCACCAAGTGAGAAACATTCGCTTCGAGAATTTACTAGAACAATTTCTTAGTACTTCAAATCGTCTCGGGATCTTCAAATACCCTCGAGATTTCAACAAAAAAAAATAATTTTTAGGTACGCTTTTTAGGTACGCTTTTTATTTTTACTATGAAATTTTATGTAGTTAATTTTAATATGAAAATTAATTATATCAACTAAGCTCTGCTACCAAAAATATGATCACGCACAATTGTGATGACCACATCTACTGTGTTCCACAGTTTATTGAAACGAAGGTTTCTCATGCAAAATTAAGTAAATTAAGCTAATCCTACCTTACTAGAAAATAGTGTCCGTAGTCCAGGGGGGCTGAACGTTGTCTCGCCGGCGCGCGCCTGACAAAACGATCTCCACACAACCCCCGATGGGATACTCTTACAGCTAACACTCTTATACTACACAATGCCCTAATAGGCAGCTAAAACTTCCCGGCGCTTTTCAAAGCGAACACACACGGGTCACAAGTCCGTACCCGGACCGGGCGCTCCTCACGGCTGCTTACGGCCAACTGGCGATCCTACACCGGCCGGCCGAGCGCATTGTCTCGTGACCTTGACAATGACAACGCACCGCTCGCAGCGCGGCGCGAACAGTTTATTTCATCAATGTGAAGATTATTACTATTACTACCCTCAACACCTGAATGAAATATTGCTAACGATAGAGATGAAATTATTGCTATTTCAAATTTTAACATTATTGTATAATTAATGCCAATGTAAGGCTATGTGTGTGTCTGTGGCCTACAAAATATTTTAGTGAATTTTTGTTTTAGGATAATAGACCGATAGCGCTGGCCTATTTTGAGGTCATAAGTTTCAAAAACTCTAAAGTTGCTAATTTCATAACTGTGGGTACAGTCGTACCTATGAAGCTTATTATTGCGTTTTGTGTCACATCTGCCACTTGCATTTTCAGCAATTCGTTGATTTGTAGTTGATTGTTTTTATTTGACTCAAAACTGGCAAAATAAGTTTAAAGTTCGAAATAATTATGGTAATTGTCATGATTTTAGAAGGTTTTTCTTATTTTTTAATAGCAACACTGGTAATGCCGTCTCTTGCCGCCATTTTGTTAAATTTAATAGGCTAATCTGTGGTAAAATCGGTGGGGGTAGCTAGGCTTGAGCCCGATTAACGAGCAAAGAGAGGTCATTCTTCAAACTAGCCTCGAGGGGATAAGTTCACTAAGACGTCGACTGTATCTATGTTGTTATACCTGTACTATGCCTGTACCTGTAAGTTGGATCAATAATTATATAAGTGTTATCTGGAGTCTGCGTTTTCTTCATATTTCAGAAGCGGTAAAGTACCCACGTAAGTTTATTACTAAACCTGATAATAAGAATAATTTGCTTATTCTGTGCTATAGTAATGCCAAACGAGTTATTTTATTCTCTTCACGCAGAGAAAGGATAAATATTCCAGATTCCATGTTAATGCGTATTTTTTTATCTAAATGACATTTTAAATACCTTTGCGGTGGATTGTGTTTCGTACATGGTCGGGGCTACTCTCCGACGGAACGGACATAAACTAAATCGCATTTGTGTTTTAATTGATTGTGTTCGTATACGGTCGGGGCTACCCTCCGACTATACTAACATAATTTAAAAAGTCTATATGCGTAGCTTAGTACTAAGATTTTACTAATTCGTGTTCGGGGCTACTCTCCGATCGTGTTAGTTAAATCTAAAGCGTTAAAATTGGAATATTTGTGTGGCGGATTGTGTTCCGTACATGGTCGGGGCTACTCTCCGACGGAACGGACATAAACTAGATCACACTTTTATTTGAATTGATTAATTGTGTTCGTGTACGGTCGGGGCTACCCTCCGATTATACTTACATAATTTTAAACGCGGGTATGTAGTAGATATTTTCGTATGGCACGATCATAGCGTACCATGAATCTGGAATAATATCTTGATTGTTGTTGTTTAATTTACATGATGTATTAAATGTGGATTGTACATAATTAATGGAGATGGTTGGCATTATTATATTATTAGAGTACTTGCTGTTTATGTTGTTTATAATCTTACACATGGAGCTAGGACTGGCAGTTTTGGCTGTGTACCTACATGTAATGTTTTAAGTAATTAGTGCTAAGTTTTGATAGCCTTTACTGTTGCACAGAGTAAAATCACTTATGGCTACTAATTTTTGCATACAATCCATGTTTTAACGTGGTATCTAATACTAACAGTGAATAAAAGAAAACTATAAGTTATGAAGCTAGTAAGAAGTAGTAAAGAGTAAGAATAATTTATGATTGGTTGCTTACATTTCATTTATCTTAATATTATTAAAATTAATTATTACAAATTTTCCTTTGTTTTTTAATGTATTGAGCGAACGTGTTGTTCTCTGGGTTGAGTGAGTCATGTATGCTTACTGGTTACCTACGTTACCTGCTAAGATTGGTTTAATAGGTACGTATTACTTGCTTACAATTGAATTCTGGCTTTCTATTTATTGATATATTAATTAATAGGTACAAATTTTGTGGATTAAATTAATATGAACACCGTGAATAGCAATATAAATTGCTTGAACTATGAATATGAGTTTAAATACGAATATTTTAATATGGTATCTTTAAATATTTAAATATAAGAGTCTTTATGTGAATTTGGATATCTCTAATGTGAATATTTTTAATTTTTAATGATGAGCGAACAAATATAAGGTGTTCACTGGGTTGAGTGAGCAAGCTATGCATGCTCACTGGTTACAAGAGATACATTGAATTAGTTTGTTGAAATGCATTAAATTGAATTTGATATTAGGGGGCGATGTATGTATGTTGCATACACTCGTCGGATATTAGAGGGCGATGTATGTATGTTGCATACACTCGTCGGATATTAGGGGACGATGTATGTTTGTGGCATGCACTCGTCGGAATTAAGGGGGCGGTGTATGTTTGTGGCATACACTCGCCGGATTTTAGAGTACGAACGATGTATGTTGGTGGCATACATTCGTCTGAATATGTTCAAATGTTAAGTGAGTACGTTTCTCACAGGCTGGTTAAATGAGTACCTACTTATATTTCATACTGGTTTACTACCCGTATGGCCACTTTTAAGATTATTAGATTTAAATGAAACTACAACAGAACAAAGATAATTTCAAACGTTTTATTCTTGTTTTTACAATACTCATTTTACATTTTTGCACTAGATAAGTAGCTCTTAATAAAAGAAATGGTTTTTGTAAATAATAAAGGATGTAGGTAGCTACTGTAGCTAGTGAACAGTATAAATCATGAATTTTCCTGAAGGGCATATTGTGTTGATAACCTAATGATTTTATTATAGAATGACACAGAACAATCTTTTGCCGATGAATAATGTATACATTCCAAGGTAAATAGCATCTGAGGACGAATACGGCCCGCGCCACCTGGTGCGCCGCTTGGTAGGCCTCCAGGGTGACGTGGCCGACCCAGGGGAGTCTTGAGCGAAGGAGGAATACCCTTCTTCGTAGCTGAATCTGGTCAAAGAGGATTTGAGATGATGCAGAGCATTTTGTTTATGGGAAAGTATTGAAGTTGTTTTGATTAAAATGTTTCATGTTTATTTATTTGCATATCGAATAAAGCTATTTAAGATTTAATTTTCATCTCGCATAACCGACTAAATTGATTGTAACACCCCCTGAAATAAAGTTTGTAAAGGTCTAAAACAAAACAAAACTATAAAAACTTATCTTTTCATAGAATCATTTAGATGTTATCAAAATACCCTTAGGGAAGAATGAAAAGCCTTTTAAATCTACAGTTGCCTACGTGCTTGGCATTGAGTATCTAGTAGGTACCACAGCTGTAGCAGTAGATACCTTTAAAGTATTATTGTCAATATGCGCTCTAATTATCGCAACATAGTACCTACTTATAAGGATATTTATATACTAAATTATGTTTGCATCATTTCTTTTTCCTTGCATAATAAGTATCCACATGCTCCACAATTTGAGTAGGGGTTATTGTCTTACCTAGTTAAGATTTTTATAATTACCTTAGTTTCCATTTATACGAAATCCATACCATATCTTGATTCTCATGAGTGGTCAATATCCATGAGCTAGGTTTGTTTTTCTATGCCTAGGTCTATGCCCAGGTGACCTTTACGCAGGACTGGATGTATTTCTGATCTTGATAAGATTAGACATGATGACGATTCACTTTTGAATAAGAGCACACTATTAAAGTCGCGAATTTAGTATTCCAAGATTGCGATTGGGTAATACTTTTATAAACTGTGATCTGTGTCACTTAGATTGTTATAGACCTTTTAACTATGGAAACAATATTAGTTTCTGGTATAAGCTTAACAACCTCCATAGCAGTGTTGTAGATACGGTGTACGTACGCATAGGTTTTCGGGGTGCCGCTGTCTCTGAGGTACCTACCGGGTTCGATTCCCTGTCGGGTGTATGTTTAAAGCGGACTTTTCAACATTCTGCCCGATTGTATGTGGTAATCCCCGTCGTTGTTCCCAAATGCCATAACACAAGTGCTTGAGTTACTTAGTTCGGGATGGAAGCAATGTAGGTATGCAAAGATATCCAAAATTTACTATTTCCTATTACTTATTTTATTTTTTGTAGCTTTGTTCAAGTGGACATTTCGTCTATTATTTTTGTTACATGTAGCTTAATTTAAAAGAATTCACTATGCTTGACTTTTTAAATTTGAGTTTAGTGGCAAACTTAAATCTCAAATTTAATTTAAATTCAAACTAAATTGTGGATGAGTGCTAGAGAAAGTTTATCAGGAACATACTTTTCTGAGTCTTCTACATAATTAGACAATAAAGCCATAAGACTGAGTAGAAATCATCATTCTTTTCATTTTTCCGGGAACGTCGAAGATTCTTTATCTAAGTACCTAGTTTGATAGATACATAGATTAATTCTTTATTTGTACACAATATTACGAACGGAACAATCACACACGAAATAATAATAATAATACAAAGATAACAAATTGTAAACCAAATGGTGGCCTTATCGTCTTACTGCGGTTTCTTCCGGGCAACTCAGTTTTGGTTTAGACAGATGGAAAATCTTACAGCCAAAATCACTAGAAGCTATTTTGCTATTTGTGCGTACTGCGTAGTGTTCTAGATCTCTCTTAATGATTTAGATGCAAGTCAAAAGCAGAGATACTTAGTTGCTTAGACAGCACTGCAAGAAGCATTCACTGATATCTATTCTAGTTGTTTTCATTAACATAGTGATGAAATGATGTTTCTAATGCAAAAACATGTAAACAGTCCATAGTGCATTTAAGTAGATCGTGTTTATTACACTGTCAAGTTGTAACTGATGTTTTCCTAATTAAGCAAAATAAAGTAAAACGATTATTGCTCAATCACACCTCTCAATTTATTAAAATGTTCTATACATCTTCATGCAAACATTTTAATTCATGTTTTAAACTTGTTCAAACAAATCAAGCCACAAGTAACCACTGCTGTAGCATACCAAGTTAGTTTTGCCGTGTTTTTGTTGTTATTGGCGGTATGATTTAAAATTAGTTTTTGAGGATTTTAATACTACCGTCCTAGTGTACGTATTGACAAAATATGATTTCAAATTATGTGAATCTAATTTATTGTTATCTTAATGAGCATTTATATCTTTATTAAACCAAAAATCAAGTAGATCTGTCAAATTTACCGTCTCATTTGGTAGGCTCGTGATACTAAAATTCTTGGCAGTTTACCATCCTCACGGACCTTTGAAGTTCCTTCACATATTCTGTAGTAATCATTTCCATATTTTTTTAGATCTGGTCAGTTGAACATTTGTTTCTACTATGGTTGAAGGTACTAAGTACCTTACCTACTAATGTTTATAAAAGAATATGAGAATTCATATAGTTACATTTATTTCTATTGATTCATTATCAGATACATCTATTTCTTTTGAATGATTAATAAAATTGATTTGGTTATTCAATTCAATTCAATTCAATTCAATTCAATTCAATTCAAATTTATTTGCATACCATAAAGTGATTACTATGTGTGTTGTGAGTTTACTGCTTTCAGATGACAATTGTAGCATCCAGTAGGTACTTATCATGAGCTAGCATCGAGTTAATATAATAATGAGGATCCCGCTACCCTTGAACGTACGAACCAACACAGCATACAAACTGGAGGCAGCAGAGTGTACGTGCTGTGGTAATGAGAGGAGATAATATGATACTGAAGGTGCAGATCACAGGGTGATCGTTGTTGTGATGATGGTGATCATCGTGGGCTGTGGTTGTAAGTCGGATATTGAGACGAGTGGATCGCTGATACTGAAGTTGAATTATATTGAAGTATATATTATCATGTCATGTATCTTATCTCATTTTACTAATATTATGATTGCAAAAGCTTGTATGTTTGTTCGCCAATCACGGCTATCGGCGGGACGGATCTTTGAAATCTTTTGTCTGTGGAATAACATATCGGCTTCTTTTGACCCCGGGAGGATATTTTATTCCCACGGGAAATCATCGTGTTGTTAATTCATTTGGGCGAAAAGCTGTTCATGATTTTACTTGTCCTATTTCTATCCATGGTAATATACTTCTTCATATCCCAATTATAATTATTAAATCTATTTACACTAATATTATTTGTTCGGAAAAGATCGACGTTTCTGAACGCAACTCTAATGTCACGTCAAATTGACATTAGCTGTCACTTGAAGTTGACAGGGGCACTTGATTGGAATTCTTCTTGGAAAAATGTCGGAATAATTTTGCTGAATTTGTTAAAAATCGCTCGCGTTGAATGTGCCTGGCATATCGAGTTTGAATACATCTTAAATTATCTATGTGATCCCGTTTTGTACGACCAAGGTTTTGATGCCATCTCTGGAGTGGCCGGTCGCGGATGCTTTGAAAGATAACCTTTTCTACCACACGCGCTTGTTGTCGAGACACTATATCGTAATAAAAAAAGCTCCCACGTGTGTGTCTTTGTGTATCAATTGTTGAAACGCCCGGTGTCTTGTGAACGCTGTTATTTGTGTTATGAGTGAGGTGACTAATTGGTAAGGTCTGCAGAAGAAGACGGAGCCACAGGGGGGGCCCCCCTTACACCACTTCTGCCTTGGAGACGGTCGACCCACAGACCCGTATGTAACCTTACCTTACTTAAAAGTCTCTCCGCTGTGTATCGCAGTCCTATTGTTCAGTTACATCCCGGCTGAAACCAAGATTTGTCCGGAGTCTATACTCATGATAGCCTTCCACTGCGCCAATGCTGACTCCGCGGTCTAGGCAGGGGTGTACTGAACATTTTTTGGTAGCCAAGAGCGTAGCTTGAAGGCCTGAGAGGCCCACGCCAAAACTTTGTATTCAGTGCCGTTTGATGACCCAGTCTGGTCCGGACTAGATTAATTTGTACTTGTAAATGGTAATTAACTTGCATTTGAAAAGTAAAGGGCATTCCTTTGTTATTGGTTCCATGTCTTGTAATTAATTGTCATGTATTGAAGTTCCAAAATGTAAACAGATACCTTTCTTTGTTCATAATAATTATTATTTAGTTTTGTCAGCAAACTTGAGTTGTGAATATTGACAAGTTTGTTGCTAAAATAATAGCTAATAAAAGGTCAGCTAATAAGTTTGCACTCAATACTTAGTGAAACTTAAATGATTTGGGACATTGTTTACACATTGAAACTCATTGAAACTTGTGCTTTGAAATAATTGAAATTAACTTGTTGTTGTGTAACAGTATGTTGTGTTGATATCCAAGTGAATTTCAATAGTCAGTGAGTTTTGTTGTTTTCTGATAACCTCCAGATATTTAAGAGTTTGTGTCATTATAAATACTTTGTTGTTGTAATATTGGAATTTTGTGGTTAGTAATAACCTCCAAATATTGGAGATTTTGTGTTATAGTGAATATTTTGAATTTGTTGTTTTTGTTGATAAATTTGTGACGTTACAATGACGGCCTCCTCTGCTAAAGCCAAAATACGTTCTGAGTTACGGTGGTTGGCTTCTGCGGTCGCGTTGTTGGATCGACCGGATAGAACGGAGGCCTTGTTGAACAGATACGTATATCTGCCCATACGTTTGGCTGTTGTTGATGAGCAGTATGCCTTATTTTTGGAAAGGACTGTTGAGGCCGAGGTGGAAATGCGACAAGAAGTCGGTTTGGATGTGGACCAGTGTTATGATTTTGCGGACAGAATTACCCAGGTAGCTCGACCTTTGCAAGTGGCAAGAGAGAATGAACCGAGCCCGTCCCCGGTCACATCTAAAAGTATGCCCCCTCTCTTTGCTAGATTGGCCCCCTTAGACTTAAGGCGCTTTGCTGGTCGTCTAGAGGACTGGGAGGGCTTTATTAATATTTTTGATAGTCTTGTACATGCCCGGGACGATTTGACCCAGGGCCAGAAGTTAGCTTATTTGTTATCCGTGTTGGAAGGGGAGGCCCTTGAATCGGTTCAACATTTGGCCCCCTCGGATGAAAACTACCCTATTGCTAGGGATTTGATTGCCCGTCGGTACCAGAACGTACGACGTCTGGCGGACAACCATGTTGCCGCCATTTTGAATTTACCCCGCGTTGCCAGCGTGATGCACTTGAGAGTGGCTTTGTTGAATCCGCTGTTGGTTGCCTACAACGCATTGAAAAACTTAAAACTCCCAGTGGAGCAGTGGTCGTTTTTGTTACTGCACATTGTCCTGGGAAAGTTGCCGGACTCTGTTAAGGTCCGTTTTGAGCAGCAGTATGGTGGGGATAGTGCGACTTATCTGCCACCCTTCTCGGACCTCTTGACGTTCCTGGAAGGAGAAAGTAGACTGGCAGATAATTCCTCTCTGGCCGGTCCTATGGGACCCGAACGACCTGTGCCACAGAGTAGATCCCCCACCGGACCCCCCCGTAGGGGGCGTATGGCCCCTCGCGCGCCCGGCCGCTATGCCGCCGTCCAGGAGACCGCCCGCTGCTTGTATTGTCGGGAACCGGGTCACAGCACGACCCGTTGTGATAAGTTCCTCGACCAGCGCGTCCAAGGCCGTCGAGCGATCGCGCGACAACGGACATGGTGCTACTCGTGCTTGGGCCTGCACATGCAGCGCGAATGTACCCAAGCGCACCCATGCCGCTTTTGTAAGGGCAACCACCATCCCCTCCTCTGCATGAACAGCCCAGAGGGCGGCGGAGCGCCGCAGCGCGTCGCTGCAGGATCACCTCGTATGGGTGGGGGGCTCGGATCCCCCGCGGTGTTTGCATCCCGCAGCAGTTCTAGTGGCCACCAGAGTGGCCCCAGACGCTCTCCGCCACGTTTTGAGCCTCAAACGGGCGGGGGTCCCAGGGACCCCCCAATGGGAAACCGATCCCCAAGGATGGGGATGAGTTATGCGGGCGTTGCCGGAGGTCGTAGAGGCCCCCCGCGACGTTTTGAGCCTCGCACGGGCGGGGGTCCCACGGACCCCCCAATGGGAAATCGGTCCCCAACTAGGGGGTTCGATTTTGCGAGCGTTGCGGGAGGTCGTAGAAGCCCCCCGCAACGTGTTGAGCCTCGCACAGCCGGGGGTCCCCGGGACCCCCCCTCTGAAAATCGGTCACCGTGCCCCCGCGACTATGGGGCGACGTACACGGTGGATGATAGGCACCGATTCTCGCCGCCGCTCGCCGAATACCCGCGTTTGGAGCGGCGCCCGCCCCGTCTTCAAGGGGCCGGGAGATATAACCCGCCTGATACCGGGCGATTTGGACGTAGGCAGTATGTGGGAGATTGGGACCCACTGGATCGCTATGAGCGACCCCCTTACCATGGGGGGACGTCTGGGGACCCCACATACTAGCAATCAACGTGTTTACGGTCGATTGTAGCCACCCCTCCAGAGACCGTTTTGTTGCCCACGGCCTCTGTGCTTGTCAGGGGATTGAATGGCGACCTTGTGGAAGTTCGCGCCTTGTTGGATTCCGGTGCTCAGGGGTGTGTTGTGTCATCTTGGTTAGTTAGGCGGTTGGGCCTCAAGGTGCACCCCCACACGGAAGGCGTGAGAGGTGTTGGCGATGTGAAAGTCCCCGGGTTGTTAGGGCATGTTGACTTCACATTTACATCACGTAATGGGTCCACGCCAGGCATTAAGACCTCGGCGATTGTGTTGGACACAGTTGTTGGCCGTCAACCTTCAGTTGACTTGGGACCGAGTATGTTGTCTTTGGTGTCTGATTCCCCACTCGCCGATCCAAATTTCTTCCGCCCAGGCCCGATTGATGCTCTCCTTGGAGCCGATGTCCTGGGGCGAGTTTTGTTGACGGGGAAGCGAGTTTTGCAGCCAGATGGCTTGGTAGCTCTGCAGACGACACTCGGTACAGTTGTGATGGGCCCTGCTCGCCGCGTTTTGGATTCCCTTGATGAGGATCGCGGCCTTGTTTTTAATGTGTCTCTCTCCGAAGTGGTGCAGAAGTTTTGGGAGGTTGAGGAACCTCCACCAGCCCCGCGGGTTGACCCAGTAGCGGATGAATGCGAGTTGTATTACCAGAATAACACTGGTCGCCTCCGCTCTGGTCGTTTGATCACCCGTCTCCCCTTTCGTGCCGGCCGACCTCCTCTGGGCGAATCCCGACCGCTAGCGGAACGTAGGCTAGTGGCGATGGAGCGTCGCATGAGCAAGGATCCGGTCTTCCGCCAGAAGTATGTTGAATTCATGCGGGAGTATGAGGAGTTAGGGCACATGTCCGTGAGCGATTTGGATTGGCGCTCCGTTGAGCACTTCTTTTTGCCGCACCACGCCGTTTTGAAATCCGGAAAGATTCGGGTGGTCTTTGACGGTTCGGCTCCCACCTCTACTGGAGCGTCCTTGAACCAGTGTCTGCATGTAGGTCCCAAGCTGCACACGGAGATCTCAGACATTTTGACCAACTTCCGGCGGCACCAAATTGTATTTATGACTGACATCCGGATGATGTTCAGACAAACGGTCATCCATCCAGAGGATAGGAGGTACCAATTGATTTTGTGGAGAGAGAGTCCTAGGGACCCCTTGTTGATTTATGAATTGAATACGAATACGTACGGTTTGGCTTCGAGCCCGTTTGTTGCGATTCGTTCTTTGTTGGAGTTGGCCGAGAAGGAGCGCTTGAGATACCCTCGCGCCTCCGCCATTTTGGCCAGTGACGTCTATGTGGATGACATTTGCACGGGCGCCTCATCTGTCTCAGAGGCGATTGTCCTGAGAGACGAACTCACCGCCCTTTTGAAGTCGGGAGGTTACGAGTTGAGGAAATGGATATCCAACTCGCCTGATGTACTGGTAGGTTTGCCCGAAGAGCACCAGCAGGACCCCCACCTATTCGAAAATGTTGATAATCCCCATGTGGTGACCGTCCTTGGCGTACAGTACAAACCGGTCTCTGACACTTTCACGTATTGTGTGGATTTACGACCACCGAAAGTCTGGACCAAGCGTTTAGTATTGTCTACTGTCGCACGTACCTTTGACCCCAATGGGTGGATTTGCCCCGTGCTGTTTATGGCCAAGTGTTTCTTGCAACGGTTATGGGCTTCGGGTGTGTCGTGGGATGAACCCCTCTCGGACGAGTTACTCCGAGATTGGTCGAGCTTCGTTTCATCCCTCCCCGAGATTAATGAAGTGCATTTGCCGAGGCTATTCCTCCCTTCTGAAAATTGTAAAGTTACTCTTCACGGCTTTTCCGATGCCTCCGAACGTGGATTTGCTGCGGCCGTGTACCTCCGCACCGTTACTGTTGACGGAGTTGTTGCTGTGCATCTGGTGATAGCGAAAAGCAAAGTCGCTCCCCTTCGGACTCGTCATACGATCCCGAGGTTGGAATTGTGTGGAGCTGCCCTCCTAATGCGTTTGTTGAACCACGTATGGCTCACATTAGGTCGATCTATTGCGATACAAGAGGTTTATGCTTGGACGGACAGTCAGGTCGTCCTTTGTTGGTTGAAGGCTCCGGCGCACACCTTGGACGTGTTTGTGGCCAATCGAGTGTCGCAGATTTGTAATTCCGACATCGAGTTGATTTGGAGACACGTGCCGGGAACCATGAATCCCGCGGATTGTGCGTCTCGGGGTTGTGTAGCCCCAACCCTAATTAACCACCCCCTCTGGTGGGGCCCACAGTGGTTGATGCGGCCTGAGTCGGAGTGGCCGCCCTCTCCAGCGTTGTCGAACGTAGCCGTTCCTGATATGCGGGCATGCGTCCTGGAGACTAACCCCGCCGGGGAAAAGGATTTGTTGTTGGATCGGTACAGCTCCTTACAGAAGCTGCTTGGTGTTACCGCTTGGATCAGACGTTTTGTGTACAATTGCAGAAACCCACGCGCGAGGCGTGATTCGTCGGTTCTCACTCCGGACGAGCGTAGGGACGCGCTCTTGTTTTGGGTCCGGAGAGTACAAGCTGATAGTTTTGAGTCCGAGATTGAAATTTTGCGTTTAGGCCGTCGCAAGTTGAAGGGCGCGGTATCGCGATTGAATCCCTTCCTGGACGAGAGTGGGCTTTTGCGAGTCGGCGGAAGACTTCGAAATGCGAACCTGCCGTATGGAGCTCGTCACCCCCTTTTGTTACCTAAAGCCGGACATTTGACTCAACTGATAATAACAGATCGCCATGTGAATGCACAACATGCTGGCTGTAATGCTTTGTTGGCTATTTTGCAGCGTGAATTTTGGATTTTGTCTGCTCGTCGAGCCATTCGCACTGTGGTTTTCCGTTGCCTGCCTTGTTATCGATTGAAGGCCGCGACCATGCAGCCCCAGATGGGTGATTTGCCTGCTGATCGCGTCACGGAATGTAGAGCTTTTGCCGGAGTCGCCACCGACTTCGCCGGTCCCTTTACTGTAAAGGCTTCGAGACTGCGTAATGCTAAAACCTATAAGGCGTACTTGTGCGTGTTTGTGTGTTTGTCCACCAAGGCTGTCCACTTGGAAATTGTCTCGGAATTGTCTACCGAAGCCTTTGTCGCCGCCTTGAGCAGATTTGTTTCCCGTAGAGGACTGCCGTCATTGATACGTTCCGATTGTGGTACTAATTATAAGGGAACGTGTAATTATCTTAAGGAAGTAGTTAAGTTTTTTGTTGATAATAAAATAGACATTGGAACCACCCTCTCCCGGCGTGGGATAATCTGGAAGTTTAGCCCTCCAGCTTGTCCGACCTGGGGAGGAATTTTTGAAGCTTGTGTAAAGGCTGCCAAGACACACTTGCGTCGCGTGATTGGAGAAACTATTCTCACGTTTGAGGAACTTGATACGGTATTTTGTAAAATTGAGGCCGTCCTCAACTCGCGACCCTTGTGCCCGTGGTCTTCGGACCCGAATGACCTGGAAGCGTTGACGCCAGGTCATTTCTTGATCGGACAGCCCCTTTTGGCGTTGCCTGAATATCCGATTCAGGATGTAGGATCCCATCGTTTGTCGCGATACCAACTTTTGAAACAGATGTCCCAAAACTTCTGGGCACGTTGGTCGATGGAGTATTTGCATATCCTACAACAGCGCGTGAAGTGGACAGATAAAACCACCCCACCCCAGACTGGCGACCTCGTGTTGATTAAGGATGCTAACCTGCCGCCCCTATGTTGGCGAAGGGGGCGCATTGTTAAACTCTACCCCGGAACTGACGGAGTTCCTCGTTTTGCTGAGGTTTTGGTTCGAGATTCGGTTTTGAAGAGAGCAGTTAGTGGGCTCTCCCGATTACCCGTAGATTGACGTACCGTTCTTAACGGTCCGGGGCGGGGGGATGTTCGGAAAAGATCGACGTTTCTGAACGCAACTCTAATGTCACGTCAAATTGACATTAGCTGTCACTTGAAGTTGACAGGGGCACTTGATTGGAATTCTTCTTGGAAAAATGTCGGAATAATTTTGCTGAATTTGTTAAAAATCGCTCGCGTTGAATGTGCCTGGCATATCGAGTTTGAATACATCTTAAATTATCTATGTGATCCCGTTTTGTACGACCAAGGTTTTGATGCCATCTCTGGAGTGGCCGGTCGCGGATGCTTTGAAAGATAACCTTTTCTACCACACGCGCTTGTTGTCGAGACACTATATCGTAATAAAAAAAGCTCCCACGTGTGTGTCTTTGTGTATCTATTGTTGAAACGCCCGGTGTCTTGTGAACGCTGTTATTTGTGTTATGAGTGAGGTGACTAATTGGTAAGGTCTGCAGAAGAAGACGGAGCCACAGGGGGGGCCCCCCTTACACCACTTCTGCCTTGGAGACGGTCGACCCACAGACCCGTATGTAACCTTACCTTACTTAAAAGTCTCTCCGCTGTGTATCGCAGTCCTATTGTTCAGTTACATCCCGGCTGAAACCAAGATTTGTCCGGAGTCTATACTCATGATAGCCTTCCACTGCGCCAATGCTGACTCCGCGGTCTAGGCAGGGGTGTACTGAACATTATTCATAGTAATATGAATATTTGTTGATAAGAATGCGGGTCATGCTCGTATGAGGATACCTTGTAGACATTTTTAAGTTTTGATATTAAATTGCGAACTTGTTTAAAATCATTAACTTATTCATTAGAAATGATAATAATATGATCTTTTGATTTTCATGTACGGAGTGGAACCATGTATTGTAATATTCTAACAGAGGCAGAGAATAGATGCATTTAATAATATTTAAGATTTGGTGCTGGAGAAGAATGCTCTGGAAACCTTGGACAACTGGTTGACAAGTTGGAAAAGCAAATTGTTGCTGTGACGGTTCAAATTGTATCTGCGCGATCTTCATTATTAGTGTAACTTCCTTGTAAGAATATTTAAATTAATCGGTAATAATGCCTATTACGAACATGCCTTTAAATAATTCCTTTAGTTGTCCTAATTCATATCTTGATTTAATACAAATTGTGCACTATGGTAAATACGTATCTATAACTTGGTTTGTTAATCATATCTGGGTAAAAATTGGTAACTGTGCAGAGGCCTACAGTTGTTTTTGTAAGGACTAAACTAGGTCAAACTTAGCGATAGTTAAATTCATCTAATATTAGGTCTTTAATCCTTTCATGACTCGTAGTTGCTTTTTCCACTATTTGAGTGAAGTGATAAGGGTGTCTAGTTATCAGGTTAAAGTTAAATTCTGTTCCTACCTATTCCTAATGTAACATTCTTAGGGATTTTGCTTCTGACACCATCTAATATTCTTGAATGTAGCTCCTGACAATGCATTGATGTAAACTAGAACCAAGCTAATCCATTTGTCTTTTATGACCCATAACTAATGCTTATAGATTATAACCAGAATTTACTTTAATCATTCCATATACTTACTTACACATGATTATATAACAAGTATAGTTTCAAAATAAGTTTTCTAAGTAATAATAGTCGCTTGTTAACTAATGTCATGATTATGTTAATTTATACATTGATTCAAATAGTTTTAGATTAGTTTGTTATTGATAATTTATTTTATTTGATTATGTATTACTTAACGATTTACTAAAACAATATTTTCACGATAATATCTATATTCTAAACAAGTCATCGGCTTCCTTAAAAGTTTATTGTTGAGCATTGTGTAATATAATGTATTTGTTTCAATTATGTTTTAAGTTTTAACTTAAGGTTTTTATCACTATAAGATTAACCTAAATAGGTACATAGTTGTAAGACTTAACTATTGAGAATAGTTGTGTATCAGTATATTAGCTGTATACTTACCTAATTAATTGATTCTAAATAATTTTTATATGTGCGTCGGGAGACAGCACGTTATCAGATGGCCGAATGTCATGATTTTAGAAGGTTTTTCTTATTTTTTAATAGCAACACTGGTAATGCCGTCTCTTGCCGCCATTTTGTTAAATTTAATAGGCTAATCTGTGGTAAAATCGGTGGGGGTAGCTAGGCTTGAGCCCGATTAACGAGCAAAGAGAGGTCATTCTTCAAACTAGCCTCGAGGGGATAAGTTCACTAAGACGTCGACTGTATCTATGTTGTTATACCTGTACTATGCCTGTACCTGTAAGTTGGATCAATAATTATATAAGTGTTATCTGGAGTCTGCGTTTTCTTCATATAATAGTCTAGGATAGCCTGAGGAGTGTGCAAACCGAATTTGTGCCATCTTCGGCCCGTGCAAACTGACATAGTGTCAGTATGAGAAAACAGTGCAGAAAAAAAAATCAAATTGATAAATAACTATTTCCTATCATGGATCACTTACAATATGCCCATTAAATAAATTTGTGCTCTTAAACACGTAACACCTATTTAACCTATTGTAATATTCTTTTAGAGCTAGTAGGGCGAAGTGTTAGTTATTGGTTAAATATCAGTATTCTCGTGGACAGAGATGACACAAAATGCCTATGTACATCAGTTCCTACTTCGATAGTACCTATAATGAATGTAAAATTTTCATCTAGAATTTTCTTTTACGTCCAATACTGATCGAAAAGACAAATATCTAAATCTACACTTAAGCAAGTACCCAAAGTGACACAAAATAAAGTATAAGGTTGGGTAAATGGTCCGGAAACTATATGCGAAAAATAATCAACTTTAGTATTTTTGAAACCTCAAAACTTAGCGCTATCGGTCTATAAGGTGCTAAGAGAAAAATATGCATTGAGGCATTATGCATTTAGTAAAATGGACTTGAATATAAAGTTTATGTGCAAAAGTCGCAGGCGGCTGTTAGTAAACAGGGTTATTGGAAATGTGACGTATTCCTGGAAAGACGTGATAGATGAGGTCAAGACACAGTTGTAGCTAATAATGTCTTGGCCTAAACTTAATGGTTTTTGATATAAGTATTCGAGATTTATTCATAATAATCCAGATTTTAATAACGAATTTTAAACAAAAGTTTCGTTTTGTTTTTAGCCTTTTCATTGTTATCCGATAAAATACCATCTGTTGAATCAAAATAAACAGAAAATCTGCCAGAAACTACAGTCCGTTTCAAAATAGGTAATGGTCTTTCAATGCATAATTATTTTGATTATTTTCACAGAAAGTTATAAAAAGTATTAAAAAAAATTCTTTAAAAAATTTCTACACATCATCTATACTATCCATATCTATACTAATATTATAAAGAGGAAAGATTTGATTGTTTGTCTGTTTGTTTGTTTGTTCGTTTGTTTGCATCGAGTAGGCTCCGAAACTACTGTAACAATTTAAAAAATTCTTTCACCATTGGAAAGCTACATTCTTCCCGAGTGACATAGGCTATACTTTATCCCGATATTCCCACGAGAACAGGTACCACGTGGGTGAAACCGCGAGGATCCGCTAGTAATCTCTAAAATAATAAAAAATATCCTAGTTTATTCAGCTTTCTAATGAGGCCAAATAATAAAAATTTGTGAGGCATTTTTCTTTTGGTTCCTGAATTACTAGGACTTGAAAATTCTTTATTTTTGTAAGTGTTGTTCAAACTGCAGCCCTCTAATTATAATTAAGTAATCTGTGCCTCTATTTCTAATACAGGCACGCATCCTAAGCAATTGTTTGAGGAATGGTAGCGACTTCTTTCTACATAACTGATGTCATGCTCACTGGCAAGGCACTGTTTGTTTATATCTCTGATTTGGTATTGTACTGTTGTGGCAGGCCGACCCTCGAGGAGATCCAGAGCTGGGGGCAGTCGTTCGACCGGCTCATGCGCAGCGCAGGTACGCATACTTTATTACCTACATTCATGGTATTGACAAAAAATCCGTTATAAGCATCTGTGGTCGAGTGGCGCACGCACCAGTTTTCAAGGTGCCACTATCTCTGAAGTATTCCCGGTCCGGGTAAATAGAAAAAAATATCTTTTCTGTATTTCGCGGGTGCTTAACACGTTTACGGACACTTACTGAATCTTGAAGCTAACGATATGATGCACTCAAATTTCATAGACCACGCGGGTGAAACCGCGGGCGGCCGCTAGTTATAATAAAAATCTACAAAAATAAATTCAAAGCAAATAGTTATAATAATTAAATTCAAATTAATTGATATAAAAAAATATAGAATATTACATTATAAAATCAATTAAAATAATAATAAATATAAAAAAGATATGACACGCTAAAAAGTTAAATGCATCAATTAAATAATAAATCAAATCAAATTTAATAACTAACATTAAAATCTAACTAACTTTACACGGGGGATCAATCTATATATATAAAATTCAAAGTCCTGACTGACTGACTGACTGACTGACTGACTGACTGAGATATCAACGCACAGCCCAAACCGCTGAACCTAGAGACTTCAAATTTTGCACAAAGATACGTTATACAGTGTAGGCATCCACTAAGAAAGGATTTTTGGAAATTCTACCCCTAAGGGGGTGAAATAGGGGATGGTTGTTTGTATGAAAGTCCGTCAGTTTTAAAGTTAGGATCTTCAAATTTTGTATTTAGGCTGGCAATTGAAAATTAATATTTACCTATGTCAGCGTTTTTGACAATTCCGCCCCCGAAGGGGTGAAAAGGGGGATGAAATGTTGTATCTGGAAAGTCCTTCATATAATTTATTATTTAGGCTAATGGTCGGAAAGTAAAACAAATAAGCAAACACATAAGTATTACGTATTTTTTCGAAAATCAACCCCTTAGAGGTTAAATGGGATAAATAAACCTAAAAATCGATATGGATGTCGTTATTGAGGTTTTATGGGATGACGATTGCAAAAATGGCATTTATTTTGATGTTCAACACGCTGAACATGATTCAACCCCTAAAAGGTTGAAATAGGGGTGGAATTTTGAATGAAAAATCAGGGGTAAAATAGACATTTCAACGTGAAACTTTGTAGGCTTACTTCTTAAAACAAATAGACAACCCATTTCGTAGTTTTCCGAAAATCAAACCCAGGAGGGTAAATAGGGGATGAATATGTGTATGAAAGTCCGTCAGTTTTAAAGTTAGGATCTTCAAATTTTGTATTTAGGCTGGCAATTGAAAATTAATATTTTCCTGTGTCAGCGTTTTTGACAATTCCACCCCCGTAGGGGTGAAAAGGGGGATGAAATGTTGTATCTGGAAAGTCCTTTATTAAATTTATTATTTAGGCTTATGGTCTTAAAGTAAAACAAATAAGCAAACACATATATCGTATTTTTTCGAAACCAACCCCTTAGGGGTTAAAAGGGATAAAAAACCAAAAAAATCGATATGGATGTCGTTATTGAGGTTTTATGGGATGAAGATTGCAAAAATGGCATTTATTTTGATGTTTAACACGCTAAACATGATTCAACCCCTAAAAGGTTGAAATAGGGGTGAAATTTTGAATGAAAAATCAGGGGGTAAAATAGACATTTCAACTTGAAACTTTGTAGGCTTAATTCTTAAAACAAATAGGCAACCCACTTCGTAGTTTTCCGAAAATCAAACCCAGGGGGTAAATAGGGTATAGAAACCTAAACCATCTTAAGTACCCTAAAAGTTCTTGGTACCTAACAAGTTCTTGGTACCTAAGCTACTCAGAACTAACTTTTTGATTGTGAAACAGACACTTATTATTTACTAGCTTCCGCCCGCGACTTCGTCCGCGTTGACATTCGAGAAAATACTTAGGGGACCAATAACCAGGATAAAAAGTATTCTATGTTTTAATTTTATAAAAATCCGATCAGCCGTTTTTACGTGATTAGGCGGATCCTCCCTCACCAAGTGAGCAGCCTCGTGCGAGGCCCGCCGCACGTGGTAAACGTTCTGCCTCGCGCGAGGCTGCTCGCTTGGTGAGGAAGGACCCGCCTAATCACGTAAAAACGGCTGATCGGATTTTTATAAAATTAAAACATAGAATACTTTTTATCCTGGTTATTGGTCCCCTAAGTATTTTCTCGAATGTCAACGCGGACGAAGTCGCGGGCGGAAGCTAGTGTTAAATAAGACGGAGAACGTCATCAATGCGAAACAAGTTCAGTTTTATTTGAAAAATATCATTATCGGGATTCGGGACACAGTGATGATAATTTGTTGTAGAGGCGGCGCATTCTGACAAAGGGATTGAAAGAGGACGTGTTGTTCTTATACACCTCTAATCTAAAAAGTTTAGGCCTATGACATCTATTATTAAAATTAAAGGATCAAGGAAAGAGCAGTCAATTGAAAAATGGGCTATTTTGTATAGCAGAAGGTTGTGCCTGTTACGATGAACCTTGAGACTATTCACCTTAAATCGATTTAACCGCTCAGTGTGACTATTATAAGTGCGACCAAATCCAAGTCGATTGCATAAAGTTGTCAGGAACCTATTTTGCACACGTTCCAAGTTACTGATATGAACAGCGTAATTAGGAGACCAAACAGGACAGCAATATTCGAGAATACTCCTCACCAGAGTGTTGAAAAGATATAGGTAGTAGATTACTAAAGTACTTAGTGGTTCTCAGGATAAAACCCAATACTTTATTATAGCGACTACATAATCATAATGTGGACGAATGGTTAAATTCTTGTCGAACAGCACACCGAGATCCTTGACGACTGTATTACGTGCCAGAGACCTATAATAATAATATTTAAAAAAAAACACTTTATTGCAAAAAGAAAACACAACAAACACATAGCAATTTCTTCCAGGCAACCTTGAGTGGAAAAATAATAATCGTCTGAGGACATAAAGGGGAAGGGGGAGTGGGTGCAATTTGAAGAACATTATAATATATTATATAGATATAATTAAAAAGAAATAGGAGTAAAGTAAAGAAAATTTAATGATAGTAGGAGTAAGAGAGGAAATAAGATAGGTATTAAGAATAAGATAAGAAATGCGTTCGGACTTGATCACTAAAAGATTTAAGAGATGGAGCCTTCCTGATACCTTCTGGAAGAGCATTCCATAGTCGAACAGCATGCATAGAGAAAGAATAGGAGAGGAAATCTGTGGAATGGGGTGGAAAAACAAGAGTAAGATTTGAGGAGGAGCGTAAGGTACATTGGGTGGAGGAGGTGTGATATCGGAAACACTCTTTAAGGTAGTGAGGAGTAGCGATGCGCGACTCCGAATGATTTTCCTTTTCGACTAATTCATAACTACTAATTTGGCCATTCGAATGCAAAATTAGTAGTATACTAATGTCTATATTCGAATAACGACTACTAATTAGTAACTACTAATGTCAACACGGAACGAAACGAATAAACGGTAGGTTATTCATTCATTAATCATTCCCACAGCACAGTATTAAAAGCACAATAGTTTCGATCCCGCCCACCTGACCAAGCGCGAGTCGAACCGAAGCCGAACGCGACTGGACACTGAACAGCCGGACGTATGCCGTCGACTCCAGTCGAATAATCTCAATCGCAGTCGACTTAGTCGAATGATTCGTGGAGTCGAATGATTAGTATTAGTATTATTCGGAGTCGCGCATCGCTAGTGAGGAGTGGTTGGGTGGAAGAGGATGGAATAGAGAAGCGTAAGAGCATAATGTATCCTGTAGATGTAATTTATCCTGAGTATTTTGTTTGTTGGTGATACAAATTACGGAGCACTTATCTACATTTAGCTGCGTCTGCGTGTGATTAAGAGAGCATTGAAAAATGGAAAATGAAGTATTTTAGAAAAAATCGACCAGTCTCACAACTCCTCTCAGCAGAGCAGTCGCCCGGATAGCGAAAGGTCGTGGGTTCGAGTCCCATCGGATCTAGTTGTGAGACGGGTAGATTTTTTTCTAAAATACTTCATTTTCCATTTTTCAATAATGAAAATTGCATTGTTAATGCAAAAAAGTAAACGTTTAAATAAGGGAGCATTGTTGATTGCAACAATAGCAGAGAGATCATTTTGAAGTCGCTCGCAGTCTGCTATACTGTGAACAGGAGTGAAAAGCTTTAAATCGTCTGATATGCAGACGATACGAGGGCATAGCTAACTAAGGACTCGACCAGATCGTTGATGAACAGGATGAAAAACAAAGGACCGAGATGCGACCCCTGTGGTACGCCAGATGTTACTGGAATGGGCGCAGAGAGGAAACCCTTAACAGCCACCAGTTGACTTCTGATCTCAACATAGGAAGAGATGCATCGAAGCAATTGACCGCGAATACCTTATTATAAAGAGTTCAACGACTATAGCAGTATTGTATTAAATTAAAAGCTGACGAAGTGTCCGTGAATGTGGTTAGCTACTTAATTTAGGATTTGGGCAATATTTGTGATGGTGTTCAATTTCATTTATTTAACGCACTGAAACTTAACCTGCCAATACTCTGTCGTTTCCAATAATCCATCCCCAGCCCAGTAAGGAATAGGCATATAGAGCTTAGTTGCCTATACATTTTTGTAAATCAGTCCAAAATAACAATAGTTATCCAAGATAGGCCAATAGGCCTTAGTAAGGACATTGAACTGTCAAAAAATGTTTGTAAACATTAATAACAAATAGACATTGTTACCTCCTGTTACCTTTAAGTTCCTAATTAAATGGTAACCATTGCTGTATCTATTAGCACAGCACAAACTGTCGCTTATTATGATTTCTAAATTACTTTCCAAATATTATAATCTTACTAAGAAGAAGAATCTTACTTTTCATATAATATACCTACTGGTATAGTAAATGTGTGTCATTCGGTGTTTTAGCGGGGCGCAAGGTGTTCCGCGACTTCCTGCGCGGCGAGTACTCGGAGGAGAACATCATGTTCTGGCTGGCGTGCGAAGAACTGAAGCGCGAGACCGACCCCGACGCCGTCGAGGAGAAGGCGCGCTTCATCTACGAGGACTACATCTCCATCCTCTCGCCCAAGGAGGTGCCACTCACACTCACACCACACATGCTAGCCTAACCCACACCCATCATGATCCTAGGAATAATATTTATAAATCTTTATATTTGGAAGTACCAATCACTAGATAATTTTTTTTTGCTAAGATTGGTTTAAGTAGACCCCTGGCTAAGGATATCGAACCGCATAGAAACTAACGCCGAGATGCTTTTTTTATAAAGTTAGCGTTAGGTATTTTGTCCTGTTGCTTCGTCAGGACTGCCTACACATATTAGGGACGTGGCCGGGACGTGGCCGGGCCGTGATCCATCCGTCAATCATTTGCGGTGGCCCGACACGGCACTGAAGATCCGCCGCTAGTACGCCCTGATATGTGTAGACAGTCCTTTAACCATTCATGCAATATGAGCAACGACTGATGAATTACTCGAGTTAGTTTCGTAACGTGTTGTTCTTCAGTCGTAGCAGACGCTTTAAAATGTCAGGAAGTTAAATGTTTGCGTATGTTCGCAGGTGTCGCTGGACTCGCGCGTGCGCGAGATCGTGAACCGCAACATGGTAGAGCCGACGCCGCATACGTTCGACGAGGCGCAGCTGCAGATCTACACGCTGATGCACCGCGACTCCTACCCGCGGTTCGTGAACTCGCCGCTCTACAAGACGCTCGCGCGCATCTCCAGCGAGGCGAGCTCGCCGCCCGCCACGACGCCCGCGCCCACGATCGCGCCTGAGCCCGCGCCCGCGCCCGCGCCCTCCCTCACCCCCGCCGCCGCACCCGCCGGCCAGTGACCCCGGACGCGCTGACGACCCGCGGGCCGTCGCGCCGCCTCGTTCCGCGACTGACGACAGGGACGTTCCTCCGGTGCCGTTCGTTTCGCGACCGCGGGTTCTCTCCGCGCGTATTTTCTATTCTGTATATAGTCTCGAAGATATACGTTGGTTAAACGGGTACTAATTTTGTACATAGTTAGAGTAAGTGTAAGTAGGTGCGCGCGCGGTCCGCCGCCGCGGCAACTTGGCTGGTCCACCGGCCTGCGGTGGCCGCTCCGTCGCCGCGCGGTGGCCGCGCCGTCGCCGCCCGCGCCCGCCGCAGGCCCGGGGGGGCCCCGCGCCCCACCCGCTACCCCCACGACGCACTGTGCGGAAGCACGTTTCTAGTTAGAAGCAATAAATAGGTGGACCAATTAAGTTTGCCGAAGAGTCAACGAATAAAATTTGTTTTCATGTAAAATGCTGTTTCACTTACTTCTTCATCCTAAATTAGTAATATTTGTCGTTTTGTATTAAAATCCTCAGCATTAGGGTGCGTCTCCGACATTCTACTAAGGAATACAGGGTGTTTCTTTAAAGATGGGACATACTTCAGGGGGTGAAAGTACCCATCAATGCAAATAACTTTTACCATCGGAACAAGTGCCACATTGCGAAAAAAAATCAGCTGTTCCAAACATTTTGCCCCATTCGGTTATGCACTTTTATATTTATATGAAACAGCCGACTTTTTCTTTGTATTTTTTTTTTTTTTTTTTTTTTTATCCACAACGGGGTAGCACTTAGCCTTCATCACACCTGATGTTAAGTGGTGATAAGGCTGAAGATGGAAGCGCACTACTCCCGGAATCCTCAATCACTGAGGAACTGGCTATCTTATCTCTAACTGCCGGAACACAATAATGCTGAAAACATCATTGTTATGGCGTCAGACTTAGATAAGATGGTGGTAGCTAGCCAGGCGGACTAAGAACAAGTCCTACCACCAACCAGACCGAATACAATATGTACCCCCACTGGGAATCGAACCCGGGACCTCTTGGTCTGAAATCGGTGGTGTGAACCACTAGACCACAGAGGCGGTTAAAAATTTATGGATACTTTCACCCCCTGAAGTATGTCCCATCTTTAAACAAACACCCTGTATATTTGACACTTGAGCTGAAACCGCCTGTAAAAGTATGAAAAAAAATCAGCCAAGTGCGAGTTGGACTCGCCCATGAAGGGTTCCGTACCCACTTACGGTATCATTGCCTATACCTAGCCAAAATACCACTATCATTTTTCGTCAGCAAAAATTAACTTTGTTTTCCATAGTGTTTGTATGAACGACAAACTTATATTTGCGGTTTTTTAAAATGTGTTATATCTCAAAAACAGTTTTTTATATATTGTTCAAACCAATTTTCATTGAAAGTTTTTATTAGGATCTACAACATATTTTTTTTCTAGATTTTTCACTCTCTTACTTTATTAGTTAGAGGGGGGAGGACACACATTTTACCACTTTGGAAGTGTATATCTTTTAAAATATTGACTTTGATAAAAAATGATAAAAGAAACCTAAATATCATTTTTAAATACCTATCTAAAGAGACCTCACACTAATATGTTTATTGAAAAAAAAAATCAGTTTTAGTTCCATGTATGGGGAGCCCCCCTTAATATTTTATTTTTCTATAAAAATCCTAAAGCGGTTCACAGAATATATCTAGCTACCTAGTTTCAAGTCTGTAGTCTTAATAGTTTTGGAATAAAGTGGCTGTGACATACGGACGGACGGACGGACAGACAGACAGACAGACAGACAGACAGACATGACGAAACTGTAAGGGTTCCGTTTTTTGCCATTTGGCTACGGAACCCTAAAAACGGAGATGAAGCACCTTTAAGTCTCGAACACACATTTAGTAGCAACTGTTACTTGAAACTAACAGGAGGACTCTGCAAGCATAAGGAATACAAAGTCAACGCCAACAAAGAATTGAACTTATTTTTTATAATACTTCAGCAACTATGAGAACAACAACTTTCATAAGTTATGATGATCTTAAAGTTGTAAGAACAGATTTGATTGAAAAATAGCAAATAACAAAATTCTAGATTAAGGGCAGGATCTTCCAAAAACTCTGTCTTTGTCTTTTTCCTTACGTGTGAAGAGTAATGAAAAAAACCTCACTTTTTCATTTTTTCAATGTATTTGTTGTTATTTTGGGCATAAATTCACATTTTGAAAAAGTAGCCTGAGAATAGTCTACAATATGTCACTACCTATTTTTCTATATATTATTCGTGAATTAGAGATTAATAATCTAAGTATAAAACCAAAAAAATGTAAAAAAAAAACTTTGTTTTTGAAATTTTTATTGTCGAGTTACGATACGAATATCGTGTTTCTAGCCACAAAATAATCAAGATCGTTTATGAAACTTCAACATTATATATTTATCTGCTCAAAATAAAGAATATTTGATTGTTTACTTTTGAATCAAAAATAGGTTGATTTCGATAATTTGGAAGTACGTGCCCTTAAAATCAGTTCCAGGCCAAATCATTGTTCATCGTGCGTGATATTGGACCACGAAGTAAGATACCATAAAATATCTTAAACATGCACAGACACGAACAGACACAAATTAGTTGTTGACGAATATGTTTAGGTGCAATCAACAATTTCAAGCTCACGAAAATCTAAGGTTTAAGGATACTAACACTCAGAAAAAAAACTTTATTTGAAATTGCAAAAATGGTTTTATAATCTAGCCAGTATCCAAGAGCGGAAGGAGGTGACGCGCATGAACCCGGCGGGGTGTCCGAGGTGGCAGCCGTTGCCGGACGCGAAGGACGTGACGCCGAGCAGCAGGCGTTGGGCGCCGGCGCCGGCGCCCAGCGCCAGCGGCCCGCCCGAGTCGCCCGGGCACACGCTGGCGCCGCCCAGCCCGCGCGCGCACACCATGTGCGCTGCGATCTGCGCCGGCCCGAACGTCTGCCTTGCCTTGCCTTGATTTTGGCTGATGGGATTGTCTGGAAATGAAGAGTCAATGTCTAGCGAAATTGAACTTCAGTTACAATTCATAGGGCCAAATATATTGCAACCTCTGCAAACTCTGTTGCAGGTTAGCCTTGTCAAGGTTTCTATTTAAAAAAATGTCGGAGTTGCCGTCATAAAAATTGATGTGGAGGACTATAATAAGTAGGTACGTTTATTTATTGGAGTAAAAGTGGTAAATGACCTAAATCTGAACCTTGGGGTAACGTGCGCCTATATGAGTGATGGCTTCCAGTTGATGCAGGATTCTTAACAATAATTAGGTACTGTCCGAGTTCCATTTAGAAAAGAGAGTGCAAAAGGCTTATTGATATCTTACAGATGCCATAGTATAATAAGGTCTTTAACAGGGTTTAGTTAAAACCAACACAATCGAAAGTCATAGACAGATCACAGAATTTATCAAATACATCTTGCATGCTTTGTAAATTAGAGAAGAGTTATCTTAAGCTTCTAAGAAAAATAAAAATCTACGCACCTATAAAATTAAATACGCTAATAAGGGCAAATGGTGCTCATAAGCTTGTAATGAAATGGAATTTTTTATCATAGTTCTAGTTACACCACCTGTTTTATTTTGGTACGGTAGCGATAAACCACTTCTACTTATAAATTGATTAAAGTGACAAGAAACAAAGCATATCAGATTGAAATCGTAAATCAGTAAAATCGTATCTTTTATCTTCATTAATAAATTAATTATGATAAAAAATATGCATGTACTACATAAGTTAAATAATAAAAGATTTTAAGTTATTTTAATTTTTAGTTTTTTGCATTCACAATACAATTTTTATCGATTAATACAATTTATTTATATTTATTAATATTTATATTAAATTATTTTTACAATTATTATATTAGAAAAAATCGACCCGTCTCACAATCATCTCCGATGGGGTCCCATCGGAGCTGATTGTGAGACGGGTCGATTTTTTCTAAATACTTCATTTTCCATTTTTCAATAAGAGATTTGATGTTCAGCTGATAGGGCTTCTATAAGGTTTGTTTTGTTGTTTGGTGAAGAAATTATACGAATATTGAAATTCATGAAATAAATATATTGAGCACTGAATAAACTTGTACAGTCATTGACGCGATCATAGAGCAAGGCGACGAACCATAGATAATATTCTATATTTGGTACAGACAACGTAAAAGCATCAAACATACCGCCCACCAAAAGGGCCTACAGACCTTTTAACAACAACAGATAAATTATTACCTACAAACTAATTTCGATAATTAACAAATTTTAACCTTATAAGTACCCCTTTACCTTAAATTACAAATGATTAAATAGTACAGTGAATATAATTAAGAATTCAACATAATCATCAAGTGATAAACACAAGTTTATATTGAACTGATGAACTACAACATTTGTTTGATGAAAAAACGAATGAGAGTCGCAACAGACAGATTAAATACATATTAACTACAAGTTGCATTATGTTACAAGCACATAAATCTATATAATACTGGTACATTATTTAATTCCTGTGTGGACTGTATTAAATTGCCCTTTATATTAATCATGCAGTTTTTTTTAAAGTATCATTAAGAGTTATTACCCAGTAATAAGTTAACAAATTTAGAATTAATTCTATACATACTCATAATGGTTATTTTACTGATTGAGTATCAACCGGCAAATGACACAATTTTGTTATAGATCTTTTTACAATACTATTGCCGCTTTTAATACTATAGACTCTGGTCATGCCATCTGAACCAGGATGCCTGTCTACAACACGACCTAAATGCCACTTGCCAGGTGGTAAACCATCCGTTTTTATGACCACAATCTGACCAATCTGAAACTCATCTCGTCGGTCAACCCACTTTGGTCTCTGCTGTAGTCTAGCTAGGTACTCCTGTTGCCAGCGCCTCCAAAAGTCAGCCAAGATCCTTTGGGTAAGCTGCCAACGGGACATGCTGCTCAGTGGAGTCTCCTTCAGACTGGGTGATGGGACAGTGACGAGGGGCTCACCAATGAGGAAATGTCCTGGTGTCAAAGCGTCCACTTGGTCATCAGTATCTCCCGGGCACAAAGGCCGGGAATTTAAACAAGCCTCAACTTGGCAGAGGACAGTTGACATCTCTTCAAACGTCAAGTGACACTGAATAATTCGCTTCAAGTGGAATTTCATAGATTTGACGCCCGCCTCCCACAAGCCTCCAAAATTAGGGCTGTATGCGGGTATGAAGTGCCATTGGGTTCCATCCGAAGACAACATGTCGCACAATTCTGCGTTTATCTCGAAATGGGCATGCTTAAAGGCTTCTGCGAGTTCTTTATTGGCGCTAATAAAGTTCCGGCCCTGATCACTCCACAGGTGATTGCATCTCCCTCTTCGTGCAACGAAACGACGGAATGCGCCAATAAAAGCCTCTGATGTTAAGTTGCCCACAAGCTCCAAATGAATGGCCTTAGTGGACATGCATATGAAAATGGCAATATACGCTTTATTAGTCTTGGCTCCTCTTCCTTTAGACATAAGTACGTCGTAAGGTCCAGCAAAATCAACGCCGCTGTTTATGAATGGACGAGCTGGTGTTACTCTCACCTTTGGAAGGTCACCCATCAATTGAGTACGAGTTTTAGCACTTAATTTCTGACAAACGTAACACTTATGTATATAAGATCTGACAAGACCTTTTACTCTTACTATCCAAAATCGGGATCTCAAATAATTGATCATCAGTTGTGCACCACCATGAAGTGTGCGTCTGTGAGCATCTGCTACAATCAGCAAGGTAAGTGGGTTTTTATTATTTAATATAATAGGGTGCTTACGATCCAGTTCTATATCACTTTTACTAATTCTTCCGCCCACCCTGAGGATCTCATTTTGATCAAGGAATGGATTAAGACCTTTCAGTGTACTTCTTTGCTTGACCCTCTTTTTATTCTTTAGATCTAAAATTTCTTCTTCGAACGTGTGTTTTTGTGTAGTCTTTATGCAGTATAACAATGCCCCTTCTATTTCTGTAGTTGTAAGAGTCGACTCTGGTATCATTTTATCAAGACCCTTAAAATTCAAGAATCTCTTTGCGAAAGCTATTGTCCTAAGTAATTCACTTAAGGTCTCAAAATTTTCAAATTTTTCATATAATGTTTTTCCTTCGGATTCATCAAGGTTGAGGTAAGTATGAATATTTTTTCTTTTTTCTAAGTCTGTGGTTTCTTCAATATCTAATCTTTCCATGTTAATTTCCCTTTGTTTCAGATGTTCCGGTCCATGCCACCAGATGTCGCAGTGCTTCAATTCGTGAACCAACATTCCTCGGGATGCTATATCTGCTGGATTGTGCTGCGAAGCAATGTGAAACCATTTGTTACCAATGTTCTCTAGAATTGTTATGACTCTGTTCCTAACAAATGTCTGCCACCTGTTAGGATCTCCTTGTAACCATGACAACACTATGGTAGAATCAGTCCAGCAGAATATTTTACTAGTTGGTATGCCTGTTGCTATGCTTATGTGCTTAAGTAACTTGGATAAAAGCACCGCTCCACAGAGTTCCAAGCGGGGAAGTGACAAAGACTTCACTGGTGCCACTCTTGCTTTGGCAGCGATAATATAAATTTTATGCTCACCCTCTTCTGTTCTCACCCTCAAGTATGCCACAGCTCCATAAGCTTTAATTGAAGCATCGCAGTATCCATGTATAGTAACATTATCAATGTTTTCCTTTGTTGTGTGTAACCATCTATTGATTTTAACATCTTTTATATTTTCAAAACTGTCTCTAATTTCCAACCATTCCTTTTTAGTGACAGGATCTACTTCGTCATCCCATCCTAATCTTTTGAGCCAAAGATTCTGTATCAATATTTTAGCCTGTACCAAAGCCGGAGAAAGCCATCCGAGTGGATCAAAGAGTTTTTGTATCTCCGCTAAAATTTTACGTTTAGTGAAAACTTCTGGTAGGGTTGGTAATTTCAGATTGTACTGCAGTACATCTTCCCCCATGTTCCAATGTAGGCCTAATGTCTTGATCATGCCTTCAAAGTTGATGTCAATGCTGACATGGGCACTACGCTCAGATGGATGAAATTCTTTCAAGAATTGTTCATTATTTGATGCCCATTTTTGTAATGTAAATCCACCACCTTTTAATATCAAGCTTACATCCTTAGCAACACATACGGCCTCTTCCACCGTGTCCTGTGCTGACATTAAATCGTCCATCCAGAAATCATGTTTAATAGTTTGTGTTGCAAGTAGACGATCGCCTCCCTCATCTTCGGCGACGCGCTGCAAAGTCTTTACAGCAAGATACGGTGCACAAGCCGTACCGAAAGTGACACGCAACATTCGATACTCCTTGGGCTCTTCGTTTAAATTGGAACGCCACAGTATTCGTTGGTAGTCAGTATCTTCCCGTGTAACAAGTATTTGACGATACATCTTTTGCATGTCCGCTACAAAAGCTATTCGTTTTAGACGCCAACGTAGGACTAGTGATCTCATGTCATCCTGCAATTGAGGTCCAACCAGTAATTCATCGTTGAGTGAAATATTATTTGTACCTTTAAAAGAAGCGTCGAACACAGCTCTAACTTTCGTTGTTTCACTCTCCTCCTTGATTACAGCATGATGTGGTAGATAGACAGCTGGGTTATCAATCTCATTTTGTGGAACTTCTTCCATGTGTTTTAGATCAATATACTCTTGAATTACCGTTGAGTATTCCCTTTTTAAATATTCATGTTTATTAAAACGTCTTTCCAAATGTAGTAACCTCTTGGTAGCTCCCTCCCTTGTATTTCCTTCAGTTGATTTTATGTTATTTGTTTTAAAAGGCAGTCTAACAATATATCTACCAGTTTTATCTCTTCTTGTTGTTTCTTCATAAATGTTCTCACATAACTCTTCCTCTTTAGTTAATTTTGCTTTGGTGTCAGTTTCAACCTCCCATAAGTTTTTTAACATTTCGTCTATGTCAAACTGATGATGCATTACCACGATCTTGTCATCTGAAGTCTCTGCTTGTATATTTCCAAATAATATCCAGCCTAGGCTAGTATTCTGAGCGCATGGGGAGCCAGGCGGACCTTTGAGAATCTCTGATATCAAAATTTGGGCATAAACTTCGACCCCCAGCAGCATGTCAATACGCCCTGGTGAATTAAAACTCGGATCTGCCAGGAAGATACCTTGTAAGTGCTGCCAAGTGGGTTGGGTACTTGGGATTGTCTTCGGTGGTAGATGTGATGTTAACTGAGTTGGCATGACATACGCTTTGATACTAAGTTTAAACTTGGCGTCACATGTTGAATAAATCTCCAATTGTGTTACATGTTTGACTGTAGTTTTTGTAGTGCCAACCCCGGTGATGATTCCTTTGAAAGATGATCTCTTTACTCTTAGCAGTTGCGCAGCACGTTCACTAATGAAATTGGCTTGGGAGCCCTGATCAATCAGAGCCCTTAACATAATCATTCGCCCACTGGTATCTTTGACGGGAACTAATGCGGTAGCCAGCAAGGCTGTTGACTTCTGCGAAGCAAAATGTGTAGATATTGCAACTTGTTCTTCACAACTATCTTGGTTGTCATTATGTTCAGATGATCGGTCTTCTTCATGTTGAAGTTGATTGTGATGCATTCCTATTGTACTTGATTGACCACCGTAGTTGGGTTGGTGTAACAAAGTATGATGACGACGATTACATCTGCGACAGGACATTTGATTACGACATCTTGATACGGAATGACCTGACATCAAACAGTTGAAACACAATCGATTCTTCTTAATAAACTCGGTTCTTTCACTTGGCTCTAGTTTACAGAAGTCTTTGCAGTGACACAAAGAGTGGTCGGCGTGACACATATCACAGTCATACCTTTTCTCATCTGACGAAGCGAGAAATGTTCTTTCTCTAGTAGGAATAACCTTTTCTTTTACAGGAGCAGGATTTACCATTTCGAGTGTACGAAATTTTGTCTCTAGAAACCTCTTCAGATCACTCCAGGTGGCAAGCTCGTCGGTGTCCTCACGGTAAGAATATTCTTCCCAGGCACGGTGAGTCTCAATATCCAGTTTTTGTACAACAATATATATAATAAGTTGATCCCAGGACTCAATTCGTACTTCTTGATTTTTCAGGTTGTTCAGACACTGACTGGTAGTGTCCAATAGGTTTTTCAGGTGAGTAGATGACGCAGTAGTAATTTTCTTCTGATTAAATAATTTCTTAAGTGATGAGTATACAATCAAACGTTTATTTCCATACCTCTTAGTAAGTATATTCCATGCTTCTGTATAATTGTCTTCGGTAACACTAATATGTTTCAATAAAGATTCACATTCTCCGACGACACTAGACTTCAAGTATTGTAGCTTCTGTACTTTACATAAAGAAGTGTTGTTGTGTACCAGTGACGTGAACATATCGCGAAAGGTAGGCCAGTCTTCATAATTCCCGTTGAAGCTAGGTAGTTCAATACGAGGTAATTTAACAAAGGATTCATGTTGTACTTGCGATGTGTTACTACTCGTATTTCCACTAGTAGGCATAGGCGTCTTAGATTCCAACATATCCTTCAAGTCAGCTTGTAATTCCGTATAGAGATCTTCTGTTATAAAATATTCTTCCTTCATAAAGTATGGAATGGTTCCTCGAGCTTCTTTCGACGTACACTTTGTTAATTGTTGATATGTAGCCTTAAACGTTTTCCAATAATCTTCTATGCATTTCGATTTTGTATCTAAATAACCTCGTGTCAATCTCTGTTTGGAACATTTCTTTAAATTTGCTTGCGTTTTTTGTAGTAACAAATGTGTATCTTCCAAAACTGTAATGAGTTGGTTTTGTTCACTAGTCAAGCTCATTGTTTACAATTTGTACAACTTCTCCGTCCAAAGCAAATCAATTCTGATCGCAATTCAAACGGACAACCTTTGTAAAATAATGCTATTCACTCGTTTCTTTGTAATGGCGACAGTCAAGCACACTTTTCTCGCTTGGTCACTTTTTAGGTTAACTTGTCGTTTCGATCCGGCTCGATGTTGACCATATGTTCAGCTGATAGGGCTTCTATAAGGTTTGTTTTGTTGTTTGGTGAAGAAATTATACGAATATTGAAATTCATGAAATAAATATATTGAGCACTGAATAAACTTGTACAGTCATTGACGCGATCATAGAGCAAGGCGACGAACCATAGATAATATTCTATATTTGGTACAGACAACGTAAAAGCATCAAACATTTGATATAAACTAAATCTTCGTATTGTTTATTGCGTATTTTTTTATTTTCTTCCTAGGCTTTTATATACAACGGGTATTTGAGTAAATATTTTAGTATATTATTCTTTTTAAAAATAGAGCTACTTGACTTCTTAAGTTATCTATCCGCGATGCCTCAAATCAAATCAAATCAAATCAAATATATATTTATTCACATAGACATAATAAGCATGTACTTATGAATCGTCAATATTTTCCTACCACCCATTCAAGACTTTTTTAACTGAAAAGAACAATGGGCGCAAGAAACTTGCCAGTGCGTATCTCAGGTAACGACATTTACAAAAATACATATCGTTACTTATTACAATATTTGAACAAGCATAGAGCACATATTATACAATATTATTATAACATTTATAAGGAAAATTTTCTCATTAGAATATTTTCCTTTTAAACAAATATAAAGGTATAGGTACATTTCATAACCAAGCATTGTGATCGTTCAGATAATCTTTGACGTCATAATAACCTTTGCTCATGACATGAGAGTCTTTTTAACATTTTCTTTAAATTCATGCAAAGGCAATTCAATTACATCTTGTGGAACTTTATTCAAAAAGGCTATGCCTTTCCCCAAAAACGAGCCTCTAGTTTTTTCTAGTCTAAATCTTGGAACGGCAATTCCTCATTTCATAAAATACATTATAAAGGAAAAGCACGTTCATTTTCAATAACAATGTTTAGGTTTCTGCTCTTTGTGACAAAATTATCATCCAAACGTGGGCTTACTGTGTCCAGTGGAGCCAAACCCAGAAGCTACCGCCCACACGCCCGCGTAGCTGTCGGAGCCCACCGGCAACGCGATCGGGCTTATCAGATCTGCGAACGAGAGCATAAGTCACTGAAGCGGCAAAAATATCACAAAAAATATATATTTAGGTTTATTAATTATTAATTCATTGTTAGGTGTCGGTTAGCTGTGAAAAATAATACAAGTAAAATGCAATAAAAATTTAGAATACATTACTGTTATATGAGACCCAGCCGTGAGTGATGACGGCGATGTCGTTATGTAGGTTATGGAAGTTGAAGTTGGCATGCACGTCGATGCGGGTGGCGGCGACGCGCGTGCCGCCGCTGAAGAGCGTGTGCGAGCCGAGCACAAGCGTGAGCGCGCGCCCCCACAGCCAGCCGTCCGTCCAGCAGTGCGCCGCCGTCAGCGCGCGCGTCGCCGCCAGCAGCGACGCGCCGCACATCGACGTGCGCCCGTCGTGCAGCGTGATTACCAGCCCCGCCTGCGACCCGCGAAGCGTTCATGACAACGACCTCATTCATGTTATCAAAATATTTCATTAGCCTTTCTCATATAAGTACAGTGACATGTCAAAAGCCTTCGATTTTTTAAATCATAATCTGCGACTGTTCTCAAAACTAGAGTTCTGTGGCATTCGAGGCACCTACTTGCAGAATCGAAAACAATCGGTTGAAATAACAAAATTAGATAGCAATCAGGTGGTTAGAACATATCAATCAGAATAAAAGAAAATCGATTCGGGGTTCCTCAAGGAAGTGTACTTAGTCCGCTTCTGTTTCTAGTTTATGTTCATAATGTACCAAATGTTACAAATCACCGATGCATTCTGTTTGTAGATGACACATCGGTGGTAGTAACAACAAACAGTAAACTAATAGAGGATCACAAAAATTACATTTTTTTTATTAGTATTTTTAAAATAATTTGACTTTGATAATATTCTGTATAACTTTGTGAACAATATGGTGAATTATTTCAATTAATAATATAATAAAACTTAATGTATTTATTTAAAGTAACAATGAAACTTAGCTTAAGCGAAAATTGAATTTGTTAAAAAATTTGCATGCGGTTATTAATGCCTGAGTGGGCCGAACTTAGAAACTAAATTAAGACATTCAATGTACATTATTCAAAGGCAAATAAATATATTTTTATTTCTATTTCAAAATTCTTTGATTTTGACCGTAAATAATTCAACTTTAAACCATAAGTTAAATTAAGGCTTTGGGCATTGAATGAAAAATTTTCGACAACCCTCGACGGAAATAACCCCTAAAAAGTAAATAATAATTTCTCTCCCCTTCCTACTGCAGATATTTTTTTTACAATTTAGTGGTTTTTTTTATGTCGGGTTATTGAAATTTTTATTGTTATTTTTAACCCGCGGCCCGACTGCAAAAAGGGGGGTGTCGTATTTGTATATGGCATCGTAGCTCCTAAACCATCTCGATCACGCCAACTTTCAAACAAAACAAACCTCATCATAAGGATGCCATAGCCAGATACACAGACACTCAGACACGTCACACGCCTCTTAACACCCCTCTTCTGCAGACGAGGGTAAAAATTTCCAAATTAAAATAACTAAATCCGGAATTAGACTTAGAAGTAAATTTCCAAAAAACAAAAATTATTCAATTTAAATCTTTTAAAACTCCCCCTTTAAATATAGACCTCAACTATCATAATGTTTAATGAATTTAATATTCTTGGAATTAAAATAGACACAAATATAAATTGGACAAAACATATAGCTCATATAAAAGCGAAGTTGGCAAAATACAGCTATGCCTTATTTCAAATAAAAGTCAGCACAGACTCAGCCACTGCAATCTCTGCCTACTATGCCTACGCCTACGCCTGGCTGCGGTACGGCGTGCTGCTGTGGGGAAGTAGTGTGGATGCTGAACAATTATTTATAATGCAAAAAAGATGTATTAGAATCATTGCCCAAATAGACAACACTGACACCTGTAAACCTTATTTTAAAAAGTATAGAATTCTTACCTTACCTTCCATATATATCTGTATATTTGTTTTAAAAAAAAATAAACCGCCTTCTAAAAAACCACATCAAAAAAGTAAGAAATAATTCCTCACCAAATAAATAACGTAAGTAACTTTGAAGTCGGGCGTGAAACATGTACAATGTTTTGTTGTTTTTGTTAAAACCCGCCCGACTTCAAAGTACTTACGTTATTTATTTGGTGAGGAATTATTTCTTACTTTTTTGATGTGATTTTTTAGAAGGCGGTTTAAAAATAGTCATAAATTACAGAAAATAAGTGAAATTCACTCTATTAATACCCGGCACAAAAACAGGCTTCACCTACCTCAGTCCAGAATCAAAATGCTGAACTGCAGTACATATTACATGGCTGTTAAAATCTATAACAAATTACCACCACAACTAAAAAATGTTAAAACCCTCAATTCATTTCAAAAACTATTAAAAGATTATTTAATTGATAAATGCCTCTATTCTATAAATGAATTACCTAAATTAAACATAAAAAACTAGTTATTTTAATTTTTAGTTTTTTGCATTCACAATGCAATTTTTATAATAGAAAAATGGAAAATGAAGTATTTAGAAAAAGTAAAAGTATTTAGCGAAAGGTCGTGGGTTCGAGTCCCATCGGAGCTAGTTGTGAGACGGGTCGATTTTTTTCTAAATACTTCATTTTCCATTTTTCTATAAAAAAACTTATTAAATATTGATGCGACGATCAGTCCGAATTAGAATTGAAGTCTGAGTACCTAATATAATTTACTTTCTACTTTCTTTGTATAATTTGTAATTACTTATGACATGGGCAGCCCTCGCCTTATTTGCTGTGTCCGTAAAGGGCGACTAAGTTTTTAAGTTCCATTTTTATTTTAAGACCAGTGTACACTTAGTTGGCAATAAAGATTTGTATTTGTATTTGAATTAAATATAAATCATTCGAAAGAAAGCTATTCAAACCAGGTGAGGTTGTGCACCAGCGTAGACGGCGGACCCGCCAAAAATGCGGTTGCCATCGAAATCTAGCGCTAGCTCCGCCTGCCGCAGCCGCGCCGCCGCAGGGATGCCCCACGCCTCGTGGTACCGGCCACTCACGGGCTCGTACTCCGCCTTTGAAAACCCCGCCAACACCGAAACCAACAGAACGACACTTTTCAACATTGCGATTGGGAGTATGAGAGCTGAGCGCGGCTCTACGGCTCATTTATGTCACCACACCGCTTACTTTTTTATCTTATCCTAATTTAATACACAATCAATTGAAAGATAATATGTGCTTCAAAATAACTTCTTATTAAAATTTATTTTAACTCTAGTGCCAATTCATTTCATTCATTCATTTGCAGTCCCACTTTCGCTGATTCTCTCTGAAGTTCGTCAAGCATAACTACCATATCCTCGATGTCATCCGAGATCAAAGCAATGTCATCCGCAAACCTCAGGTTATTAAGCCTTTCGCCGGCAATCAGAAGGCCTTTCTGACTCCAATCCAGTCTTCTGAAGATGCTTTCAAGGGCAGCGTTGAACAGATTGGGTGATATTGTGTCGCCTTGACGTACTCCACGTTCTAGATGGAATGGCTTCGTCAGCTTGTGGAGGTTAACTGTAGATGTTCCATTCAGATGAAGGTGTTTTATTAGTTGGATGTATCTTTCGTCTACTCTGCAGTCCGCCAGTGCTTTCTCCACTGCCCACATACCGTGGAAGCATGGGCAGATTTAAATTATGTGTATTCAAAGTTTCATCAGAATGGGTTCAGTAGTTTTTGAGATACCCATATCTCAACATTGGGACCACAAAAAGAGGAATGTTATAAGGGTATATTAGATGTTGGGGTCTCCTAATCGGACAGACTTTTTTTTTGCTTTTATAGCTTTTTTGTGTAGATTGTAGATTGTCCCATAATATACCCATATTTTAATTTAATTAATTATATTTAATTTAACAATACAGACCTATTTGAAAGATCCAAATTGCGACCCAAGTGTCAATAGTAAACATTTCCAGAAGTGTAATGGAGTGAACTGACGTGTCTTTAAGATATTCATGGGAGGAAACTATGTAGTAGAGGTTTCTTGTGTCGTCCCTGATAAGTGTGTTCTATTTGGTTTTGTAAGATTTCTAGTTTAAAAATTGTATCGTTGTAAGTGCTACAGTACTTTTTTTTTTCTTATACCTCCAGCATATGGTTGGAGTCTGTGTTTACTTCTAAGCTTTCATACCAGTTGTCTCTTTTATTCCTCTCGCACTTCCATTCTTCATACTGTATCTTTCTATTATATTTTGTAAGCATGGTTTGCTTAATCTTTATTACGCTTTATTACTTTCTTAACTATTTCTTACTATACTTTATGAATTCGTCTCTGTTCTTACTTGTCATTATCTTCTCTAATGTATTTATCTCTAATTTGATATTTAGTTTTTGTTGTAAATTATATCTTTCCTTGCTAAAAATTGGACATTCAATTAATATATGAGGGACGGTCTGGTCTACGTCAGGGTCACATATGCATGATGCGCTCTCCCTCAACTTGAACCTTTTCAAGTAGTGGGAGAACCCACCATGGCCAGTCATAATTTGTGTTAACACACTGTCCAGCTCCATTTTGCTTATGACGCCATAGGCGGTGACTGCACTTGGAAAGAATATCTTTGTGGTTCCCGCTGTTTGGCCGGTTACGTACCAATGATTCCATTCGCTAAGCGAGGCCTCTCTCAGGCCTCGCTTAACGAATGATATCGGACATAGGTCGTAGTCCGGCTTGCGTTTTTTATTAAGTGCAGCCTCCTTTGCCAGCTGGTCGGCTCTTTCATTGCCCTGCAGCCCAGCGTGGGCTTTTATCCAAAATAATGCTATTACTTTATTTTGTTGGAGTTACTTTTTCATGTTACCCCTAGCCTCCACAGCTAAGGGGTGCAGGGCGCCGAGGTTGGTAATTGTCTGCAGAGCAGCCATCGAGTCACTATAAATGCCAAAACTATTTTGCTTGCATCTAAGTATCTCCTTTGTGGCTCGGCATATCGCCAGGAGTTCAGCCTGATATACGGTGCTATAGGTCGGCAACGCAAGCTTGAGGGCCTTGATTTCGGTATCTCCATCCCAAATGGATATCGAAGCCCCAACCCGGCCCTCAATCTTGCTGCCGTCCGTATATATTCGAATATCGAAGTTACTGTTGTTGTTTAGTTGTTCCTCATTCATCAGGCTAGTGATTCTCCAGGCGATACGCCCAGCAGGATGTGGGGCCTCCAGCGCTGGGGCCATCCGCTCCACCTCCCTATCCTTTAGTGCTGGCTGGGTGTGTGCTACAGTACTAGGTCCGTTATGGAGAAAAATAAATGCGTTAAAAAGTGTAGTACGCGATATTCTGATATGTGAACATATCCCCTTTTCGTCGTATCCTACGAAAAGGGGCGTAAGTAGTTGCAAAACAGTAACTTTTCAGGAGAAGCTTTTTTGTGTTTATAAAAAATTGCGCAATTGCAAAACAGCGAGAGAAGAGGAACTCCCAACTTGGGTAAGGACCCAAGTTGGGAGTTCTTTAGCAGAAATACATCGGAGAATAAGGACATAAGGAACATAATTGATGAAATTATTTATATTATTACTACCAAAACCATGTTTTATACAAAGAACAGGATGCCAATACGTGCTATTGAAATCAAACATTATCAATACTTTTATCCGATTTTTTTATAAACACAAAAAAGCTTCTCCTGAAAAGTTACTGTTTTGCAACTACTTACGCCCCTTTTCGTAGGATACGACTAAAAGAGGATATGTTCACATATAAGAATATCTCGTACTACAATTTGTAACGCATTTTTTTCTCCATAACGTACCTACTTAGTGTAGCACATACACACATTACATTGTAGCCTTATTTGCCGGAAATATAAAGGCAACAAAAGGATATGAACTTCGTTTACTATTTAATAAAACACAAGCAAACCTCATATTATGATAAACTAACACTCGTTAATTAGGACTAAACAATTAATTTAACTTAGAATAAAGACACAAATGACATAAAGGGCTTCCTCTCTTCCAAACTTTCGTTTTTTTCTATTCCACAGAAAAAGGACACAACCAACACAACGACTTTTTTCGGCGTTTTACGAGAATTAAAGCTGTGCATAAATCGAAATATATTTACTATTATAACTAAGCAATTTACGGTAATTATTGATAACTAGCTTTCCGCCCGCAGCTTCGTCCGCGTGGACTACATTGTAACATATCATTTTTTTAATATGTTACATTCATAATAAACTATGATAGTACTAACCTTCATTCCTGTTTTTTATCCAATATTTTGTACCTTTACACAACACAGTTTTTATACATCCCTTATTGCAAAGTACATACATTCTCATTAACTCAATTCCAAACAATAATTGCTAATTTTTACATCTTAGGTACACTTATATTTGTCAACAAACATCTATCACGTCTGACGTTTGACATTTAATTTTATCAGAGTAAACATCATAATTTTTGAACCACTGGCTCAATCTTGTGAGGAACAGCAGAACTATTTCCACGAGCAATTATCCAGAGATATACGTCTTCTCATTCTTGCATGGATGTCCAGCTATTTCCATCTCTTTTTCTTATAAAGACACCTTGCGTTGAGAGTCCACACTTCATCAAACTTTAGCGCCATCTGGTGTCAAATAGTGGCAAAGTATGCCGCACATAGATTGTCATCTCTCTCACACCTAAATGCATAGCCATCCTGTCATCTCGTTCATGCAACAGCACCGAAACTGACATCTGGCGTAGAGTAGCTCTCTTGCTTTAATAATTGAACTTCTACATATTGAGTCCAGATTATCTATGGTACCTAAAAACTTTTATCAATAACATTATGAATATCTAATTTACAATGAAAGTAATTAGTTATTCATAATCTACAAATCTTCCTTTATTTGATTTTATATAACTCTTCATTTATCTTTAGCTAATTTTCTTAACCATAGACTATATTCGGATCATTCTAGAAATGTACAAGTGAGCATTGTCTATGCTACTTACCTTGGAAAATTCGAGATTGATGGTAAAGCAATATGAATTAAAAACAAGATTCTAGAATAATCGTGGCAGAACATATAAATAGGGCCCGTCTCGCCCCAGTGTTTTTTTCTCTCGATAACCTCTACTTAACTGACTGTGAAAAAGACTGTGAAGCAAAGTCACTGTGAACTGTTATTGCATAGACATTTTTTTACCTACGTAGTTTTTCCCTGATAAACCTAACCGTCCTAAGCTGCATCATTGTGTGAACACTGCAATTTTCTTGATTCGTCCTCGATCTTCAGCGTCCGGTTCTTATTATTGACTGGACTACCTGTCCGGAGCGAGCACCTGCGAAGCTGATATCATACCGGCGAGCCCTCGTTCGCTGACCTTAGGCCTTGAGAGACCGGCGTTCGCAACCCCTCCTCGGAATATTAATCTCAGGTGTAATCGTTTTATATCTTTATCTCTTAACTACATCTCTCCATACTCTCTTCGTTTATGAGCTGTTCATAAACGTGGCGCCCATTAATTGTCTCTAATCTTCTCCTCTCTTATAAGTTTAACTTAACTACATACATATAAGTATTACCTACCTACCTTTCAATTTTGTAACACTCCCAACTTGATTTAAACTACACTTGTGAACTTATAAAACGTTTAATATTGAATAACAACCATATTTTAATTTGTGTTTGTATTTGTATATCCAGTCTGACACGTTGTAAACCTATTTTAAGGATAGCAATAGCCTAGGTCTCCTATTCACGTAAATTTCTTTTGTAACCTTATTTGTCTAGTGTAAACTTCATTACCTGTTTATGTAATTTCCAACTCAGTGAGAATATTGTAATTTAAGTCCCTCTGATAGTGCAACAAGTGAGCTGCAAAGTAGAATAATTATCCCCACGCCCTGTATTTTCTTGTAAGGACCTAATTTTACATGTTATAAAAATAAAACTTCACATTTCATTATATTTCAATTTCTTTTATTTTACATCAAAACCTATAGTTGAAAATAGTAGTTACAACATGACGTTATCCAGCGGGAATGTGATATTTTTCAGGGATAAAAGTAGCCTATGTTCCTCACCAGGCTACAAAGTATCTGTGTTCCAAATTTCAGCCAAATCTGTTCAGCCGTTTTAGCCGTTGAGTAACAAACATTCAAACATCCAAACACCTAAACATCAAAACATCCAAACATCTAAGCTTTCACAATTATAATATTAGTAGGATTTTCTCTCAAAATATGTATCTGTTACATCAAATCCTACAAATATTATAAATGTGAAAGTTTAGATGTTTGGATATTTGTATGTTTGTTACTCAATCACGTCACAGGAACATAGGCTACTTTTTATCCCGGAAAAATATCACATTCCCGCGGGATAACTGTGTAGCCCACGCGAATGAAGCCGCGGGCGGAAAGCTAGTAGTGTATAAAGTTGTGATTGACTAACTTGTCGACTCTTTTAGGACAAATGCACTAACAATAGCAGTCCGCGGAACAGAGACCGAACGGCGCTTGCGCCCCCTCCACGACGACCCTCGGCGGTCGTGGCTTTATTCTACGTTCAAATTTGCCACCACGCATATAGGGTTACTTTAAGGCGAGGATTCCCGAAAATAGGGTATTTTAAATTATGGATTACTCGCAAACCACAAGTACTCAAAATTTGGAAAATATATATGTTATTTTACAGTCTTTTATCTAGTGCTTCCGGCCGTTATATTTTCCATTAGTATTACTTTACTGTATCAAATAAAATTCCAAACATCCGTCTAATAACAATTCAAATATAATATTACTTATATATTTGCAGTATACTTGGTTTTAGTTAGTGAAAAACATATGAAAATATCTAGTCTAGCCTTTGAATAGCCGAAGGATTCCGGCCGTCATATTTTTTTTATGAACTATTATTTCATTTTTAATTGATTTTCGATTCGCGGGGCGCTCGCGAGTTTACAGTTCACTGCCGGCTGGAGCTGGGTCCGCGCGAAGTGTATCCAGCGCGGTCGAGCAAGCGTTAACGTGCTTATTTCGATCGGGAATCCTTGCCTTAAAACTTGAATATCAAGATAATTTTTGAAATTTTTAAAACGATTATTAGACTGAAATATGCCTAAATGAACGTAGAATCCAAAAATCCAATAAAAGCAAAAATCCCTAATGACCATTGGGGAAGTTTTCTTGGGATACGAACGTTTTGTGTGTACGATAAGATGATTACGCCATTCCTCGATTCTTATGAAAACTGTTTGAAATAAATGATGTGATTTTCTTTACATTGCATTTTATTTACTTATCATGTTACCATATTCCAAGCAGCAGTACTATGTTCATAAATAATAAAAAAACCTCTCATTTGTATAATCACTTAATTGTAATATAAGATTTTAAACTTTCGCGTTCCATTATAATTATAAACAAGAGTAACGGGACTCAACGCGACATTTATTATGAAGTACATATTATTAATTATGTACTTACAGCTTGAGGGTAGCCGAAGATCTAGAAGAAGAAGAAGCCCGCCCGAACAGACGTCGTCGCGCACCGCCAGTCTGCTTGTGACCACGGTTGTTGCAACACAGCCGAAACGTCAAGCTGTAAGTACATAATAATATGTACTTCATAATAAATGTCGCGTTGAGTCCCGTTACTCTTGTTTATAATTGTAGAGTCCGTGTCGGATAACTCTGGAAAACTGGGCGTTTTTAGCGCTAGTTTCGGTACATTTTTTTGTTCTAACTAAGGTAATGGTAGAAGATAAATATTTGATCTCGACCGCGCGCAGACTTGTCTGTTAGAAAGAAAGAAAGAAAGAAAGAAATATAGTTTATTCGACTAAATATACAAACAAGGTAACTAGTTTACATAAACAAAAAACAAACACTTTAGCCGAAATGGACCCAACCTCAGCTTATGCCACAGCAAATAGTGTGACGCTGATTTTCAGGTGGGTCCAAGATATGGAGATAGCACTCTCCATAGCACGATAAACAAAGTGAAATAAACTAAAACAAGAAAGTGGAATAAAAAATGTAAGGGACGTAAATTTTAAATCCAGTTTTTTGCAGATAAACTATTCATTTCCAAAACTGTTCCGGACGACAGATAAATTCCGTCTATAAAGTTTGTACAGTTATAATCGTGTTAGTATTTAGTATAATAGTTAAGTAATAATTGTTTCGTTTGTAAGTTTTGAAATGTATACTTGTGTTCGTATTTAATAAAGATACTTTCTGATTGCCTTTTCATTAAAGCCCTGTGGAAACTTAGGTAGGTAGGCTAGTTAGGTCATAGACATTCAGACAAGTAAACAAATAGTATAGAGACCTAGACACTAAATAAAGTTAGATAAAAGATAAAGTTAGGTAGTTAGGCACCAAACTTAAGACCTAGGTCATATGTCTATGACCTAAACTTAGATCCTAACGCCACGACGTCCGCACACGACTGAGCAGCGCGCGTCCCGTGCGCCCGAGTTTTGTACGGAGGAAGCGGGGGGCGAGGTATATTTATACCGAAAACCTGTTTTCCACTTTTTCTCACAAAATGAATATTCCACAGGCACAATAACGTTACTATTGTATTATTTAGACATAAGCTAATTGTGTAACGGTTTAAAAACATAACAATTAAGAAATTCATAACAATTGTAATAAAATTGTAAGAGAGAGAAATAAAAATGTAAGAGTGAGAGGGCGATAGCCGCGAGAGTATAAATAACGAGCCGGATTTGTATGGAGCATGCACTCTTCAGCAAGCGCTCGGACAAGCAACAACCAACTCGAAGCTATCTCCCTCAAGAACTCTGGCTGATTCAACCAAAGGCAGCGTTTCATTTTGACGACAATCCCAGCAACAAATGTACGGCCGTCCCGTACATTAATGGTCCTTCTCAGCCGGATAAATCGTCACTAAGGAAAAAAGAAGATGCGAGTCACCAGATCAACGAAGGGACGTTCTCCAGCCCCAACTCTGGCCCCAGATACGGCCACGGCCCCGGCCCCGGCCCCGGGCCCATCAACCGAAACCGTACCTACGACCGCGCCGCCGAACGAAGAAGCGGCGTCCGAAGCTACCGCGACAGAATCCACTGCAAGAACTACGTCAACGGAAGCAACCACAGAAAACTCTACGGAAGAAGGCTCGGAGACCACACAGAAAACGAAGAAACCAGCGCCATCGAAGAGTGCCTCAAAGCCACGGCGCGCTGCCCGCCTCACTCGCGCCAAAGAAGAATTACTGAAACTGAAGATAGAACTCGCCGCCGCCCGCGTCGCAAGCCTCGAAGCCGAATCTGATAATGAAAGCGACGCAGGGACGGCCATCTCCGAACACGACACAACGAAGAAGGTCGACGACTGGCTAAACGAAAGCCAGCCCCGCCCCGCCGAAACGGCTGAAGAGCCCGCTGAGAGAATAGAAAAGCCGCCGCCGCCGCCGCCGCCGGCGACATTACCGCCGCCGCCGACACAGTCACGAGCGGATGACGTCATACGGAATCTAGCGCAAAAGTGAAGGGGATTGCGTCAGAAAGTGAAGGGCCGCCGAGTATAAATAGCAGCGGTGGACGACTCCCTCCCATAGTATGGAAGGATCGCCGTCTGGGAGTGGTGGTTTTACTTTGCCTGGCTATAATTATTTGGGACCCGGAAATACATTAAATAGTGGTGTTCCTGTGAATGAATTGGATCAAGCAGCGAAGAAACACGACGAAGAATACACCAAAGCAAGTGCAAAATATAGAAGGACGAGTAATAAAAAACAATTTGAAGAAGAAATTAGAGCAGCAGACAGAGCATTTTTACTCGAAGTATCTTTGATCACGCCGCAATCGACATACGACAAGTTTGCAAAGTATCTGGCGACAGGAGGAATAGGAACAAAATATCTCGTCGAGAGCTATACAGGAGTGATTTATCCGAAAGTAGACGACTCGTGTTGTTTCATTATGGAGGCCGTACCAGCAAATGTAAGTTCAGTGATCGGTGGGGGAGTGCAAAATTCGCACAACGTGCATAGTTTTCAGTTTAAAAAAAAATTTACATTCGCGATACAATCGACCAAGGCGACTTACAGTAAAGCTTCGAAAGATATGACGTATACGACTTATGTACATAGCATTCCATGGCAAAAGGTATTTTTGTATATGACTGAGAAGGAATATTACGACATGACGGCTGTATTTCACACGGCCAAAGTTAATAAGGTGGGAATAAAAATTACAAATTTGGGAAATCGAACTCCATTTTTGACGGCAACCAATGCAGTCAATTACGCAAATGCAAACTCGCAAACGACGATAGGAATTTGGGAAAATATGGAATTAATGTGTCCGGTGACAGTGGGTGACAATATAAAGGCGGAAACTTTGTACGGGAAAACGCTCAAAGATTACGAGACTGGCGACGACAAGGATCCGAATCACTCTACGGCGCAGGCAAAAATTATAGATAATAGGGTAAAATATAAATTTAAATTAAATAATACAAATGAGCATTTCTTTTTACCACCGTTGATTATGGAATCTACGATACTGTTCAACGCGACAAATTCGATCGGACCGATATACGAAAAATCGTACAGTCCGTCGGACGGAACGTTTCATTCTAAAAATGAGGGATTTGAATCGGCGGGAACGATACTAAGAAACACGGCGAACACGTCGACGGTTAACGTGGCGAACGCGCAAATTGGGGGATGTAGCTATCAAAAATCGAATACGAAGGGTTACGCGGATGCGACGATAGACAATTGCACTATAGGCGGGATGTTTACGAATGCACCTAAAAATTTTATGGGGACACTGGGGATAGGAATAGTACCTTTGCTGAACAAGGACGGAACATTGGAAGACGCGTTATTAAATATTTTAGTCGAAACGTTTATAGACTTGGAATGCGTGTCGCACGGTACAAACTTGCTGATGAGTAAATATTCTGATCCCCAACCGAACACGAACTATGCGGGTTTGACGGTATCGAAATACAAATGGAAAAATGAATATTCAATTGCGGGAGCACCAGTAATGGAAACGTAGGTAGGAAGTCCAAAAATAGAGTAAATTATAAAAAAAAAAAAAAAATGTCCATATATTTTTTTTTTGTCAACAGAAGTCTGAATCAACAACGGACCGCAGCACCAATCACGACGAACCAGACCGATGCGCAACAGGGGAGACAAGAATCATCGAGACAAGAACCGCAAAGAGAAGACCATTCGACATCGGGAACGCCAACGAGGGAGAGGACGTCCCAGAGCACCCAGACTACGGGTACGAAGAGAAAAACGCCAGATACTCCATCGCCGACTGTGGCTGCAAAAAAAGTTAAGGAATGGTATGAGATTGGGGAATATGACGAGCGGCAAAATTTGAGATTCATCAAGGCGGCAACAGTCCCAGGTCAAAAAAAGATAACGGCATACATGTCAGATGAAGAAAAATTGGCAACTGCAAAGAGAAACAAAGAAATTAGGATGGAAAAACAAAGGGAATTATCTGACAGGGGAATTAAAATTCAATACATAGGCAAAAACACTGGAATGGGAATACCAGGTCAGGGTTATTATGATGAAAACGATTATGAACACGTGCATGCAACAATTAATGCAATACAGCCATCGACATCAGATTATTCAAAAGAAATCCTAAAGAAAGTAAAGGAACAAAGGGAGCAGAATAAACAAGTTGAAACAAGTAACGAACCTGTAGCGGGACCATCGAAAGAAACAACACCGCCGACAACTCCAAAAACGCCTAAACAAAGTCCAATAGCAACAACATCAAAAACGCCTACACAAATTGAAAAAGCAACGACACCGAAACCAGTAACGACGACACCAAGGAAACCGTTGACAACGATTCCGTCAGATTTAGTTCCAAGAAGAACCAGATATGAAAGTAGAAGACAACAAGAGTGGGAGAGGGGAAAATCTGGAGCGGTGCAGTTGGAAGGGGGAATAGATATAAGTCCAATGACTGTAGTATTATTAGTACGACGAGACATTAAAAAATTGTACATATATACGCATGATCTACAATTACAATATTATCCGGTTCCAAGTGGAGAAGAATCTATTAAACTGACATATCAACCGAGAAAAGATTTTACAATAACATGGGACGACATTGCCGACTTGACATTAAGAGTTAGGGAATCATTTGCATACTTGTCTGAACAGGAACAAGCTAATCTATTCTATAAGATAATTTCAATGTTTGATGTAAATCCAGCATACGGACATAGACATGAGGACTTGTAAAAATTAAACAATTTAATATAACAATGTGTTTTTATTTAATTGCCTATCTTTAAATACCACTCGCACTTCTTCTTCAATTCAAATTATTAAATGAGAAACTAGATAAGATAAGAACAGGATGCAATTTACTTTAACGAGCCAGTCACGTACAAGATTAATGTTAATGGTAGTTTGCAACAAAGTAGCATGAGAACGGAATGTGAAATCGTACAGTTTATATAAACGGTAAACGATTAAGGCCAACCAGTTGCGAAAGCGGACACGACTTGTTAACTGGCTCAGAAGTGAAAGGCAAAAGTGAAGGGAGGTCATTCGCCGAGGACGGGCAGGGATATAAATAACGGCGCGCGGTTGAACAGTGCACAGTCATGAATGTACAGTCCAAGTACGCGTTTCACATTATAACCGAGACGAATATAAGTGAATTAGTAAAGAATTTATACACATATCCAGAAGTACATTTATACAATGAAACGTGTAAAGAAAAATGCAGAAATAATTCCGAAAATGCAGAAATTGGAGACGGAGGAACCCAAGGAAGTGGAAAAGGTGAAGGAAGAGAAGGAGGAGACGGGAGAGGAGATGTTCCCGATCAAGAATTGGGGGGAATTTCGCAGGAAAATGATAGAATCTTTTGCCCAGGACCAGATGGGGTTGTCGAGTTTGAGAGCGCAAGCGAGTGCAGAATCAGATGGAGAGATGGAGTCAGAAGACGATACTCCATCGACGGAGGAAGCAACGACAGAGTTGAAAATGCTGATGGAGTATTGGGAAGAATATCTCAAGTCGGTGCGTATTCAGCAGGCACAAAAGGCAGAGTTGTACGGGTTTATAACGGACCTTATAAACTCATCGCTGTCCATACAGGAACAAGAAGACGACACTGGCACATTATATACATCAGTCCATCTCGTCAGTGGGGCAGTAGCTCACGACTGGGAAGAGCTATTCGAGACGGAAAATACAAGAATACATCAATTGACTGTATCACTTGTTTACGCGAGTATCTTTATAGCGGCAATGGTCGTCAAATATTACAAGACGTTCTCACCGAAGAAGATATTAAAGTTAGTCAGTGCGCCGAGCATCACTGTGGAATGGTCGGGATTGATAAATGGAAGACGCAAGGTTACGAAATTGACTGTGCCGAAGGGGGAATTGCAATATATAACAGAGAAGGCAGGACATTTGAAGAAGGGAACACCGGAATGGTGGATACAACTGTTCAAGCCAATGACAGTGAAATGGACGTCGAAAATGGGAATGGAAGTAAGGTACGATGCGAAGAGGGGCAAAATTCATGTAGATGGAAAGGTGCAAAATGTAATGCCGATAGAAAAAATAACGAGTATTTGTGTGGAGACACAGATTTTATTATATATCTATGCCAGCAAGGTGCTTTCACAGAAGCCGAGGCTATGGCAGCCTTTAGTAAAAGAGATGAAGGGATCAAAATTATTTGTACCAAACAGTACAATGAGAAAATCAGGACATACCTCCACGTCGCCCGAGTTTTGGTATTTCAGGAATCGATAAAGCAGCGATTTGAGAGGGCAAAGGAAAAGTATGAAAAGTTGTATTCGAGGGATAACGAGGAGGAGGATATGATGAAATTGAAGACGATTGTGACAAATAATGACATTGATTTGAAGAAATTTTTTGAGAGCACATTTAATCATTTTACGAAAAAGAGTGGAAAGAAGAATAATTTGTTTTTCCTGGGTCCACCGTCGACGGGCAAGACGATGATTATGAATAGTCTGGTGGAATGTCATTTTAATTTTTGTCGGTTGACTGGATTGATATCCAATTCGAGTTTTAACTTTAGCGGTTTGATTCACACGAACGCTTGTCTGATGGACGAATGCAAATTGACTGACAATCAGTTTGAGCAATGGAAGATGTTGGCGTCGGGAGTGCCCATGTCGACGGATGTGAAATATAAAGATAGATGCGATGTGACGGATTGCGTGTTGTATACATGCAGCAAGTATTTGAAGATAAGCCCGCATGTATGGGAAAAGTGTTGGTTGGAGTATGATTTATATGTATAAGGTGGCGGTTATAATGTAGAAGGCGTACTTGCGTCATGTACTCGTAGATTTAAGAAACGAAATGTAATCGATTTGAAATAAAGAATATATAAAATAATATTTTTTTTTTATTTGTGAGGTTAAGTTGGAAAAATTAAAAAAAAATTAGGTTGATGTAGGTCAACTTTGATAAATTAGGTTAGGTTAGGTTAGGTTAGGTTAGGTTAGGTTAGGTTAGGTTAGGTTAGGTTAGGTTAGGTTAGGTTAGGTTGGGGTGCGAAGTCAGACAACGTCCCCGTCGTGCACCCTGGGCAACGTCGTCGCATTTCCCGCGGCGGCGGCTAATAGTCTGACGGGAGGGGAGCCTCGCGGTTCTATCCGCATTTGCGGTTTCGGTGGCTCCGCGCTGGCGTCCCAGACATATTCTGGGCAGCGGTAGCGCGGTTCGGGCTCGGCCGGCGTCCTGGACAGTCCAGTAGCGGCGGTGCGAGCGTAGGCGGCGGGTCCGTCCGATTGCGGTTGTCGCAATCGGCGGATGGGTCTTCATGGCCAACCGTCGGCGAAGCCGTCCCTTCAGTCATGTTTTGGGGGACGGTGGGGCTGCCCTTAGTTGGGTGTCCCCGCGAGGAGAAAACCTCAATAAAAAACCCTAATCCTACGCCTGCCACGGGCTAGGGGATGGATGGCTGGTGGGAGACCAGTCCCAACGTGGCCAACGGAGCAGGGGACTGGCGGACCCCCTGTTTCGTGAACCATACGCTTACCCGGGTATGGAGCCTCTGCCCGGGTGGACTGATTATTTGCTACCATAATCGTGGGACTAAAATGGAATCATCAAACAAAACAAAACTAATTTTAAAATTTGGCGGTGGGCCTAGCTCGGGCGAAAGAGAGCGGGAGAAGCCTAGCTCAGGGGCTTTAAACGAGCGGGCGCATTCTGCGTCAGAAATGTTTTCGGCGTCGTCTAAAAACTCCGTTTCGGACGTTTATTCAGCGGATGAGGAGTGTGCTCCTTCTAACACAGGAAGCGCAACCAGCCTTAATGCAGGTGCTAGAAGAAAACGCCCTCTTGAGGAATTTTTAACCCCGGACTCCGTCGGGCCGGGTGGAACGACTGTTGCCGATAGTCCTAAAGTCGGTAAGTTCGGGAAAGGTAGAGGTAGGCGTGGCCGTGGTCGTGTAGCAGCAACTGGCCCACGCCCAGAACGTACGGTGTCTGAATCGCAGCTCAATCTGCGTCGTCCATTGTCGGACTATGAGCGGGATGCCGAAGAGGCGATGGGCGGTGCCGAGGCGACAGGTGGCGCCGATGCTATGGATGGCACTGAAATCATGACGAATGTCGGTCGTTTGGAGGAATGGTCCTTTGAGGAACTACGGTCTAGGTCACCTTTGCCCGGTATTGAATGGGACAGCACGGCGGAGATTAGAAAGGAGGTGTCCGCTAAGCTGAGCTCTATCACAGATGTTTCGCGCTCATCTGGGAAGCTAAAGGGCACACACCAAAAGCGCTTGAACGATGCGGCAAAGGATCTCTATGACATCTTTGAGACCCTGACTACCCGCTCTCCAGATGATGAATTACGGAGGGTTCACGCGAACAATATCCGTCTTAATAGGCAGCTCGCACTATTACAAGAAGAGGTGAAAAGTCTAAGGAAAGCGTTCTCAGAGCGCAACCAGCAGTGCCAAAGTGGATCAGCGGAGTCGCCTTCTAACTCCTTGCGTCCGGCGTCGACTTCTAACTCCTTGCGCGCGCCATCGCCTTCTGACTCCGTGCGTGCGAGATCGCGCTCGCGCTCGCGCTCGCGCTCGCCTTTGCCACCGGTGTCGATACGGCCGGCGCCACTGCCACCAACGCCTCAGCCTCCGACGCCACTACCATCTGCGTTGCCACCTTTGGCAAATATGGAGGCTCTCCAGGAGTTTGCGCGCTCCTTGACAATATCCATAGGTGAAATGGTTAACACCAGGCTCAGCAGCATCGAGGAAAGGCTACCTCCAGCGCCTATACTTAGACCGCCGCTAGCGGCTGACAGAAGACGCGAGATGCCTCCGCCTGCATCAGCACCCCCAGCTCGACAGTCAGCGCCCCCAGCTCGAAAACCGGTGCCCCCAGCTCGACAGCCGGCGCCTCCGCGCCCTCAGGCTTTAACAACAGACCCTTCTTCTGCGCAGTCTCAGACTGAACGCTCTCAAGCGCCAACAGCTTCCACATCCACAGAAGGAACCTGGAGCGAGGCAATAGGCAGAAAAAAGGCCAATAAACAGCGTAAAGCAGCCCTTGCCGCGGCCAATCAGGCAGGGCCTACACCAGCAGAAGCTTCCACACAAAAGAAAAAGAAGACCAAGAAGAAGACTAGCCTTACACCTCCGAAAACGGCAGCGGTAGTACTTACCTTGGACGCAGAAGCAATAGAACACGGTGTCACTTACGCTCAAATCATCGGGAAGGCAAGGGCGGAACTGCAACTGAAAGATTTCGGCTTGGAAGGGGTACGCTGCAAGACGGCAGCTACTGGCGCCAGAATCCTCTCGATCCCAGGGCCTGAGAATGGGAAAAAGGCGGATGAGCTTGCCACTAAGCTCCGTGAGGTTTTGTCCGGCGTCGCTAAAGTCACGAGACCCATGAAGTGTGTCGACTTACGCATTTCGGGCCTTGACGATTCGGTCGTGAAGGAGGATGTCATCGCTGCAATTGCAGAAAAAGGCGGATGTCATTCTGACCAGGTGAAGGTCGGGGAAGTCCGATTCGGTGCTAACAGTTTGGGGACAGCTCTAGCGAAATGTCCCGTGGCCGTTGCCAAGAAAATTGTGGAGGCTGGCAGGCTCCTAGTAGGCTGGAGTTCTGCTCAAGTTCGGGCGTTGGATCCTGTACCGATGCGCTGCTACAGATGTCTGAGCCTCGGGCACACAAGTCAGCGGTGTCCAAGCCAGACTAATCGCAGTAATCTCTGCTATCGATGCGGTAGGGCGGGCCATATTGCTGCTGATTGTCAAGCAACTGAATATCGCTGTGACGTTTGTGCGGATGCCGATCGACCCGCATGTCACAGAATGGGGGGAAGAAAGTGCAACCCACCGCAGGTCAAGCCAAAGGAGGGTCCTGGTACGCGGGTGCCCCCCACAGTGCAAAGGACTCAGCCTATGGAGACAGTGGAGCTACCTGAAATTGTCATCAATGGATAGTACACGCCATTTCAAATTTCTCCAGGCGAATATCAACCACTCCACCAGGTCACAGGACCTTTTATCGCAGTCTATGGTGGAGTGGAAAGCTGATGTCACGGTTATTACGGAGCCGTATTACGTGCCAGTCCTGTCCCATTGGGCTGGGGATCTTAACGATTCCGTAGCGGTCGTTACTGATCCCACTTCTCGTTTTCCGCTGGTTGTTAGAGAGAGGGGGGCAGGCTATGTGGTGGTTAAATGGGGAAATATCGTCATCGTCGGGGTATACTTCTCTCCCAATGCAAGCGTCTCCGAACTTGAGGTGTACCTTGCTCAACTGAGTTTAGTGGTCGGTAGGCTCAGTCGAATGCAGGTGCTTGTAATGGGGGATCTAAATTCGAAGTCAGCGTTGTGGGGGTCACCCGTCACCGATGATAAGGGAGATCTAGTCGCGGATTTTATAGCTTCAATGAATCTCTGCGTGGTTAATCGAGGCAATGAATTTACCTGCGTCAGGAGAAACGGAAGATCTATCGTAGACGTCACTTTCGCGTCGCCTGCTCTGGCTTTACGCATTTCTGGCTGGGTCGTTCAAAAAGAGGTCGAATCGCTCTCCGACCACCTCTATATCACCTTTGAGGTAGCTACTCAAATAGCACCCGCTCCGCCCAGGGTGGAAACGAGAAACAGAACGCGGTTCCCAAGGTGGGCTTTTACTCGTTATGATCCTAATCTCGCGGAAGAGGCAGCGATGATTGCGGCCTGGAATCACGAAGCTCGAAACAACCGCAGACAAAGTGTCAACGAACGGGCGATTAGGTTTAAAGAAGACCTTACTACGATCTGTGATGCGGCTATGCCACGTTCTAAAGGCCTGCCTCCAGGAAAAGAGGCTGTCTATTGGTGGTCTACTGAACTGGCATCTCTCCGGGAAGCCTGTAATAGCGCTCGAAGGGCCCACAAAAGGTGTCGACGGCGTAGGCACTCGGAAGCACAAGAGCAGCTCCTTTATGACGCCTACAGAGAAACGAAGAAAGCTCTCCAAAACGCCATATCAGCTGCAAAATCTAGAGCCAGGGAAGAGTGGCTGCAGGACCTGGATCGTGACCCCTGGGGGAGGCCCTATCTTGTAGTGCGCAGTAAAATGCGACACGGGGCACCACGAACGGAGGAATTTGAGCCGCAACTGCTGCAAGATGCCGTAAACGCACTTTTTCCGCGTAGAGACACATTCGTTCCACCCGTAATGTCAACTCCGGCAATAAATGAGGAACCAGCGGCCAGAGCACCTCCTGTTACTGACGCTGAATTAGATATAGCACTCGATAAACTACGGGCTAAAAAGAAAGCCCCCGGTCCCAACGGCGTTCCGGGACCTGTTTTGGTGGCGGCGTCAAAACATCTTGCGGATCAGATTCGGGAGCTTTTCACATCCTGCCTAGAGTCGGGAGAATTTCCTTCCGCATGGAAGACGGGTCGTTTGTGTCTGATCAAAAAGGAGGGCCGTTCACCGGACTCCCCGTCATCATTCAGGCCTATTGTACTGCTTGACGAAGAGGGAAAGCTCTTTGAGCGAATTGTCGCGGCACGTATCGCCCAACATCTGGCGACAACGGGGCCTGACTTGTCAGATCAACAATATGGTTTTCGCGTTGGTAGGTCCACCGTGGATGCCGTCAAAGACGTTAGAGGTATCTGCGATGAGGCGAAGTCAAGCGGCGAAGGTGTTTTGGCGGTGTCACTAGACATCGCCAACGCGTTTAACACCATCCCTTTTGAAACCATCCTTGAGGGTTTGAGGTTCCATCAGGTGCCGCGGTATCTGCTAGAGCTAGTGGCGAGTTATTTGAATGATCGGCAAGTTAAGTTCATAGGGCCTGGAGGTGTAATGCATAGCCGTAATGTTAGCTGTGGCGTTCCGCAGGGGTCGGTTCTAGGCCCACTCCTGTGGAATATAGGCTACAATTGGGTGCTTCGTGAAACTCTGCCATCCAAAATTCGTGTCATATGTTATGCGGACGACACGCTTGTTACAGCCCGGGGTAACACTTACGCAGAAGCTGCACGGTTGGCGGAGGTGGGGACAACACTAGTCATTGAAAGGATCCGTATGCTAGGGCTACAAGTGAACCTCAGTAAGACCGAGGCAATTTACTTCCACGAGCCACGGAAGGGACCACCACAGGGAGCTCAAATTACTGTCGTTGGGTCCAGGATCCCGGTGGAGAGAACAATAAAATATCTTGGGCTGACTCTCGATAGCCGATCTCGAGATTGAGGAACAATTTCTCTACGAGGCCTACAAACAAGCGAAACTGGACTTTCAGAAGGCCATTTCACAGGCAAAGTCCAGAGCGCGAGAGGAATGGCTCCAGGACTTAGACCGCGACCCCTGGGGAAGGCCTTTTGTCGTGGTACGCAGTAAAATGCGCGGTGGTGCGCCTTCGCTAGAGGACTTTGAGCCACGACAGTTGAGTGACGCTGTGTTTGGCCTCTTCCCGAGAAGGGCTGCGTTCGTCCCGCCGGTAATGACCTCTCCGACAAGGGAAGACGAGATGACGGTCAGGGCTGCTCCAGTCACCGAAGAGGAGCTCGATGCCGCGCTAGACAGACTCCGAGCGAAGGGGAGAAAGGCTCCGGGCCCAGATGGAGTACCTGGTTTTGTGTTGGTGGCGGCCTCAAAACACCTAGGACAACAGCTCAGGGACCTGTTTTCCCTGTGCCTGGAGTCGGGAGAGTTCCCTTACACGTGGAGGAACGGCAGACTCTGTCTTTTAAAAAAGGAAGGACGTGCTCCTGGGTCGCCCTCATCGTTCAGGCCCATCGTTCTCCTAGACGAGGCGGGTAAGCTTTTCGAGCGCCTACTCGCCGCGCGTATTGAGCAGCACCTCTCAACTGCGGGACCTGACTTGTCCGAGCGGCAATATGGCTTCCGTGCTGGAAAGTCCACTGTTGACGCCCTGCTGGAATTGAGGCGTATTTGTAACAGGGCAACTTCGAGAGGGGAACAGGTGCTGGCGGTATCTCTTGACATCGCCAACGCGTTTAACACCATCCCCTTCGAAACCATCTTGGAGGGCCTACGGTTTCACGAGGTTCCATACTATCTCCGAAAAGTAGTTGCAAGTTATTTGTCAGGACGTAAGGTCAAGTACATTGGGCCAGGAGGAGCCATGTACAGTCGTGAAGTAAGTTGTGGCGTTCCACAGGGGTCAGTCCTCGGGCCGCTCCTGTGGGACATTGGTTTCAATTGGGTCCTGCGAGGTCTTCTGTTGCCCCGCATGAACATCATCAGTTATGCGGATGACACCCTAATCACCGCCCGGGGCAACAGCTACTCAGAAGCGGCGCGTCTGGCTACCGTTGGCGCGACCCTGGTTGTCCAAAGGATAAGAATGTTGGGTTTGGAGGTAGCTCTGAATAAAACGGAGGTTATTTGCTTTCATGGGCCCCGCGATGGCCCACCAGCCGATGCTTTTGTGTCAGTGGATGGTGTAAATGTCCCTGTAGGCAATACTATGCGGTACCTGGGCTTGACCCTAGACAGCCGGTGGGGCTTCATACCGCACTTTAAGAAGCTGGCCCCGCGACTTGTTAAGACGGCGCTAGCTCTCGGTCGGCTACTCCCAAATGTTGGTGGGCCAAGCATTAGCTGCCGTCGCCTCTATGCGACCGTGGTTAAAAGTATGGCCTTATACGGTGCGCCGGTCTGGGCAGATGCCATGAATAGGCATATCTGTGCGCTCCTGCGTTCCCCACAACGCGCGATGGCTACACGGGCTATAAGAGCTTACCGTACAGTTTCTGCGTCGGCGGCCCTAGCGCTGGCAGGCACTCCGCCATGGGAGATGGAAGCGGAGGTGCTTGACGAAGTATACCGGCACAAAATTGAGTGTAGGGCACGGGGAGATCGTCTGACCCATGAGGAGGTCCAAGCGATAAGACGCGACGCGCACGACGCAGTTATGCAGCGATGGGAGGAGGAACTCGAGACCGCGGAGTTTGGTCGGCGCACAGTTGAGGCAATCCAGCCGGTGCTGAGACAGTGGGTGGCGCGGAAGCACGGGTCTTTGACTTACCGCCTTGTGCAGGTACTCTCCGGACACGGTTGTTTCGGGGATTACCTGCACATGATTCGGCGCGAGGTGAGCCCTATGTGCCACGAATGCGGTGCTGCTCGTGACTCGGCGCAGCACACCCTGGAGGTGTGTGCAACTTGGGGCCGACAGCGCCGCACACTCACGGCGGTGGTAGGGATTGATCTCTCCCTACCCAGTGTAGTTAGGGCCATGCTGGAAGACAGCAGGGCCTGGGACGCCATGGCCACCTTCTGCGAGGAGGTTATAACGCAAAAGGAGGCCACTGAGCGGCTTCGCGAGGGTGATGCCCAGGCGCACCCGCTCAGACGCCGACGAACTGGGGGACGTAGAAGGCGCTACGCCGCGCATCTTTTCCCCCCATGATGAAGGATGGAGACGCCACTCGTGACGCGCGTCTCCTAAACACAAGATCGAGGCCAGGATAAGCCATGGCCGGCCGGGGCGGTGTGGTCGATTCCCGATTGGAACCCATGCCACCGACTACCGGCAGAGACGTCACAACGGGGGGTTTTTAGTGTAAGGTATGCCCGCTGTTCACCAGCGGGAGAGTCCCACTTCCCCTGCCCCAGTTATCTGGTGGCGGGCGGTGCGTAAAAGTACATTTTCCCCTCGAAAAAAAAAAAAAAAAAAAAAAAAAAAAAAAAAAAAAAAAAGGTTAGGTTAGGTTAGGTTAGGTTAGGTTAGGTTGGGGTGCGAAGTCAGACAACGTCCCCGTCGTGCACCCTGGGCAACGTCGTCGCATTTCCCGCGGCGGCGGCTAATAGTCTGACGGGAGGGGAGCCTCGCGGTTCTATCCGCATTTGCGGTTTCGGTGGCTCCGCGCTGGCGTCCCAGACATATTCTGGGCAGCGGTAGCGCGGTTCGGGCTCGGCCGGCGTCCTGGACAGTCCAGTAGCGGCGGTGCGAGCGTAGGCGGCGGGTCCGTCCGATTGCGGTTGTCGCAATCGGCGGATGGGTCTTCATGGCCAACCGTCGGCGAAGCCGTCCCTTCAGTCATGTTTTGGGGGATGGTGGGGCTGCCCTTAGTTGGGTGTCCCCGCGAGGAGAAAACCTCAATAAAAAACCCTAATCCTACGCCTGCCACGGGCTAGGGGATGGATGGCTGGTGGGAGACCAGTCCCAACGTGGCCAACGGAGCAGGGGACTGGCGGACCCCCTGTTTCGTGAACCATACGCTTACCCGGGTACGGAGCCTCTGCCCGGGTGGACTGATTATTTGCTACCATAATCGTGGGACTAAAATGGAATCTTCAAACAAAACAAAACTAATTTTAAAATTTGGCGGTGGGCCTAGCTCGGGCGAAAGAGAGCGGGAGAAGCCTAGCTCAGGGGCTTTAAACGAGCGGGCGCATTCTGCGTCAGAAATGTTTTCGGCGTCGTCTAAAAACTCCGTTTCGGACGTTTATTCAGCGGATGAGGAGTGTGCTCCTTCTAACACAGGAAGCGCAACCAGCCTTAATGCAGGTGCTAGAAGAAAACGCCCTCTTGAGGAATTTTTAACCCCGGACTCCGTCGGGCCGGGTGGAACGACTGTTGCCGATAGTCCTAAAGTCGGTAAATTCGGGAAAGGTAGAGGTAGGCGTGGCCGTGGTCGTGTAGCAGCAACTGGCCCACGCCCAGAACGTACGGTGTCTGAATCGCAGCTCAATCTGCGTCGTCCATTGTCGGACTATGAGCGGGATGCCGAAGAGGCGATGGGCGGTGCCGAGGCGACAGGTGGCGCCGATGCTATGGATGGCACTGAAATCATGACGAATGTCGGTCGTTTGGAGGAATGGTCCTTTGAGGAACTACGGTCTAGGTCACCTTTGCCCGGTATTGAATGGGACAGCACGGCGGAGATTAGAAAGGAGGTGTCCGCTAAGCTGAGCTCTATCACAGATGTTTCGCGCTCATCTGGGAAGCTAAAGGGCACACACCAAAAGCGCTTGAACGATGCGGCAAAGGATCTCTATGACATCTTTGAGACCCTGACTACCCGCTCTCCAGATGATGAATTACGGAGGGTTCACGCGAACAATATCCGTCTTAATAGGCAGCTCGCACTATTACAAGAAGAGGTGAAAAGTCTAAGGAAAGCGTTCTCAGAGCGCAACCAGCAGTGCCAAAGTGGATCAGCGGAGTCGCCTTCTAACTCCTTGCGTCCGGCGTTGACTTCTAACTCCTTGCGCGCGCCATCGCCTTCTGACTCCGTGCGTGCGAGATCGCGCTCGCGCTCGCGCTCGCGCTCGCCTTTGCCACCGGTGTCGATACGGCCGGCGCCACTGCCACCAACGCCTCAGCCTCCGACGCCACTACCATCTGCGTTGCCACCTTTGGCAAATACGGAGGCTCTCCAGGAGTTTGCGCGCTCCTTGACAATATCCATAGGTGAAATGGTTAACACCAGGCTCAGCAGCATCGAGGAAAGGCTACCTCCAGCGCCTATACTTAGACCGCCGCTAGCGGCTGACAGAAGACGCGAGATGCCTCCGCCTGCATCAGCACCCCCAGCTCGACAGTCAGCGCCCCCAGCTCGAAAACCAGTGGCCCCAGCTCGACAGCCGGCGCCTCCGCGCCCTCAGGCTTTAACAACAGACCCTTCTTCTGCGCAGTCTCAGACTGAACGCTCTCAAGCGCCAACAGCTTCCACATCCACAGAAGGAACCTGGAGCGAGGTAATAGGCAGAAAGAAGGCCAATAAACAGCGTAAAGCAGCCCTTGCCGCGGCCAATCAGGCAGGGCCTACACCAGCAGAAGCTTCTGCACAAAAGAAAAAGAAGACCAAGAAGAAGACTAGCCTTACACCTCCGAAAACGGCGGCGGTCGTACTTACCTTGGACGCAGAAGCAATAGAACACGGTGTCACTTACGCTCAAATCATCGGGAAGGCAAGGGCGGAACTGCAACTCAAAGATTTCGGCTTGGAAGGGGTACGCTGCAAGACGGCAGCTACTGGCGCCAGGATCCTCTCGATCCCAGGGCCTGAGAATGGGAAAAAGGCGGATGATCTTGCCACTAAGCTCCGTGAGGTTTTGTCCGGCGTCGCTAAGGTCACGAGACCCACGAAGTGTGTCGACTTACGCATTTCGGGCCTTGACGATTCGGTCGTGAAGGAGGATGTCATCGCTGCAATTGCAGAAAAAGGCGGATGTCATTCTGACCAGGTGAAGGTCGGGGAAGTCCGATTCGGTGGTAACAGTTTGGGGACAGCTCTAGCGAAATGTCCCGTGGCCGTTGCTAAGAAAATTGTGGAGGCTGGCAGGCTCCTAGTAGGCTGGAGTTCTGCTCATGTTCGGGCGTTAGATCCTGTACCGATGCGCTGCTACAGATGTCTGAGCCTCGGGCACACAAGTCAGCGGTGCCCAAGTCAAACCAACCGAAGCTATTTATGCTATCGCTGTGGTAAAGCGGGCCATGTTGCCGCCAGTTGCGGCGCCAAGGAGTACCGTTGCGACGTTTGTGCAGATGCCGAACGACCAGCCTGCCACAGAATGGGGGGAAGGAAGTGCAACCCCCCACAAGTTAAGCCAAAGGAGGGTGCGGGTACAAGGGCGCCCCCCACTGTAGGAGTGTCTTTGCCAATGGAGACAGCGGAGCTACCAGAAATCCAAATTAATGGATAATACACGCCATTTCAAATTTCTTCAGGCGAATATCAACCACTCCACCAGGTCACAGGACCTTTTATCTCAGACTATGGTGGAGTGGAAGATCGATGTTACGGTTGTGTCAGAGCCATATTATGTACCAACCCTGCCTCATTGGGCTGCGGATCTTAACGAATCTGTCGCTATTGCTACAGATCCTTCCTCCTGTTTTCCTTTGGAAGTAAAAGAGAGGGGTTCTGGCTACGTTGTGGCTAAGTGGGGGAAAATTGCAATTGTTGGGGTATACTTCTCTCCAAACGATAGCGTGTCTGATCTTGAGTTGTACTTGGCTCAGTTAAGCGTAGCGGTTGGTAGGCTCAGTCGAATGCAGGTGATCGTAATGGGGGATCTGAATTCAAAATCAGCGTTATGGGGCTCCCCCGTTACTGATGATAGGGGAGATCTAGTCGCAGATTTCGTAGCGTCAATGAACCTCTGCGTGGCTAACCAAGGCAATGAGTTAACTTGTGTCAGGAGAAACGGAGGGTCTATCGTGGACGTCACCTTTGCATCGCCTGCTCTGGCGTTACGAATTTCTGGCTGGGTCGTTCAAAAAGAGGTCGAATCCCTCTCCGACCACCTTTACATCACCTTCGAGGTATCAGCCCCAGCTTCCACGCGTGCGCCTCTTAGGGTGGAAAGAACTAGTCGAGCTAGATTCCCGAAATGGGCCCTGACGCAATATAACCCCCATCTTGCGGAAGAGGCAGCGATAGTTGCGAGCTGGAACAACGACGCACGTGATTCTCGCAGAGACAGTGTTGAAGAACGAGCTGTCAGGCTCCGCAATGATCTCACGGCAATTTGCGACGCCGCGATGCCACGTTCTAGGGGTCTGCCTCCAGGCAAAGAGGCCGTGTATTGGTGGTCTGCAGAAATTGCCTCCCTTCGTGAAGCTTGCAATGATGCTCGCAGGGCCCACAAAAGATGTCGACGGCGCAGGCACTTCGAAGAACAGGAACGACTCCTCTACGACGCCTACAAAGAGTCGAAGAAAGCTCTGCAAAACGCAATATCATCTGCGAAATCTAGAGCCAGGGAAGAGTGGTTGCAGGACTTAGATCGGGACCCATGGGGGAGGCCCTACCTCGTGGTACGTAGCAAGATGCGACAGGGGGCCCCTCGATTGGAGGAGTTTGAGCCGCAGTTGTTGCAGGATGCTGTATCTGCGCTCTTTCCACGAAGAGATACGTTTATTCCGCCCGCGATGTCAGCTCCGGTGATCACTCAGGAATCTGCAGTCAGAGTGCCTCCTGTCACTGAGGCTGAGTTTGATGTGGCGATCGACAAACTTCGAGCTAAAAAGAAAGCCCCTGGGCCGAACGGCGTCCCGGGTTTTGTTTTGGTGGCAGCATCGAAGCACCTAGGAGACAAGATTAGGGAGCTATTCACATCCATTATGGAGGCCGGAGAATTTCCCTCTGCCTGGAAGACGGGCCGCTTGTGTCTACTGAAAAAGGACGGCCGTTCACCGGACTCCCCGTCGTCTCTTAGACCCATCGTGTTGCTTGACGAGGAGGGCAAGCTCTTTGAGCGAATTGTTGCGGCTCGTACCGTCGAACACCTGACGTCTACAGGCCCTGACTTGTCGGACCGCCAATATGGTTTTCGGGCTGGAAGGTCCACCGTAGATGCCGTGAAAGACTTAAAAGGTTTCTGCGAGGAGGCAAGGTTGAAGGGTGAGGGTGTATTGGCGGTATCTCTAGATATTGCCAACGCTTTTAACACTATCCCCTTCGAAACCATACTGGAAGGACTGAAGTTTCATCGGGTTCCGCAATATCTGCTCGAGCTTGTGGCAAGCTACCTAAACGATCGGCGGGTTAAGTTTATTGGGCCTGGTGGCGTTATGTTTAGCCGCGAGGTTAGCTGTGGTGTTCCGCAGGGGTCGGTTCTAGGCCCACTCCTGTGGAATATAGGGTACAATTGGGTTCTTCGAGGCACTCTGCCTCCCCAAATGAGTGTCATTTGTTATGCCGACGACACACTAGTCACAGCACGGGGCGGCACATACGCGGAAGCCGCGCGTTTAGCAGAGGTGGGCACAACACAGGTTGTTGAGAGAATTCGCTTGCTGGGACTAGAGGTGAATATCGGTAAAACAGAGGCCATATACTTTCACGAGCCTCGGAAAGGACCACCAAACGATGCATCTATATCTGTCGTTGGTGCTAGAATAAAAGTGGAGAGCACTATAAAATATCTCGGGTTGACGCTTGACAGTCGTTGGAGTTTTTTGCCGCATTTTAAGAAGTTGGCCCCGCGTCTTGTAGGTACTGCACTATCGCTGGGGCGCCTGCTTCCAAACGTGGGCGGCCCAAGCACGACGTGTCGCCGTCTTTATTGCACCGTCGTTAAGAGCATGGCCCTGTACGGGGCACCTGTATGGGTGGAGGCCCTCACAAACAAAATAAGAGCGCTTCTGCGTGCGCCTCAGTGTGCAATCGGACTAAGAGCCATCAGAGGGTACCGCACTGTTGCTTCAGCAGCAGCCCTGGTGTTGGCCGGTACTCCGCCCTGGGAGTTGGAGGCGGAGGTGCTCAGCGAGGTTTATAGGCATAGGGCTGAGCGTAGGGCGCAAGGCGAGCGCCTGACCATAGAAGAGACCGAGGCGGTTCGGCGTGACGCGCAGAATGCTGTGATTGAGCGCTGGACGGACGATCTGGTCGACGAGGTGTACGGACGACGCACCATTGAGGCGATACAGCCTGTTTTACGCCAATGGTTGGAACGTCGCCACGGCACTCTTACTTACCGGCTGGTACAAATTTTGACCGGCCAAGGGTGCTTTGGCGATTACCTGCATCGAATTCGCAGGGAAGGGAGCCCTAGGTGCCATGAGTGTGGTGCTAGTCGGGACTCGGCGCAGCACACGCTGGAGGTGTGCGACGCCTGGAGCAGACAGCGCCAGACACTCACAGCTGTGGTGGGTCAAGACCTCTCTCTGCCCAGCGTAGTCAAATCTATGCTGGACAGTGACAGGTCATGGGAAGCTATGGTTTCGTTCTGCGAGGAGGTGATGACGCAGAAGGAGACCGCCGAGCGATTCCGCGAGGGTGACGCCCAGGCGGACCCGCTCAGGCGCAGGCGACCCGGGGGACGGCGTAGGCGTTTCGCCGATCTTTTACCCCCATAACAGGGCTAGCGGGTTGAGGCCGGACAGCCTCCGCCCGCTTCGTGCAGTTCTGTCTGCGTGTCAGAGGGGGTGCCCAAGTGTGCTCGGGCATCTCCTCTTTTGCTAGGAAGGGGCCTGGAAAACCGGGCTGGCTGGGACGACGTGGTCGAATACCACCAGGAGCCCTCGTCGTCGGTAACCAGCAGGAGAGGGCACACCAAGTCAGTTTTAGTGGGTATGCCCCCCCTCCGGCCCCTCATCGGGTCTATTGTAGCTTAGTAAGTTGGATTAGGTTGGGTGTGGGACCGGGGGAGGTCATTGGGAGAGCCCCACATAACCCCCGCCGCGTGTCCGAGCGTGGGGGTATGCGTAAAGCATTTCTGACTTGCCAAAAAAAAAAAAAAAAAAAGGTTAGGTTAGGTTAGGTTAGGTTAGGTTAGGTTAGGTTAGGTTAGGTTAGGTTAGGTTAGGTTAGGTTAGGTTAGGTTAGGTTAGGTTAGGTTAGGTTAGGTTAGGTTAGGTTAGGTTAGGTTAGGTTAGGTTAGGTTAGGTTAGGTTAGGTTAGGTTAGGTTAGGTTAGGTTAGGTTAGGTTAGGTTAGGTTAGGTTAGGTTAGGTTAGGTTAGGTTAGGTTAGGTTAGGTTAGGTTAGGTTAGGTTAGGTTAGGTTAGGTTAGGTTAGGTTAGGTTAGGTTAGGTTAGGTTAGGTTAGGTTAGGTTAGGTTAGGTTAGGTTAGGTTAGGTTAGGTTAGGTTAGGTTAGGTTAGGTTAGGTTAGGTTAGGTTAGGTTAGGTTAGGTTAGGTTAGGTTAGGTTAGGTTAGGTTAGGTTAGGTTAGGTTAGGTTAGGTTAGGTTAGGTTAGGTTAGGTTAGGTTAGGTTAGGTTAGGTTAGGTTAGGTTAGGTTAGGTTAGGTTAGGTTAGGTTAGGTTAGGTTAGGTTAGGTTAGGTTAGGTTAGGTTAGGTTAGGTTAGGTTAGGTTAGGTTAGGTTAGGTTAGGTTAGGTTAGGTTAGGTTAGGTTAGGTTAGGTTAGGTTAGGTTAGGTTAGGTTAGGTTAGGTTAGGTTGGCAGCGATAGTTGCGAGCTGGAACAACGACGCACGTGATTCTCGCAGAGACAGTGTTGAAGAACGAGCTGTCAGGCTCCGCAATGATCTCACGGCGATTTGCGACGCCGCGATGCCACGATCTAGGGGTCTGCCTCCAGGCAAAGAGGCCGTGTATTGGTGGTCTGCAGAAATTGCCTCCCTTCGTGAAGCTTGCAATGATGCTCGCAGGGCCCACAAAAGATGTCGACGGCGCAGGCACTTCGAAGAACAGGAACGACTCCTCTACGACGCCTACAAAGAGTCGAAGAAAGCTCTGCAAAACGCAATATCATCTGCGAAATCTAGAGCCAGGGAAGAGTGGTTGCAGGACTTAGATCGGGACCCGTGGGGGAGGCCCTACCTCGTGGTACGTAGCAAGATGCGACAGGGGGCCCCTCGATTGGAGGAGTTTGAGCCGCAGTTGTTGCAGGATGCTGTATCTGCGCTCTTTCCACGAAGAGATACGTTTATTCCGCCCGCGATGTCAGCTCCGGTGATCACTCAGGAATCTGCGGTCAGAGCGCCTCCTGTCACTGAGGCTGAGTTTGATGTGGCGATCGACAAACTTCGAGCTAAAAAGAAGGCCCCTGGGCCGAACGGCGTCCCGGGTTTTGTTTTGGTGGCAGCATCGAAGCACGTAGGCGACAAGATTAGGGAGCTGTTCACATCCATTATGGAGGCCGGAGAATTTCCTTCTGCTTGGAAGACGGGCCGCTTGTGTCTACTTAAAAAGGACGGCCGTTCACCGGACTCCCCGTCGTCTTTTAGACCCATCGTGTTGCTTGACGAGGAGGGCAAGCTCTTTGAGCGAATTGTTGCGGCTCGTATCGTCGAACACCTGACGTCTACAGGCCCTGACTTGTCGGACCGCCAATATGGTTTTCGGGCTGGAAGATCCACCGTAGATGCCGTGAAAGACCTAAAAGGTTTCTGCGAGGAAGCAAGGTTGAAGGGTGAGAGTGTATTGGCAATATCTCTAGATATTGCCAACGCTTTTAACACTATCCCCTTCGAAACTATACTGGAAGGACTGAAGTTTCATCGGGTTCCGCAATATCTGCTCGAGCTTGTGGCAAGCTACCTAAACGATCGGCGGGTTAAGTTTATTGGGCCTGGTGGCGTTATGTTTAGCCGCGAGGTTAGCTGTGGTGTTCCGCAGGGGTCGGTTCTAGGCCCACTCCTGTGGAATATAGGGTACGATTGGGTTCTTCGAGGCACTCTGCCTCCCCAAATGAGTGTCATTTGTTATGCCGACGACACACTAGTCACAGCACGGGGCGGCACATACGCGGAAGCCGCGCGTTTAGCAGAGGTGGGCACAACACAGGTTGTTGAGAGAATTCGCTTACTGGGACTAGAGGTGAATCTCGGTAAAACAGAGGCCATATACTTTCACGAGCCTCGGAAAGGACCACCAAACGATGCTTCTATATCTGTCGTTGGTGCTAGAATAAAAGTGGAGAGCACTATAAAATATCTCGGGTTGACGCTTGACAGTCGTTGGAGTTTTTTGCCGCATTTTAAGAAGTTGGCCCCGCGTCTTGTAGGTACTGCACTATCGCTGGGGCGCCTGCTTCCAAACGTGGGCGGCCCAAGCACGACGTGTCGCCGTCTTTATTGCACCGTCGTTAAGAGCATGGCCCTGTACGGGGCACCTGTATGGGTGGAGGCCCTCACAAACAAAATAAGAGCGCTTCTGCGTGCGCCTCAGTGTGCAATCGGACTAAGAGCCATCAGAGGGTACCGCACTGTTGCTTCAGCAGCAGCCCTGGTTTTGGCCGGTACTCCGCCCTGGGAGTTGGAGGCGGAGGTGCTCAGCGAGGTGTATAGGCATAGGGCTGAGCGTAGGGCGCAAGGCGAGCGCCTGACCATAGAAGAGACCGAGGCGGTTCGGCGTGACGCGCAGAATGCTGTGATTGAGCGCTGGACGGACGATCTGGTCGACGAGGTGTACGGACGACGCACCATTGAGGCGATACAGCCTGTTTTACGCCAATGGTTGGAACGTCGCCACGGTACCCTTACTTACCGGCTAGTACAAATTTTGACCGGCCAGGGGTGCTTTGGCGATTACCTGCATCGTATTCGCAGGGAAGGGAGCCCTAGGTGCCATGAGTGTGGTGCTAGTCGGGACTCGGCGCAGCACACGCTGGAGGTGTGCGACGCCTGGAGCAGACAGCGCCAGACACTCACAGCAGTGGTGGGTCAAGACCTCTCTCTGCCCAGCGTAGTCAAATCTATGCTGGACAGCGACAGGTCATGGGAAGCTATGGTTTCGTTCTGCGAGGAGGTGATGACGCAGAAGGAGACCGCCGAGCGATTCCGCGAGGGTGATGCCCAGGCGGACCCGCTCAGGCGCAGGCGGCCCGGGGGACGGCGTAGGCGTTTCGCCGATCTTTTACCCCCATAACA